>ML664170.1:21182190-21643602 GCA_007570785.1 Antilocapra americana | reverse complement strand
CAATGAGTCATTCCAATTTTCCAGGGACTGAGAGGGTCCCTGGCGTTTGGGATAGTCAGTGCTAGACAGTCAGGGAAAGTCCTGCTGGGTTTGAGTGGGCTCCACTCACTGATGACTGTCTAGCTAGCTCTTAAATGACAAAGTACCTTAGTACTTCTTTTTGCCCTGTGGCTTTTGTCTTTTTTTACATGAAAGCTCAGAGGAAGCTGGGGAGTAGCCAATGCAAAGATGAGGAATGTTGGGTAGTTTTCAGTTTTCTAAATGATTTTGGTAAGAAACAAGCCACAAAGCTTTCCTGAAATAATGCTTCTATATTCTGAGTAGTCATTTCTAATAACCCTAAGGTAATTGGTATGACTCTGAACTTACTTATTATAGGGAATTTTCCTCAGGAAAAAAAAAAAAGTTGTATAAGCATAAATAAAATTGGATTTTTTTAAGTGATCTGGAAAATTATCTCTTCCCTTCAAAATGTGAACAGTCATTTAATTAAATGCTTAAATAATGCTTATAATTGGCATACTAATTTAGAGCAAATTTATATTGGAGTCATTTTTATATACTACATATTTTGCAGCAAATTGAAGTTCTTTATATAGTTAATGTTATGGTACATTTTAATTGGAATGGGAGCATTAAATTGCATATTTTAAAGAGGGCTGTAGAAATTTTACTCACAATTTTCTTTTATGATGTTTTTACTCAGAGCTATGAGTCATTTCAAGTTGAATCAGCAATATAACCCCCAATTATATCATTAGGCCTATGACAAAGTACTGTTTTTAAATGATGAAGTTTCTGAAAATACATTGCAAATAAAGCAGGAATGTTTTTATTTTATAACATGATATTTCAAAAGGCAAAGTCTACATTATCCTTTATATATATATATATATATATATATATATATATATGTAAAATCAGCGTGTGTGTGTGAGTGTGTGCGAACATCAGAAGGTGAAGAGAAAAAAGATGAATCCTGGACACTAATCGACAGAAGCCTGCTCTCTGGCTCAGTGCTGTCGAGCTTCACTGTGCACACAAGTCACCTGGGGAGCTCGGGGAAGCACAGGTTCTGATTCTGGGATGGGTCTGGGTGGTTGCCAAGTTTCTGTCTTTCCAGCCAACTCTCAAATGACACTGATGCTCCCAGCTGCTGTTCTAGTAACTGAAGCAGCGAGTTCTAGTAATCTTAGTTTTACCCTGCTGTACATTCTTTTTCATAAACATTTATTTGTTTATTTGGCTGTGTTGGGTCTTAGTTGCATCATGCAAGATCTTTTGCTGCAGTACACAAACTCTCTTAGTTGTGACGCGCAGACTCAGTAGTATCCGTGCGCTGGACTAGTTGCTCCCCTGGCTTGTGGGATCTTAGTTCCCCAACCAGAGATGGAACCCACATCCCTTGCGGACCACCAGGGATGTCCCTTTACTGTACATTTTTAGTAGCATCGTTCCCTACCCAAATTATCTTATTTCCTTTTCATTTGCAGAGAGTCCATGAGGGCAGTTACCTTTTCAATCTTCCTCACTCTTCTCTATCCAGCATCTACAGCATGATGAGTTATTACTTCTAAAGATTTATTAGTTAAACAATGTTTTTGCACACGGTGGGTGTGTGCTATCACTCAATCATGTCCGACTCTTTGCAATCCCATGGACTGTAGCCCACCAGGCTCCGCTGTCCACAGGATTTCCCAGGCAAGAACCCTGGAATGGGTTGCCATTTCCTTCTCCAGGAGATCTTCCCAACCCAGGGATCACACTCGTGTCTCCTGCATTAGCAGATGGATTCTTTACCATTTGAGCAGCCAGGGAAACCCATTGCACAAAGACAGCGCATATATGCCATATAGATGATCAGAGACACACCATGAATATATCAGGCAGGGGATCAATGTTTAAAAGCAGTCTCTGCTTTTTAATATGCAGTCTAGGTTGGTCATAACTTTTCTTCCAAGGAACAAGTGTCTTTTAATTTCTTGGCTGCAGTCACCATCTACAGCAATTTTGAAGCCCAAAAAACTAAAGTCTCTCACTGTTTCCGTTGTTAGAGATCATCACAATTATGACATGTACAAACTTGAGTATATTTGGGGGCTTCCTTTTATAAATATATCATTAATGAAGTTGGAAGCATCCTTTTAATTCATTGGCTTGCAGTAAAATGCAAACCCAGGACTTCCTACTCCAGTGCATTTAACCACTGCCCAACCTTGCCTCAAGGCAAGTACAGAATTTCTTACTTGTTCATTCATGGAGCAGGTGTTCCACTCAACACTGCCTTCCCATTGAAAAAGCTGTTTCCTACAGATAGACCTACTAAGCCCAAGATAATGTAATAGCATATTATTTTCATTTTCTTGATGTTTTTTCCAAAATAACTGAGATATAAATTTTAAAGAACATTACACTCAAACATTCAATATCATTGATGTTATTACCTAGGTATAGTTATCTCAGTTCCTAACCTCTAACATTTCTGAATCATTGCTGAATTGAATTCTGTTTTTTCCCCCTCTGGTTTGAGCAATTCAAATTTGTGCTGAATCTCTTAATTTGAAGAACTAGTTTCCCAGAGTTTATCCGTCTTCTCAGCATCTTTGTGTTCAAAGACTTAACAAGCACTTTCAACTAACCTTTGATTACCTTTAAAACCCTGGTTTATAGCTAGATTCTGTACTTTGTGATGAAAATATTCTTTCCATGTCTCTCTCTCTCCTTCCCTCTGTCCTCCCCTCCCTGCCTCTCTCTCTCTCCTTTGTCTCTCATTTCTCCATGCACTAAAACAAGTAATATTAGTCACACCATCACCTCTGACTTCAGTGAAACATGATCTTTCTACAGTTTATAAGCTCCCTGACAGTTTTCCTCCAAGACTTCATCAATGTTTCATATCCAAAAAATTCTGTACATTCCCCTAGCCAAGTTTTGATCAGTATCTCAAATAAAGTTTTGAGAAAAAGACCCCTAATATATACTACTTTCTGCCATCAAGACTGTATTACTATAGTTTAACTTATAGATCCTACTTCCTTAAAGCAAAACTTCTCCTTCATGGATCACAGCTTTGTCATGCTGAAAAGGCTTGAGTAACTCAATGAAGTTATGAACAAAGGGCCACCCAAGACAGGCAGATCATAGTGAAGAATTCTGACAAAATGCAGTCCCCTGGAGGAGGGAATGGCAAACCACTCCAGTATTCTTGTGGTTTAAGCAAAGATAAGATATACCTTCTCCATAATTGCAATATTAAATTATAATAAATGACATCAACATCATATGTTGCAGTTAATCATTTACAGCATTCCATGTTGTAGAAATCCAACATTTTTTAAATCAGCTCTTGTGAACTCTTCCAGAGCTAAGTAGACAATTCCCAATAAACCACACAGAAGCTGAGTCTTCTACTTTGGCTACTAAGTTGCCAGGAAAAAGCTAGGGAAAAAGAAATAAAACTAACTTAAAACATCCTGGGCCATTACCATTCTGTTTATACCTGTTAACATCTAATGGTTACAATAATCTGACTAGATGTTTCCTATTCTTATCCCTGTTTTACTCACTAAGAAACAGGTGACTTCACTTTCTAGAGGTCACACGCTTAGTTAGGATGGAGCCAGGAGCCAGACTCTGGTCTGGCTTTACCTTATTCCTTACAGACTGATCCACGCTGCCTCCAGGCACTGTCTTCATTCACTGACTCAGTCATGTAGCACATATTTAATTTGGTGCCTACCTCATAAGGCAGGCTTCCCGGTGTCTCAGCCGTTAAGAACCTGCCTGCAATGCAGAAGACTCAGGTTCGATCCCTGGGTAGAGAAGATCTCCTGGAGAAGAAAATGACAACCCACTCTGATAGTCTTGCCTGGAGAATCCCATGGACAGAGGAGCCTGGCAGGCTACAGTTCACGAGGTCACAAAGAGTCTGACATGACTGAAGCGACTGAGCATGCAAGTATCCTTTAAGGTGGGGCCGTTACCTTGATGGGGCAGTCAAATAATTTGAAAGGAGTATTGTGTCATGACAGGCACAGCCAAAGGGATTGATGAAATATCACATAACCCATTCTGGAGGACATGAGAGAAGGTCTCCAGCGAGACATGATATCTAAGTTGAGTTTTAAACAAGCAGGAAAAAAAAGAAGCTGTGGGCTAAGGATGAGCTTCCCAAGGCAGAGTGAATTACAGGGCAGAGAGCAGGAGGTGAGAGAGGAAGGTAAAAGATCTAAAAGTAATTCTTAAGTGGAGGGGGTAACAGGACATAGAATAGAAGTAAACATGCGTGAGAACGGCAGGAGGCCCAGGCAGAGTCCAGATCATGCTCCCCGAGTCTGAGGATTCCCTTTAAAGATACTAAGCAAATAAGAACAATTTTCTCTGCTAAAGTAGGTTGCTCTGGCTTACATGTGTTAAAAGACTGGAAAGTGAGGACCAAAAAGAACAGCTCAGAGGCCGATCTGGTCATTGGAGCAAAAGATTTTAATGGTCTGAACTGAACTGACTGTGGTGGAGGTTACAAGAAGTGGCAGATTATTACTTTGTGATGTAAAGCTAGGACACACAGAAATAATGAACCACAAATACTAAATGGATGATGAACAATATTTGCAGCACGTACACTCCATGGATATATTTAGTTACTCAAAAGCATCCAAGAGAAAAGCAGTCAAGAACAAAGGGATTGCATTTAAGAATGAAAAAAAAGAGGAAAAATTTGGAGGAAATTATCAAGAATTCATCAAACTGCAGTTGTTGCAAATAATCATATCCCAGAGGAAATCTCAAGGGATCAGTTTTTCCTACTAGGGATAAAGTAGAGGAAACCCTAACGAAAACAAACAAGAAAGCATTGCACAATTTGCTTCAATTAAAAAAGAGAGAGATGATTGATTTGGGGTTCACGACAGGCAAAATCATGTAGGCATAGCCTCCAGAAATTGAAGCTCAGGATAAACACGCGCCAGGAGGCTGCACCCAAATTCCAGCTACTCCTATTACATAAATTTAATTCCACCTTCCATTGACTCATTTCAGAAGAAAACAGAATTCCTGAAATCAGTCACGAGTCCTAGGTTTGCCTCATCCTTTAGCATCCATGTCTCTTCATGCCTCTTCCCTCTGACACTTTTGGAATTGCATTTTTTAAAATTTATTTATTTAATTTAATTGAAGGGTAATTGCTTTACAGAATTTTGTTGTTTCTTGTCAAACATCAACATGAATCAGCCATAAACGGACATATGTCCCCCTCCCTCTTGAACCTCCCTCCCATTTCCCTCCTCGTCCCACCCCTCTAGGTTGACACAGAGCCCCTGTTTGAGCTCCTTGAGTCATGCAGCAAATTCCCACTGGTATCTGTTTTACATAAGGCAATGTCAGTTTCCATGTTACTCTCTCCATACATCTCACCCTCTCCTTCCTCCCCTCTCTGCCCTCCCACCATGTCCAGCAACTGTTTCTCCGTTGCTGCCCTGCAAATAAATTCTTCAGGAACATCTTTCTAGATTGGAACTGTATTTTAAATGCTTAGTAAATTATGTTGATCTGAGATGGTCCACATTTGTGAATACCACTGCACAGCGTCACGTTATGCATAAATGGTCAGAACAGGACTAGCTCTTTTTTATCTTTCATAATATCTGCTTTATTATTATCATTGTTGAAGTATATTTACTGAACATCTCCTATCATATTTTTGTTGAAGTATAGTTGTTTTACAGTGTTGTGTTAGTTTCTCGCTGTTCAGCAAAGTGAATCAGTGTTACATGTATGTGCACCCCATTTTTCTAAGTTTCTTTCCCATGTAGGTCACCACAGAGCAGGGCTCCCTGTGCTATACAGTAGGTTCTCCTTAGTTATCTATTTTATATGTAGTAGTCTGTATGTGTCAGCCCCAAGACCCCGATTCATCTCACCCCCTCTTCCTCTCTTGGTAACTGTAATTTGTTTCCTACAGCCGTGAGTCTATTTCTGCTTCGCATATAAGCTCATCTCCACTATTTTTCCAGATTCCACATATAAGTGATATTATACAATATTTCATTGTGCTTTTTGCTTCTTGTTTGCTTTTTAGCCACGCTGTGTGGCATGTGGAATCTTAGTTCCCTGATCAGAGATCAAAAAACAGGACTAGCTCTTAGCGTCTTTCCTTTATGCTTCATCCTCATTCCCACTGGAATACCTGTGTTAGTGAGATAAGCGTGGCTACCAGAGGAAGCACAGTGGAAGGACCAGCATTTACTGAACATCTTCTATGCACTAGGCTCTGAGACTGATGCTCTTCAAATGGTGTCTTGTTGGTTTAATTTTTATACCCTGCAAAGGAAATGAGATTATCTCCATTTTACAGTTGAGGGTATCATTTAGAAGCTCTCCCCGCAGTACTTAAAGTATTAAAGTTAGGTGTAAAGTCAGTCCATTTCCAAAGTCTACATTTTTTTCTGCTACATCTCATTCTAAAGTCCTTCAGTCTAAAGTCCTTGGGGAAAAAAGAATATTTTCTTCCTTCATACTTTGCAAAGACAGCAGTAGGGTTAAAGAAAAAAATTTAAGAAATAAACTCCAAGAAATATGAAATATGTTTATGAAGGTTATTTCCTTTGAAAACCCTTCAAAACTCTGCATTTTGTCTTTTGTCCATGTTGCAATTTAAGTAAAAAGATGTTTTTAAAACTTTCATTAAGAATTCATACATGCTCAGTTGTCTGACTCTTTGTGACCCCATGGACTGTAGCCCCCACCAGGCCCCTCTGTCCACGGGATTCTCTAGGCAAGAATACTAGAGTAGGTTGCCATGCTCTCCTTCAGGGAATCTTCCCAAGCCAGGGATGGAACTTGCATCTCTTACATCTGCATTGGCAGGCAGGTTCTTTACTACTAGCACCACCTGGGAAGCCTTAAGAATTCATAACTGTATTTTAAAAACACCATAACCCATATGGAAGGATATTAGTATTCTTGAACAGAGCCAGTGGTACAGAAAAATGACAAGAGGTTTTGTGGTCAGACAGAAATTCTGAAATCTTGACTTTGCAACCTATGAACTCCATATCTTTGGGCCAATTATTCAAACTCCTAGACCATTAGTGTCCAGTTCTGAAAGGAGTAGGTAATGGAATTTCTTTGTATGTTTGTTGTGAAGAGTAAATAATAGAAGTAAAGAGCCTAGCATAGTCTCTGCGTACTATATGTTCATAAATTATAGATGTAAGTTGAATATCATTATTTTTTAATAGCAGGTGATTCAAACATGCAGCAAAGTTTAAAAAGTGGCAGGCTGAACAAGTACATATAGAATGGATGGGCAACAAGTTCTTACTGTATGGCACGGAGAACTATATTCAATGCTCCGGGATAAACCATAATGAAAAAGAACATGAAAAAGGATGTTTATATATGTCTAACTGAGTCATGTGGTATACAGCAAAAATTAACACAACATTGAAATTAACTATAGTTCAATTTTTAACTTATTTATTTTAATTGAAAGATAATTGCTTTACAATATTTCTTTGGTTTCTGCCATACATCAACATGAATTAGTCATAGGTATACGTATGTCCCCTCCTTCTTGAACCTCCCTCCCACCACCCACCCTCTTCCACTCCTCTAGGTTGTTACAGAGCCTCCCTTTGAGTTCCCTGAGTCAAACAACAATTTTTAATAAAAAAGAAAAGAAAAAATAATTTTATTAAAAAGTGGATGCCTGGCTCAGTGGTTTAAAAAAATATTGATCCCTTGATGCACATTCAAGAAAGCTTGATTTAGTTGATATTAGATGAGGCCTGAACCCTGAAATCTTGACAACCTTCCCCACGCAATTCTGCCTATGAGTTCATTTGTGTCCTACTCTTTGTGACCCCATGGACTGTAGCCTGCCAGGCTCCACTGTCTATAGGATTTCTCAAACAAGAATACTGGAGTGGCTTGCCATTTCCTTCTCCAGGGTATCTTCCTGACCCAGAGATGGAACACGCGTTTCTTGCCTCTCCTGCATTTGCAGACATATTTTTTACCAGCTGAGCCACTGGGGAGGTCTAATGTCCTAATTTGATTCTAATGTTCTGCAAAGTGGAGGCTGTCTGGGCTAGAACAGTAAACAGTGGTGGCTGAGGGGGAGGAGTGGAGACTCAAAGCCCTCCTAATGGCTTTGGCACATCTTGGGGGACGTAACACGTGGATACCGAAACACAGGAGACATTGCTCTTCCGTCAGTGTTGGCCAGAGGTGCTGTGGCAATCAACCAAAAAGAAGTCTGAAGCCTACCCTCATCCCATATAGGGAGACCAGCCTCCACTCTCCCTTCCTGCTAGCCCATACCAGAGGGAAGAGTAGGAATTTTTAAAAAAAAAAAAGTGCAGAGAAGAGTATTTCCTCATTTCTTCCTCTAAGTCACAAAGAAACATGATCATTCATTCCTGGGAGGATAAACTTTACACCAAATTTGAAATTTTAAAATGAATAAGACCGAGGTGCTTTTGGGGGTGGGGGGGATGGTGTGCGCGGAGCTGCTCTGGGTCTTAGTTGCAGCACATGAAATCTTTGATACTCATAGCATCATGAGAACTCATAGTTGAAGCATGTGGGATTTAGGGGTGGAATCTTGGTCCCCTGAACTGGGAGCACAGAGTCCTAGCCCCTATACATTCGAATTGCCCACAGTTGAAAAATCATGATCTTCAACTTATGCCTATAATCACACATAAAACTCAGTCCCCCAAGATTGGGTTTTACATGATTTTGATTATCCGCTGCTGTGTACTGTATCATTCTAAAACATAGTGGCATAAAAAAATAACCATTTTATTACCCTTGCATCTGTGGGTCAAGAACTCACAAAAGCAGAACAAGTGCAAGTCTCTTCTCCACAGTGTCTGGGGCCTCAGCTGAAAGGTCTCAGTTAGTTATTTTCACTGACATAACTGAAACCTTCCCTGATGGCTCAGTGGCAAAGAACCCATTTGCCAGTATAGAAACCCAAGGCAGATCCCTGGGTCAGAAGGATACCCTGGAGAAGGAAATGGCAACCCACCCCAGTATTCTTGCTTAGGAAATCCTACGGACAGAGGAACCTGATTGGCTACAGTCCATGGGGTAGCAAGAGTAGAACACGACATAGCTACTAAACAACAAAGCCAGGGATAATTTAATGACTCAATTTTTGACCAGAGTTAAATACAGCTTCTCCCTGTTGCTTGAGCTTCCTCACAGCTTGGCAGCTTCCAGCCAGTCAAACTCATTACATGGTCCAGGACTCCAAGAAAAAAATATCACCTGGTATTTTATGACCCTGACTCAGAAATCACATAGCCATTACTTCTGGATTCTCTGATGGTTAAAGCAGTCCCAAGATCACTCAGATTCAGGGAGTGGGGACAGGAACAATACCTCTCAATGGTGAGAGAGTCTCAGAAAATTTTCTGATACCTACACAGGTATGGGCTAATGCCTAGAATGACAGAAAGTTAGAGATTCTCACCAAACTGTTGGTAAGAGACAACATAGACAGCAGTACAGAGCACGATTATATTTTACAGTTGGGGAGGAAGAAGTTATTGAAACAAAAGTTTTGTGTTTATGCCATATCTCATTAAAAATGCTCAATAAACCATTTACAATATTCCGTATGCATGAAGAAACCAGAGCCTGTGCACTAATGTAAAGAGCAAAACCAACATATAACTTAAAGATAGTGTTGTTGTTCAGTTGCTAAGTCATGTCCGACTCTTTGCATCCCCATGGACTGCAGTGTGTCAGGCTTCCCTGTCCTTCACCACCTCCCAGAGTTTACTCAAACTCATGTCCACTGAGTTGATGATACTATCTAACAATCTCATCCTCTGACATACCTTTCTCCTTTTGCCTTAAAATCTTTCCTAGCATTAGGATCTTTTCCAATGAATCAGCTTTTCTCATCATGTGGACAAAGTGTTGGAACCTCAACTTCAGCATCAGTCCTTCCAATGAATATTCAAGGTTGATTTCCTTTAGAATTGACTGGTTTGATCTCCTTGCAATCCAAGAAACTCTCAAGAGTCTTCTCCAGCACCACAATTCAAAAGCATCAGTTCTTCAGGACTTAGTCTTCTTTATGGTCCAACTTTCACATCCATACATGACGACTAGAAAAACCATAGCTTTGACTATATGGACATTTGTTGGCAAAGTGATGTCTCTGCTTTTTAATATGCTATCTGGGTTTGTCATAGCTTTCCTTGGAAAGAGCAAGCATCTTTTAGCTTCATGGCTGCAGTCACCATCCACAGTGGTTTTGGAGCCCAAGAAAATAAAGTCCGTCACTGTTTCCACTTTCTCCCCTTCTGTTTGTCATGAAATGATGGGACTAGATTGCATGATCTTAGTTTTTTGAATGTTGTGTTTTAAGCCAGCTTTTTCACGCTCCTCTTCCACCCTCTTCAGGACTCTCTAATTCCTCTTATTTTCTGCCATTACAGTGGTATCATCTGCATATCAAAGGCTGTCGATATTTCTCCCAGCTGGAATTAAGATTGCTGGAAGTGGGAGAAATTTAAATATGACCTGTTCCTGTATAGTTACCTCTCAGATTAAGAGTCAGTTTCCTCCAAAACATTGACAATCAATGTTCTTATTCAGAATAAGAATATTCTGAATTGTGTGTCTTTACAAAATTAAAATAGAAAAAACTTATATCTAGTAAGAATTTTTATTTATACATTTCTTTATAATTCTTGGTAGTATATAACCCTACAAAACATACTGTGATGTATTTGCATAATTTATCCCATTTCTCAAATTTTAGGAAAATAAGTATCTCTCTCAGGATCACAAAATGAGCTTATGCAAGCCTCATACTTTAGCATATGGCCCAAGACAGGGGCTGCTTAGAAAGCAATGAATACTTCCTGAATAGTGTATCTTGTTGAAAAAACATTCTGAACAGTCTTTTACAACTGAAATAGCCAAGGAAAGTAGGTCATTGCATGCCTTCTTCTACAGCTAGTAGTTCCAATCTGCTGCACTCTTTTTTCCTAGAGAGATAAAAACTGTGAATCATACCAGTTCCTGCTTTGAACACAGTCCACAGACACTGTGAGCAGATGGGCTTCCTGGCCTCCAAACCATTCTTTGCTGTCTACCACAGGTGAGTAGCAGATACCCTCTTAAATTAGCCACAACTGCTAACTCAAGAACTAACCAGTTACAAACATAATAGACAACTTATGACAGCATGCTGTATATATTTAAAGAAAGCTGACAGTCTTTGGACTCTACTTAAAAGAGTTGACACATATTTGTAGCCAATCCCCATATCAACAATCATGCCGGTTTTCATATTTGTGTGTTACCTACAAAGCAAGTTAGTGGCACTGTCTTCAGATAGGCAAACATCGCAAATGAAATTGTAAGATTTTTGATTATCGTTATGGCAGAAAACATTGTGTTATAACAAAAGAAAGAATTAGGAACATGAGAAAACACTCAAAGAGATAAATATGTGTGTGTGCTCAGTTGTGTGTGACTCTTTGCAACCTTGTGGACTGTAGCCCACCAGGCTCCTCAGTCCATGGGATTTTCCAGACAAGAATACTGTAGTGGCTTGCCATTTCCTCCCCCAGGGAAGCTTCCTGCCCCAGAGATTGAAACAGGGTCTCTTGCACTGCAGGCAGATACTTTACTATCTGAGCCACCAAGGAAGCCCTAAAGAGATTTGTTAAAGAGGAATTTTAAAAAGTAAAAACTGGTTTGCCAGTGGAAGTGGAAGCCATAATGCCTTCACCTGATGGAATATTTTGGAGTCATTATGTGCACTGCAGAATGTTAGAGAACCTGTTAGTATAAACTGTAGTGCTAACAGTTCACATGAGAAAAATCAAGTAAATATCTCAACAAATGCAAAAAAATAAAAGGACATAAAATGCAATATCTATTCCTTATATTAAGTAAAAAGGATCAATTTTTGTATTTAATCACATCAAAAAGCATCATCAAAATTAATGATCAGACTTCTAATTTTCCATTTAAATTTCACAAACAAAACAAAGGTGCTATCACCACTACACATTGCTCTGGAAGTAAAATTCAATGTAATAAAATAAGAAAAATAAATAAGGAGTCTACATACTGAAAAATAATATACAAGATTGTCATTATTAGAGACTGCACACATGCATGCGTGCTAAGTTGTTTCAATTGTGTCTGACTCTTTGCAACCACATGGACCGTAGTCCTCAAGGCTCCTCTGTCCATGGAATTCTCCAGGCAAGAACACTGGAGTAGGCAGCTATGCCCTCCTTCAAGGGTTCTTCCCAACCCAGGAATTGAACCTATGTCTCTTTTGTCTCCTGCATTGCAGGCAGGTTATTTTACCACTAGCACCACCTGGGAAGCCCCAGTAAAGATTATATCATGGCATAAAAGGTTGAACCGAAGTGACTGGTTAAAAAATGTAACTTATAAAAATAGACACTTATCCTATACAGAAATGATACTGAGAGAAAAAAGGAATTAAGCAATTTCTCAAAGAGCAGAACAAATAAATAGGAATTATCTTAAGAGTCAATGTGCAGAACAAATATGAAGAAAATATTACAACCTTCCTAGGAGACATAAAAGGAAATTTGAATAAATGGTCCTGTATCATTATCAATTCAACCTTCAAAGAAAATCATCTGAAAAAAACAACAAGATTTTGGGAGGCATTTGACAAAACTGTATTAAATTCTGAGCTTCTCCAGTGGCTCAATGGTAAAGAATCTGCTTGCAATGAGGGAGATGCAGGAGATGTAGGTTCAATCCCCGAATCAGAAAGATTCGCTGGAGTAAAGCATGGCAACCCACTCCAGTATTCTTGCCTGGAGAATCCCATGGACAGAGGAGCCTAGTGGGCTACAGTCCATGGGGTTGCAAAGAGTCAGACATGACTGAAGCGATTGAGCACTAAGCATATCAAATTCATCTAAAAGATTCAATACACTAGAAATAGCCCAGGAAAATTTCTGGAGAAAATAAAACGAGAAAGGACTTATTTTATCAAAAGTTAAAACAGAAAATTCCAGGAGCTAAAACATTTTGTAGCAGGACTAGGGTATCAGGGATCTATTATTGCATAATAAATGTCCCCAAAATATATCAGCTTATGAAAAAGGATCAAAGAGAGTCAGACATGACTGAAGTGACTTAGCATGCCCACAGGGTTGTCTTAAGGCTTAACTAGGGAAACCTAGTTCCTTAACCTACTCCCAAGCTCAGTCACTTGGTTGTTGGAAAGACTCAGCTCCTCACAGGCTGAGATCAGAGATCTTCCTCATTTCCTTGCCATATCCCTTCACCAGAGGGCAGCTTGCAAATGGCAGGTGGCTTCACCAAAGCCAGCCAAGGAAAAGGAGAGGGAGGGAGTGCGGAGGGCAGGGGTGGGGGAAGGGGGGAACTAGCAAGATGGATTTGTAATCATGGTTTTGTAATCTAATTGCTGATCTGACATGCCATCACTTTCCTCAGAAAAGTGTCCAGTTCCTTAGAAGCAAGTCCCATCCAATCCATGGGAAAGGAATAACACAAGAGCATGAATACCAGGATACCATGATCACTAGGATCAGTGGGGATCATTTTACAAACCTTCCCTCCACAACTAGAGAGACAAATCAACGAAAGAATGTGAAAAGTATTTTTTAAAAAGACCCCAAATCCTTTGAGAATTTACTATGTCATAAACACAGCATTCCATATGAATTATGAAAAGCTCTATTGATGATCATGTCATTGCCAAATTGAGGAGTACATCAAGGTTGTATATCATCACCCTGCTATTTAACTTTATGCAGAGTACATCATGAGAAATGCTCAGTTGGAGGAAGCACAAGCTGGAGTCAAGATTGCTGGGAGAAATATCAATAACCTCAGATATGCAGATGACACTATCCTTATGGCAGAACGTAAAGAAGAACTAAAGAGCCTCTTGATGAAAGTGAAAGAGGAGAGTAAAAATGTTGGCTTAAAGCTCAACATTCAGAAAACTAAGATCATGTCTGGTCCCATCACTTCATGGCAAATAGATGGGGAAACAGTGGAAACAATGGCTGACTTTATTTTTCTGGGCTCCAAAATCACTGGAGATGGTGATTGCAGCCATGAAATTAAAAGACAGTTGCAGCTTGGAAGAAAAGCTATGACCAACCTAGACAGTGTATTAAAAAGCAGAGACTACTTTGCCAACAAAGATCCGTCTAGTCAAAGCTATGGTTTTTCCAGCAGTCATGTATGGATGTGAGAGTTGGACTATAAAGAGAGCTGAGCACAGAAGAATTGATGCTTTTGAACTGTGGTGTTGGAGAAGACTCTTGAGAGTGCCTTGGACTGCAAGGAGATCCAACCAGTCCATCCTAAAGGAGATCAGTCCTGGGTGTTGATTGAAAGGACTGATATTGAAGCTGAAACTCCAATATTTTGGCCACCTGATGCGAAGAGCTGACTTATTTGAGAAGACCCTGATGCTGGGAAAGATTGAAGGCAGGAGGAGAAGGGGACAATAGAGGATGAGATGGTTGGATGGCATCACCGACTCGATGGACATGGATTTGGGTAGACTCCGAGAATTGGTGATGGACAGGGAGGCCTGGCATGCTGCGGTTCATGGGGTCGCAAAGAGTCGGACACAACTGAGTGACTGAACTGAACTGAAGCAGTTAATGATCTGGAAAACAATATCTGGACACCCATCTCTTGTTATTGTTGTTGTTGTTCAGTTGCTAAGATTCACCCAACTCTTTGTGACCCCATGGACTGCAGCATGCCAGTCTTCCCTGTCCTTCCCCAACTCCCAGAGTTGGTTCACATTCATATCCATTGAACTGGTGATGCCATCCAACCATTCCATCCTCTGTTACCCCCTTTCCCCTCCTGCCCTAATCTTTCCCATTATCAGGTCTTTTCCAATGAGTTGGCTCTTCACATCAGATAGCAAAAGTGTTGGAGCTTCATTTTCAGCATCAGTCCTTCCAATGAATATTCAGAGTTGATTTCCTTTAGGATTGACTGGTTTGGTCTCTTAGTGTTATCCAAGGGTCTCTCAAGAGTCTTCTCCAGCACTACAGTTTGAAAACATCAATTCTTCAATGCTCAACCTTTATAATCCAACTCACATCCATACGTAACAACTGGAAAAACCATAGCTTTGACTCTATGGACCTTAGTCAACAAAGTGATATCCCTGCTTTTTAATACACTGTTTAGTTTTGTCATAGCTTTTCTTGCAACAAACAAGCGTCTTTTAATTACATGACTGCATTTACCATCCACAGTGGGTTTGGAGCCCAAGAAAATAAAATCTATCACTGTTTCTACTTTTTCACCATCTATTAGCTATGAACTGATGGGACTGGATTCCATAATCTTACTTTTTTGAATGTTGAATTTTAACTCAGCTTTAATATACAAAAATTAATCCTTGATGGATTAAAATGTACATGTAAGAAGAATAATAAGTACTAGTAGCAGGATTTTTAATAATTACTATGTCAGAGTGAGGAAAGCATTGTTTTAAACTGACACAAAACCCAGAAGCCATGAAAATAATTTTTGTTATCATTTGCCTATATGAAAACATTTAAGCATCCACATGGAATGAAAAGAATGTGTGCTATATATTTGACAAAGAATTTATTTCCTTAATATAAAAATAGTACTTTTAAATAAGGAAATAGTAACCTAATAGAAAAATTGATGAATATGTGAAAATCTAACACATCTGAAAAGCTGCCCAGCTGACCTCCTAAAGAAAAGTAATGTTAGAAAAATGAGATACCATTTTTAACTATAAAAATAACAAATATTTTTAAGTTTTACCACCTACAGTTGGCAAAAGTGCAGAGAGAATGTAAATTTAGGCTGTGTTTTTGGATTGGTGAGTTGCTTCATAGTTAAAAAGTGTGTATAACCTTTAACCCAACAACTCCAACACTAAGAATTTATCCTAGGGAATTCATGAAAGCATACAAAGATCACATAAATATAATTCTGGCTGCAGTAAAGTATGCCATGTATCATCTAGGTTGTGCCCTGCACTGGTCACTCAGACAAAGTTGTAGGAGTTTCTAGGGGGAAGACCTCCAAAAAAATCAAACATTGTGTGGACCTATATCTGTCAAGGAAAAATGTGTATCATTTTGAGTTCCAGTAGGAAATTGATGGCGCACTCAATTGGGTAATTTGAGTAGAATTCAATAAATAGGCTGTTTACAGAGGTAGAACATAGTGTAGAGAAACTAGAAAGGCTAATAATGCCGTGTACTAGTATCAGATGAGAAATGTAGAACCTTGGGAAAGAGAGAGAGAATTTGAGAGAGGAAGCCAGCCTCCAGCAAGCAGACCAGAAAGAGTCCGGGGAATAAATACCCCAACCTCTTCTTGTTTCCTCTTTCCAGTTTCCTGCAGCTGCTGCTATTGGCTGGACCCACCAAAAAGCTAAAAGCACATTGTCATGATCCATATGCAGATCAGGAAACAAGCAAAGTGGAGAGAGGTAGACAGTGGAACTGGAGGGGTCTGTGGAAAACATCCAGTATCATTTTCTAACCCGCACAAAGGTGTCACACAACTGGCAGCTATCTTAGTACCCAGGTTTTAAAATGGCAAGAAAACAGAAAGAGTTCAAATTTTCAATGCTGAATTACTGTACATGACACAATAGAATGCTACTGAGCTTTTAAAAAAGAAATTATAAAGTTATTTGTTTTATTTTATTTATTCGTTTTTTAATTTTATTGAAATATGGTTGATTTGCAATATTGTATTGGTTTCAGGAGTACAGCAAAGTGATTCATTTATATATATATATATATATATATATATATATATATATATATATATATTCATATATGCTGCTAAGTCACTTCAGTCATGTCCAACTCTTTGTGACCCCATGGACTATAGCCCATCAGGCTCCTCTGTCCATGGAATTCTCCAGGCAAGAATACTGGAGTGAGTTGCCATTTCCTTCTCCAATATATTCATATATATATATATATATATATATATATATATATATATATATGTATATGTCAATTCTTTTCTAGATTCTTCTCTATTATACGTAATAACAAGGCTTGAGTATAGTTCCCTGCACTACATAGCAGGTCTTTGTTGGTTATCTATTTTATAGAGTACTGTGTATATTTTAATCCCAAACTCCTAAATTTTCCCCTGTACCTTTCCCCTTTGGGTGCCATAAGTTTGTTTTCTGTGTCTATGAGTCTATTTTTGATATTACACAATGGAATATTACTCAGTCATAAAAGACAAATGCCATTTGCAACAACATAGATGGATCTAGAGACTATTATATTAAGTCAAGTAAGTCAGACAGAGAAAGACTAATATATCACTTATATGTGAAATCTAAAAAACATTGTAAAAGTGAGCTATAGAGCTTTTATTTTAAAAATGAGGAATATGTACGTAGACTGGTCTAAAAAAGAAACCAAGGCATTTTAATATATTAAATACAGTCTGAATAATTCTCTCAAAGTGTATGTGCATGTATAATAAACTGTAACATGGAAAATGTTACATTATCTAAGAATACACTTTCACAGGCCCAAGAATTTCTGATAGAACATCTGACACTTAAAAGAGATTCTCTTTAGGGAGTGACAGACAGGGGGAAGGAGGAACAGAGAACAGGAGATGTCATATTTTTATTTTATATTATTCATAATACCAAAACAAAACTTAAAAGGTTACTTTGGCAAAAACTATCTTTAATATTCTTTACCAGGAGTGTAATGATACTGTGAAAATGCAGTTTATATAATATTAGAGCATGGCAAAATTTTGTACACAGTATGATTATAAAAATATTTTTTTAAATATATACAGGGGAGAAAACTTTTTTAAAAAGGAAAGAAAGCATCAGACATTACCATGGTTGAATAAAGGAGGGGGAGGATTATTGGCATATTTTAACTCTTTGAATTTCCTAAATATTTTTAATCAGAATATGATACTTTTACAGTGGAGAAAGGAAGTAATTCTTAAATTATGGTTTTGAAATTTTTAAAGTGGAAATCACTTTCAAATGAATTCTAATGCAAGACCTCAATCATGAGGACAACATTTAGCTATTTTCTAGATGAATTTTTTGAAGTGGGTTGCTTTTTCTTAATTCAAAAAAATTTTAAAAAACAATTTTTTGTCTTGCCCTATGTAGAATGTGGGATCTTAGTTGCCTGACTAGGGATCAAACTCACGTCCTCTGCACTGAAAACATAGAGTCTTAATCGAGAGACTACCAGGGAAGTTCTCTAGATGAATTTTGAATGTTCAAAATTAACCATAGTTGGGAACATCCAGTATACTCAAATATTAAAGCATCTTCAATCTCGTTACACAAAGATATAGAAAAGTGGGTACTGTTATCAGTCATCACTGAATGTTTTAAAACGCATACAAATACATTATCAGTATTTTTTAAACCAAGTTCTGATTTCTTAGTTTTGTTCTTCACTGGACAAAGAAACAGACGATAGAAAAATTTGAAAGCTGGAAATGTCAACTTTAAACAGGAGGATAAATAGAAATTTTAATTCTAGCTCAAGGTGACTGAGCAGTTTTGTTACAGAAATCTCTACACATAGTCTTATCAGGAGAGACGAGATAGAAATAAATGACACAGTTTCAAGAGTTTGGATGGAACCCCAGATTTCTAGAATCTGGAGCAGAAGAAGGACAAAGGAATGTTTGTCTTTTCTTTAGTGATGCTGACTCCTACCCACATAGCTCTCTGCCAAAACGAAAGGCATATTAAAATTCCTTTTCTCATTTATAACTAAATGGGACATAGGAACACTTGCTAAAGATATAATTTTAAGGGAAAGTTAACCAATCTTCTTGGAAGAAGAAATGAAATCATCCAAAAAAAGCACTTTGGAAACTATGATGAAAAATGGGGAAACAGGCCCTTCCTCTTGTGTCTAAAGATTCAGCGTTCAGCATCTAGTAATGAATACACTGGGAATAGAAACTGTTTAGGAAGGAGACTGACGTCTGTTAACATAATAAAAATAAGTGACATGAAATTCACGACTCAGACTAGAAGTTCATGTGACCAAAAGACAAAAATTCTATTGGGAAAGAAAAATCATTCCATAGTATGTGTCCTACTCTGTGCTGACTATTTCCTTTATGCAAATAAGAATCATGATGCAGTAAAAAGAGAAATGGCTATCTGGGCTCTGCATGAAATAGCATCAGATACATTTTATTTTTTACCAACTCATGAACTGTAGAGTTATAAGGAATTGACAGGTCCAGCATAGACCAGTTTTTCCATTGGGCGCTGGTAAAACCCACATTCTGAACAGAGATCAAAAAAAAGTTTACTGTCTACATTTCCTTACCTTCTTTGTCAAAAGAACTTATAAAAATTTATTTATTTGGCTGCATGAGGTCCTACAAGATCTTTCATTAAGGCGCATGGACTCTCTAGTGTGGTGCACAGGCTTTAGTTTCTTTGAAATATGTGGGATCTTATTTCCCCAACCAGGGATCGAACCCATTGTATTGCAAGGTGGTTTTTTAACCACTGGACCACCAAGGAAGTCTCCTTTAGCATAAGGATTTTGAAGTGTGAGAAAGCTTCATGTCAACATTCTTAAGAAAGATGAAAAATGTTTTTCATTTTTCCTCTTGTACAATCAATTAAAATATGAATTTTAAATGTAAAATGTGAATATAGCTACAATTTCTGATGTTTACAAAATTATTTCAATGGGCTTTATATTGTAGAGCAGCTCTAGGTTCACAACAAAAGAAGATGCAGATATTTCTCACGTACTCCCCACTCCCACTCATTATAGCCCCTAGCTTCTCCATTATCAACATCCCCCTTCCCCACCAAGAATGTACATTTGTCATCCATTGTTGAACATACATTAACACTTAACCATTGGAAGTCCATAATTGACACTAGGATTCATTCTCAATGTTGTACATTCTGTGGATTTGAATAAATGTATAAGACACATATTCTCCATTTTAGTATCATATAGAGTGTGTTTTAGTTGCTCGATCTTGTCCAGTTCTTGTGACTCCATGGACTGTAGTCCACCAGGCTCTTCTATCCATGGAATTCTCCAGGCAAGAATACTGGAGTGGATAGCCATTACCTTCTCCAGGGGATCTTCCCCACCCAGGGATCAAACCTGCATCTCCCGTATTACATGCAGATTCTTTACCACTGAGCCATCTGGGTTGTCCTAAAAATTCTGTGTCCCATCTATTCATTCCTCCCCTTCCCACCCCATTCCCTAACAACCAATAATCCTTTATTGTCTACATAACTTTGCCTTTTCCAGAATGTCATGCAATTCAAATCATATAGTATGTAGCCTTTTCAAACTGGCTTCTTTCAATCAGTAATATCCATATATTTCCTCCATGTGTTTTCATAACTTGATAGACTTTCTTTTTTCTTTTTCTACACTGACTAACAATCCATTGTCTCAATATACCATAGTTATTTATCTATTAGATTGCCAAAGGACATCTTGGTTAGCTTTCAATTTTGACAGTTATGAATAAAGCTGATTTAAACATCTGTAGGCTTTTGTGTGAATGTTTTCAATTTCTTTGAAAAACATTTGCTAAATAGCAAAAAAAAAAAAAAACCCACACATTTGCTAAAATGCATTGAAGAGTACAGTCTGGGACTTCCCTAGTGATCCAGTGGTTAAGAATCCGCCTACCAAGGCAGGGAACACAGGTTCAGTCCCTAGTCCAGGAAGATTCCACACGCCATGGGGCAACTAAGCCCATGCACTGCAGCTACTGAGCCCACTCTCTTATGTGCCACAACCACAGAAGCCCGCACGCTCTAGAGCTCATGTTCTGCCACAAGAAAGCCACCACATCAACAAGTGTACCCCAGTGTTCATTGCAGCCCTGTTTACAATAGTTAGGACATGGAACCAACCTAGATTTCCATCAGCAGACTAATGGATAAGAAAACTGTGGTACATATACACAATGGAATATTACTCACCTATTAAAAGAATACATCTGAATCAGTTCTAATGAGGTGGATGAAATTGGAGACTATTTTACAGAGTGAAGTCAGAAAGAAAAACACCAATACCATATATTAATGCATATATATATATATATGATATGTATGGAATTTAGAAAGATGGTAATGGTGACCCCTACATGCAAGACAATAAAAGAGACACAGATATAAAGAACAGACTTTTGGACTCTTTGGGAGAAGGTGAGGGTGGGATGGTTTGAGAGAATAGAATTGAAACATGTATATTACCATATGTAAAATAGATCATCAGCCCAAGTTCAATGCATGAAACAGGGCACTCAAAGCCAGTGCACTGGGACAACCCTGAGGGGTGGGATGGGGAGGGAGGTGGGAGGGGGGTTCAGGATGGGGGACATGTGAACACCCATGGCTGATTCATGTCAATGTATGGCAAAAACCACTACATTATTGTAAAGTAATTAGCATCCAATTAAAATAAACAAATTTATTTTTTTAAAAAAACATGAAAAAGAAGCCACCACAATGAGAAGCCCGTGCACTGTAGCTAAAGTAGCCCACACTCACTGCACCTAGAGAAATGCTCCCACAGCAACAAAGACCCAGCATAGCCAGAAAAAAGACTACAGTCTGCATATTCTCCTCAACTGTTTTGTCTTCATAATTATTAAAAAGCATCAAATTAAGTTATGGGTTATAATTTCCCAAATCCTTTCTCATGAATATAAAATTTGAATTAGGTGCAAATAATACATTTGAGGCATATTCGTGAGATTTCTCAAAATCATTTGCAAGTCACAATGTTAGGATATCTTTATAGCATACAGTCACTCAACTGCAGTAACATGACCCTTAATTAGGAGTAATATTCTTATCATAAAATTTGACTAAGTATCTACAAAAAACGCTCAAAATTCTAGGTTGAAAACATTTGTAGAAATAAATTTGTGTGTCTGTTATTAACATTCGACTGACACCGTTTGGAATTAAAGGATATAGGATTTACTGGACAGCTTTGTCACTATAAGCTATAACTTTGAGCGATTGATTTTAACTTTGGCTTTTTTATTTATAAACTGGCTATCACTTTATGAAGGCCCTCATAGTTTGGTGTGTGGATAGGAAAACATATGTACAACCCCAATTTAACTCAGATTTTGGTGCTAATGGTGTAGGAGGCTTGGTTCTTTTGTGACAGTTCGAAACAGCTTAGGAATGGCACTGAACCCCAGCAATGTGTTTTGTTATAATGGAGGTGGTGGAGGTGGTTGTGGTTTCAATGGCTGAGTTTGCAGATAAGGGGCCAAAGAACAAAAGGTCACCAACATTTATCTATCCAAGATCTTCCAGAAGGAGAAAGTTTGTAAGCTTGTCTGAAGTTGCAAGCCTGAGACCACTTGTAGCTATGATCAAGTCGGGTCAGGTCCATGCTTCCAGCAGTGGATCGTTTAGTTGTTTACAGAAACATTTGCCTAAAATGAGTTCACCGTCTTCAGCTGCCAGGATTAATGCCCCCGTGGAGCAGGTCTGAGCTGTTCTGGGGAGCATGGCTCAGGCAAGTTGTTGAGAAATGTGGCCAAGTGAGCACAGGATCTCGACATAGGTAATTAGGGACTGATGGTCCAGTTTGCAGAACTCTCCAAAATTACAGAGGAGGCTTGCGTTGGGTCTGGGCTTGTCCTGCTCTGTCATCATCATTTCCTGTCTCTCTGGTAAAGGGCTGGAGGAGATGCTTGCCAAGATGAGCACATGGAGAAACCAACTTACCCTAGTAGCTGCCAGATCAGAAACAGAAACTCAGTTGCATGAGATTTCATCTAGCCTATTTCCCAGCCAACACTTCAACAGAGTAAATAAACCCTCACTATCCATTCATTTGACTATGAAAACACTATTTTAGGTCTTCACTGGATCCATACAGTATGCATCAACACAGAACTTTTTGCCATGTGCTCTGGTTTGTGTGGGCTTTCCTGGTGGCTCAGTTGGTAAAGACTCTGCCTGTAATGCAGGAGACCTGGATTTGATCCCTGGATAGAGAAGATCCCCTGGAGAAAGGCATGGCTTCTCACTCCAGTATTTTTGCCTGGAAAATTCCATGGACAGAGGAGCCTGGCAGGCTACAGTCCATGGGATCCAAAAGAGTTTGGACATGACTGAGCGAATAACGCTTTCTGGTCTGGCCACAGACTTCTTTTAGAAGCTCCTAGTTTAGTGTCTTTTGATTTACAAAACAACCATGTGGATATTCCTGAAGAACCATGTGTTAGAGGTGTATCTGTCAGTTTCATTCACTGTGAACTCCCAACACTTGGAAATGTCCCTTGGACAGCAAGGAGATCCAACCTGTCCATCCTAAAGGAATCAGTCCTGAATATTCATTGGAAGGATTGATGCTGAAGCTGAAACTCCAATACTTTGGCCACCTGATGCGAAGAACCAACTCATTGGAAAAGACCCTGATGCTGGGAAAGATTGAAAGAGGGAAGAGAAGGGGATGACAGAGGATGAGATGGTTGGATGGCATCACTGACCTGATAGACATGAGTTTGAGTAGGCTCCAGGAGTTGATGATGAACAGGGAAGGCTGGTGTCCTGCAGTCTGTGGGGTCGCAGAGAGTCAGACATGACTGAGCGACTGAACTGAACTAAACTGAACATTGAAAGTGAACGTGTTAATTGCTCAGTCATGTCTAACTCTTTGCAACCTCATGAACTGTAGCCTGCCAGGCGCCTCTGTCCATGGAATTCTCCAGGCAAGAATACTGGAGTAGGTAGCCAGTGCCTTCTCCAGGGACATAGAAAGCATTCACTAGATAGTTTTAAATGGATGCTACCATAACTTGGAAAAAGGATTACTTTGATTTGCTAGTGAAACAATCAGCAGCTCATCTGAACGTGGAAAAATTGAGCGAAATCCCTGGCAGTTCTTGCTCAAGGATTGGTTGCATAACAAGAGTCTGACCATGTAAGTTATCAAGAAATGAATCAAATGTGTCAGCTTAACAAAGACACTTGGTGAGTTTTCTTGGGAAGTCATCTTCCGCATGTCTAAAGAAACAGCTCATTTTGACAGAGAGTCACAATTCATGGTTTCATGATATAATTGACATAATTGCAGCACTGCACCTAAGATTTTCTTACTTTTGGAGAGATCTTACCATTCCCTGATGCACAGTGTATATTTTTAGAAGGGGATATAAACAACGAAGAACAAACATCATAATTATACAAGTGTGTCAGTGTCATTCTTTTTAGAGGACAACTTCCTCATTATAAGTAAGTTATTGTCAAATATATTCATATTGTAGAAACCTAATTCTGAGAGGCCACTCCTTTCAATGGAAAAACAAGAAGAGCACTAGTGGAGACTCGTGATTTATAGAGAAACTGAAAAATTGGAACAAGTTAGGAATTAAAACAAGACAGAGGAACCCAAACTTTGGGTTTCTATGATATCAATAACCACTGCTTTGCAGTTAGAGATGGAGACGCTCCACCTGCCTGACATACTTTCTGGGAGAGCCCAGCCTGAGCTGGGGAGAGTGAGGTATGTAAGTAAAATTATGGAGAAGAGCTGTGTTCATTTCGAAACAATGCTATGTGTAGATCATAAAAGAGCTAACACTGAAGGCATGGACAGAAAACCCAGGCAACTTGTCCCTGGAAATGCCAACCCGAGTGGCTGAATCTCAAGAAAGAGAATTTTAGGCTTAATCAACCTCTTTGGCACATAAATATGAATCATTTTTTCTTACCAATGTCTTTTTTTCTCCAGGCATGAGTTGCAGAGTCAAATATCCATTGTTCTCATCTGAGTTTCACGAGCGCTGCATGTTAGGCAAGTAATAGCTCTCCCGGGCCTTCAGTTCTGCCTCTCCAAATCAGAGAAAACAGTTCCTCTTCTCATGTCTGGAGGAGTCTTTGCACAGTGTCTGGCATACAGGAAGCCATCAGTCAGCGTCAGCTACTCTTGTTCACCTTTTTTATGAAGGGGTATGGAAATTGTTTTCCATTTCTTTTTATATTTTTCTTTGGTATTTTAATCAATTCTTTTGTAAAATATTGAGCTCTACCCAGAGGGCTAGTACGGAGTAAGAAAAGGTGATGTTGTCATTGCTTTCATTTAAAAGAGTGCAGGGAGTCCTGGCACAAAAGCTGTATTTCCATGAGGTGTCCCAGCATGAAAGGCAGAGACACTCAGGAAAGGGGCTAGGGAACCTGAGACAATTAGTCCCTTCTCTATTAACTGGTTTGCATTAGGTGTTCTTTCCTTTTCTGGCTCTAGACTGTGTGTTTTGTTCATTCATGTGTTTAGTTACTCATTCCATTCAACACAAATGTCAGGCATTGTACTAACTGTGGGGGAGGGGATAGATAAGGGCTAGGAGCCCAAGCAAACACTTTCAAATCCCAAGATCCAGGAGGGAAACAGATAAAGAACAGACAAGGAAATTGATAAATGTAATTCTGGAAGATGAAAGGAAAGGGTTTAAGGAAATGTCCCCATGCAACTCCATTTCTGATAAAAGACCACTAGCTTTGGTGCCCACACACATGTAGATAATGGTAAAATATTTGACTGATGTTATGTATTATAATAGTCATTGTTTTTTCAAAGAAACCAATAAAAACAAGTACAGGAGGGCTTATTTCATTTTATTAGCAAAGATAGTTTTGCATATGCTGAAAACCATTTTCATTTTTGAAAGAGAGACAAATTCTCTGATCATTCTATGCTGAAATCAGATTTTTATTCTATTTCAAGTTTTACTATAGAATTCAATTACTGTCACAGATCAGAGCTCTCATCCTCTAAGAAAGTCTAAAAGTCCAGAAAACTAGTAGTAACCATGGTGCATGAAATTCTTGGATTACATGGGTGCTCAGTCATATCCCCATGGACTATAGCCTGCCAGGCTCCTCTGTCCATCAGATTTCCCAGGCAAGAACACTGGAGTGGGTTGCCGTTTCCTCCTCCAAGGGATCTTCCCAACCCAGGGATTGAATCCACTGAGAGGGATCGAACCTGTGTCTCCTGCACCTCCTGCATTGGTAGGCATAGGCAAATTCCTTACCACTGAGCCACCTGGGAAGCCCCCTTGCTATGGTAAATTAATTAATTAATCAACCAATCAAGTAACCGGTTAAAATCATACAAATAGATGCATTTATTCTTACATCTCACTTTTCTTCCATCGTCTATTTCTTGAAGTCATCTTGATGCCCAAGTCTCTAGTTTATGTCAATTCCTGCATCTTCTGGCCTGGCTCCAAACCACAGTGATTTTGCAGTTGCAAGAGCACTGTTACAGAGTCAGCCCAAAGAAGGGCAAAGTGGACTTCTGTCAATACCAGAGCCGCCAAATGAAACCAAGAGATGAAGTCAAACATAAATGGAAGCAGCTCAGGCGGTAAAGCGTCTGTCTACAATGAGGGAGACCCAGGTTCGATCCCTGGGTGGGGAAGATATCCTGGAGAAAGAAATGGCACCCCACTCCAGTACTCTTGCCTGCAAAATCCCATGGACAGAGGAGCCTGGTAGGCTACAGTCCATGGGGTCTCAAAGAGTCAGACACGACTGAAGCAACTTCACTTTCACTTTATTGTACAGGAGACACGGCCTAAGGCAGGAATCAGGAAACCTCAGGGAACTGGGGAGGACTTTCCTGGCAGTCCTGGTTAAGATATTACCTTCAACGCAGGAAGTGTTGGGACGCTAAGAGCCCATATACCTTGTGGCCAAAAAACAAAATGCAAAACAGAAGCAATATTGTAACAAATTCAATAAAGACTTTAAAAGTGATCCACATAAAAAAAAATCTTTTGGGACTTCTCTGGTGGCATAGTGGATAAAAATCTGCCTCAGAGCAATTAAATCTGTGTACCACAACGACTAAAGCCCACACACTCTAGGGCCCTCGAGCCACGACTGAGCCCATATGTTGCAACTACTGAAACCCTCGAGACTTAGAGCCCATGCTTCCCAACAAAAGAAGCCACTGCAATGAGAAGCCTGTGTGTCACAACAAAGAGTAGCCCCCACTCACCGCAACTAGAGAAAGCCCGTGCAAAGCAACAAAGACCCAGCGCAGCCAAAAATCAATCAATAAAGAAAGAAATAAAAATATAGGTATAGGCCTTCTCAAATAGGAAAACCAAAGAGATCTTCTCTGTCACATTTATATGACAGCCCTCAAGGACAAGAAAGATGGATCAGAGGGTTCTGTACAGACCCTCACTTTTCTTGTGAACTTACATGTCTGGAATGCCACCCTGATGGGATGAAATAAGGTATTGTCCCCCACATTGACTCTCCTCCCTGGAGAGTGATGATGCATCCCAGCCCATTTCCACATGGCTTGCAGTGCCTCTCTATAAGTAAAGTACACTTCGCCATCATGTTACCAGATCTGCCCATATGACTTATTTGAGCCAATGAAATGCAAGCAGAAGTGACAGTGACCGGGTTCCAAGCAAACATTGTGAAGAATCACATTTTTCAGCCGGTTCATTTTTCTCTCTCTGTCACGAAAATAGCATGTTCCAACTAACCACTGATCTTTTGCTGGTTCCTGGAAAGAAGAAACATTTGGAGGGGAATTGTAACCACAGAGGCACAAGCAGCACCGTGTAATGAGTGGGAAATGAAAATGTGCTACTGTGAGCCCCTGGCTCACTATGTGTTACTGCAGCTAAACTGACTAGTGTATCTGATACCACAAAGCAGTAGCACAGCTCCACTGGGATAAGTATCTCAT
Organism: Antilocapra americana; assembly: GCA_007570785.1. Classification (NCBI taxonomy): domain Eukaryota; kingdom Metazoa; phylum Chordata; class Mammalia; order Artiodactyla; family Antilocapridae; genus Antilocapra; species Antilocapra americana. The sequence goes on along the minus strand of ML664170.1, from coordinate 21,615,820 downwards.
CTCTTAGAGCATCCCATCCCTTAAGGAGCTTGGGTTTTATTCTAAAGATGAGCCAAAGGAGATTAGATGGGATTTGTTCAAGCCCTGCGTTTTCACCTATAGTCTGAAAGTACCAGGGATCCAAGAACAATTGTTGTACCATCCTAGAAGAGCTGAGATGCTGAGGTAAGCCATAGTTATCCTGACAAGTCACAATGAGCTCTTCCACAATTCCAGGGGCAAACGTGAAATAGATCAACCTTGAAGGGGTGAGGCACAGCATAGGTTTATATTTGCCCCCACGATGACCCATTTCTTAGGATCCACAGCAAATCAATTTATCCTTCATTCCTGGAGTCTAGATGGGTTTCTGAGGTAGTACCATGGTAAAGTATCTGCCTGCCAATACAGAAGACGCAGGAGAACCAGGTTCGATCCCTGATTAGGGAAGATCCCCTAGAAAAGGAAATGGCAACCCACTCCAGTATTCTTGCCTGAAGAATCCCATGAGTAGAGGAGCCCAGTGGGCTACAGTCCATCATGTCACAAAGAGTCAGACATGACTGAGTGACTGAGCGCACGCGCACACACACACACACACACACACAGGTATAAACACACACAGTCAGGGTGATTAGAAGGTCACTAAACAGAAACTACGTCTTTGGGCTCCCTGTTCTGTACCTGCCTTGATGGTCCCTCCTCTTTGTTTTCATTTGTCTGTTCATGGGCTGTTTGACAACTCTGCTGCTAAGCCAGTGGCCTTGCAGTGCAATTCCAGATACTTAAAAACTCAAAGTTGGCATGTTTTTCGAATGAATTAAAAGCATTTGAAAATATCTAGAGAAGAAGCCAAGAGCAACTGAAGTCCTAACCACCTGAACAGTAACTGACAAATCTGGATCCTGCCAGGACCAGCAGGGAGGGGAGAAGGCCTATGATTCAGAACAAGAGTTGGATGGCAGAAAAGCAGGGCTAGGCAGAGGGGATTTGTTCCTAGAATGCTGCTGCCTAATCCAGGAAGGACAGACAGGGATGGGAAGCCAACCGCAAGTGCAGCTACGCCCCAATCCTTGGCAAGCTCAACTTGGTGGAGGGGCGCAGGGCTCCTGAGAGCAGCCAGTGACAAGCTGACTAGGGCAATCAGAGATGAGGTCTACTGTCCCTGGAGCGATTCTTCAGTTGAGTGGCTAAGAGGATTCAGTCTTCAGCTACACCCACTTGAATGGATGACTCAGCCTCAGGGATATAGAAGTCTGGAAAGGATGAGAAGGGACTCATGGGAGGGAGAGCTCAACAGGAGTGAAACAAGGATTTTCCGGGGATGTCCTATCACAGACTGGCCACAGCTGGCAAGCACAGAGGAGCCTGATTCCTCCATGAGGCCAGTCCCCTTCTGTGACCAATGAAGAAACTGAGCCCAAGAAGGTGAAATGACCCACCCAACACCATAGCCAGTGAGTGCATGGGCCAGATTTCCCATCTTCTGGTGAAAACTCTTTCTTAGTCCCCATACTGGCCTGTCCACAATAAATATAAGGGCTTTGCTGGAACCCCTAATGTCCAGGTCAGGTCAGTAGAAAGAAGATACAACCACAACAGGCTTATGAATCTTGTTGCAACTGACAAGTGATCAGGCCAGGACAATGACCTTTTCGCTCTAAGTTTCCAAAAAGGTATAAAATACTGTTGTGTAGACTCACAGAAAACAAGCTTATGTTGCCAGGGGAAAGAGTGGGTGGAAGGGATAGGATCAAACTTCCTTAGGAAGTTTGGGATCGACATGTACACTCTACTATACTTAAAATAGATAACCAACAAGGACCTACTGTATAGCACAGGGAGCTCAGCTCAATGTTATGTGGCAGCCTGGATGGGAGGAGTGTTGGGGGAGAAAGAATACGTGTATATGGATGGCTGAGTCCCTTCGCTGTCCACCTGAAACTATCATAATGTTGTTAACTGGCTATACTCCAGTATAAAATAAAAAGCTTAAAGAAAATATACTGTTATGTAATTATTATTTGCATGTGGAGAGAAAAAAAAATTGACCCATGTAATGCCCAAACTATTGAAACTTCATATTTGATAACTCTGCAAGTCAGCCACATGGTCGGGGGTAAGGAGCCTCCCTAATGAGAATTCCATAAGGCATACATAAGACACATTACACTCCATTTGGGGCTGAGGGTAGGGAAGGCAGGTGGGTGGAGTGGAAAGGGCCCAGAAGAGGAAGGAAGATGAGGGAAGTGCTTACCAAAAACACTCGCTGACAAATAATGAAAACAAAGAACTTGGTTGGGGTGGGTGCTGTTAAATTAGGTTTTTGTCTGAGAAACAGATCAAAGAACTCATTTAAAACCCTTGTACAGAGATAAGAGAGTTCTTTTAAAACACTGGATTGACCCAAAGATCCTAGAAATACATAGGAAAGATGCAAATTTCTGTAGGTTTCCTTCACTCTTGCCAGTCACCATACTTTCATTTCCTCCCTATATCAGATTCAAATAGCCATTCAGCAAAATTAATGCATGAGATCCTAAACAGAAGGCTTCAGCTCTCAAAAAGGCAACTTAACCTCATTCTACAGTCACTGTTAGGCTCCAGCAGAAGATGCTCTTCTTTTTATCACTTCCTTGCACTTTGCTGTTGTCGCTCAGTCACTAAGTTGTGTCTGACTCTTTGAGACCCCATGGAGTGCAGTATGCCAGGCTTTCCTATCCTTCAGCATCTCCTGGATTTTGCCCAGGTTCATGACCATTGAGTCAGTGATGCTGTCTAATCATCTTATCTTGCATTCAAATGTCACTAAATGATGAAGTTCACAGGAGGAAATATTTCTCTACTACTTGCTAGATTCATTTACTCATTTCTTTGGACCACCTCTCACAGTGCCTATTTTTGCTACGTGGGACAGACTGACCATGTGGGACAGACTGACCGGAGTTTCTCTTTGCATAAACCACACAGTAACCATAACCTCAGAATAGCTTTCAAGGCTTACTGAGCTGTGACAAAACTCAAACAGGGTTTCAAAGAATGACTGAGGAATCTGATTCTTCTGAAAGTGATTCTCTCAGCAGATTATCTAATAGGGGCCACAAGCTGCTGAAAATAAAAATTGAGAATGAGAAAATAGACAGGCAACGTGATGCCACGTAACTTGGGCTTTTCCTGTGCAAAGAAAGTCAAAGCAGACACAAGAGGGCACTTGAGCCCATACTCATTTTGGAAGCAAATTCCTTGTAACTCCTTCCACTCTGTTAGTCTCCTCACCTCAGGTCCCCCACCAGAGCCTATGAACCTATTCCTTAGAGGAGCTAAAACCCACCTATAAAATGGAAAATATGAAGTGGGGTGACTTTAAGTTTCACATAATAATGCATCAACTTTCAGAGCAATACTGATGCTAAGATTGATATTAGCATGGGAATTTAGTTTTGGTCCACAGCAGTAACTTTATTGCCCACTCTTGATCACAAGGTATGATGGGGTCACAGAGATAGCATGATTCACCCTTAATCCAATAGCCTTTTCCAGTTTCAAAATCACCCTCCCCAAGAAGGGTGAGCAAGGCTCATGTCAGAGAAACCAAACTAGCCAGTTGGAGTTTCATTTCCCTCCATTCAAAAAGCCATGATGAAACACCACAAAAGTAACTGCTTTAAAAATCACCTAGATTCCCCAAGCTATTTCAGATTACCTCATGGGGAATAGCAAAACATACATATGCTTGTTTACGAAAACAAACACTTGAACAAATACTAAAGTATAGATTTTATAGGCAACATTATCTGATCTTAATTAATAAAATTATAAGTAAATGATAAAAAGATGTGGTGCTAGTGGTAAAGAATCTGCCTGACAATGCAAGAGATGCAAGAGACCCAGGTTCAATCCCTGGGTTGGGAAGACCCCCTGAAGAAGGGAATGGCTACCCACTCCAGTATTTGTGCCTGGAAAATTCCATGGACAGAGGAGCCTGGCGAACTCCATGGAACCGCAAATGAGTGAGCACACCGTAGAAAGATGACAGAAAATATCTTAATTATCTGGGCATTAAGAAATAGCTTCCAAACTAATCCTACATTATTTTTCTTTTTTCTCACTAGTTAAGACCTCAAATAAGGTATATGCTGTGAGCTGAATTACATCCTCCTCAAAATCCATATATCTGGGATCCTTAACCCTTAGTACCTCAGAATGGGACTGATTTGGAAGAAAAATAGCCTTGACTTATACAGATGATTAAGGTAAACTGAGGTTGTTAGGGCAAATCCTAATCCAGTGTGACTGATGTCCTCATAGTAAAAGGAGATAAGAACACAAGCCAACACAGAGGAAAGACCACATGAAGACACAGGAAAAAGACAGCCTTCTGCAAGCCAAGGGGAAAGGCCTCAGGAGAAGCCCCACTGCCAACACCTTGATTTCAAGCCTCCAGAACTGTGAGGAAAGAAATTTCTCTTTAAGCCAGCCAATCTTTGTACTTCGTTAGGGCAGCTCTAGCAAACAAATAAAGTGTATTAGCTCTTCCACAGTTTACATACATTCCCCAGTGTATTCGTTAGTAAGTAAAAAATTCACCATTAGAGGGTCACTTAAAAGCTAAGTGTAATTTGTCTCTCTCACATTTCATGTTTTGCTATTGTGCACAATTCACTGGAGACATGTCTGAATTATGGAAATTATGACAAGATCAGCTTGAGATTTAAGCTATAAATCCTTAATACTTGATCCACCTAGATTACTATCATCTCCATTTTACAGACATGAAAAATGAAGCCTTGAAAGGCTAATCGACCTGTTCAGGTTGCACAATTGGAAAAGGGAAGGGCCAGGATTTCAGCGCAGGCAGTCAGGGTCAGAAGTTGTGTTTACAACTATTGTGGGACTTAACCTCTCCAAGCAGGGAGAAAAGGGACACATAAATTCTGAGCTTTAATGGCTGACAGAGAAGATTTCAAAGTTTTGTTTTGAGGAAAAAGGTAATGAGTTGAATGTTAAACCTGTTCATTCCCATAGAGACTTGGGACAAAGAGCTGAGAGGGGAATAATGGGGCTCCTTCATGTAGAGAAAAGGGAAACCTCCTGCACTGTTTATGGGAATGTAAATTGGTACAGCCACTATGGAGAACAGTATGGAAAAACTAAAAATGGAACTACCATATGATCCAGGAATCTCACTCCTGGATATTTATCCAGAAAGGACAGAAACTTTAATTCAAAAAGATATATGCATCCCAATGTTCATAGCAGCACTACCTACAATAGCTAAGACATGGAAGCAACCTAAAGGTCCAGTGACAGATGAATGGATAAAGATGTGGTACATAAATACAATGAAATATTATTTAGCCATGTAAAAGAAGAAAATAATGCCATTTGCAGCAGCATGAATGGACCTAGAAGTTATCATATTGAGTGAAGTAAGCCAGACAGAAAAAGACAAATATATGATATCGTTTATATGTAGAATCTAAAAAGTAATACAGATGAATCTATATACAAAACAGAAACAGACTCACAGACATAGAAAAGAAATTTGTGTTTACCAAAGGAGAAAAGGGAGGACAGAGATAAATTAAGAATATGAGATTAACAGATATACACTACTATATATAAAATAGATAAACAACAATAATTTAAAGTATAGTATTCAATATATTATAATAACCTATAATGGAAAAGAACCAGAAATATATATATACTGAATCACTTTGCTGTACAATTGAAATTTTAAATCAGCTATTTACTTCAGTTTAAAACAATAATAATGGGGCTCCTCCATAGACCACATAGAAGTAGATAAGACCTCAAAGAAGAAGCTTATGAAGAGACAAGAGAATGACAAAGACTTTGTCTGAGTAGGGACACAATTAAGATGAGACTAAGGGAGAGATGTTTGGAAAGAAGTCAGAAAGGCAGAGCAGAACCAGAAAACAATATCTCAGGGATCAATGCTAAAAAAATGTTAAGAATACGGTGGTAAATATATTAAATAACAAACTGGTGACTGTGTTGTTAGCAAATTGAAGTGTGTTACATTAAACTATTATGATAGCAGGCAAGTGATTGGACTCAACTTTCTGTTATTATTTGGGTCACTATATGATAAACTAGCACTTTTTAAATATTTGTTTACTTGGCTGTGCCTGGTCTTATATGAGGCATGAGGGATCGGCAGTCTTCACTGCAGCATAATTTTGGCACCTGGAACCTTTTAATTGTAGCATATGGAATCTTTAGTTGCAGCACAAAAAGTCTTAGTTGCAACATGTAGGATCTAGTTCCCTAACCAAGGATCAAATGGAGTTTCAGCCATTGGGCCACAAGAAAGTCCCAATAAACTAGCATTTTTAAAAACTTAATTGTTGGCTTTCACTTAACTATGAAAAAAATGTGAAATATACAGAAATAGAAAAATACTACCAGCCTTGAAAATAATCACAATGATCTGAATATGAAAGAAAACCGTAAAATCACTTCTTAAGTTCAGAAAAATACTTCAGGGCTCAAAAAACCAAGACAGAAAGCTAGTTACATTTCGATAAAAGAATGGATATTAGTAATATAAATATCTAGTGATCCCTCATCAAGAAAATAAAACTGTAGTTTAACTAAGAAAGAGACAGAAACCCCATGACTTGGCTAAATTCATGAAAAGAAAAGGTCTTTCAGTAAAGTACTGTTGTTAAGAGAAAAATACATATATCCCACACGTTTACTACCATTTTTCAAAAAATTAGACTAAATCTTACTGTTTGAGATAGAACCTTGAGTTAGAAATGTCATTTAAGCTTAATTGCCACATCATATATATCAGCAGGAATTCCCTCTGCTCCATCCCTAACAAAGGGTCGTTCAGTAGTCCACATCTTTGGTTCCATTGATTATAGAAAGTTCTTCTTAACATTGACTTTAAAGCTGCCTCCCTATAACATTGATCAAATTCTTCCCTAGAGACAAGATAAAACAAGTCTGGACCAAAATACTTAGCCTGTCTCTCACTAATCTTCTGCACATTCTAATTCTTCCATTAAATCTACCAAGTACATTGTTTTCAGGCTCTCCCACGTGGCCATCATTATTTTTATGCATTCCAGCTTAGCAACTGACCCTTAAACTGTGATGGCCAAATTCTAATGCAACACTCCAGCTATGTCTGACCATTACAGTTGTCATTCAGCAAATAATAACTGAGAATCTGTTAAATTCAAGCCACTGGGAATAGAAAGGAATATAAAACACAACATTTACAATCCAGATCTTCTGGGGAAAATCTACACTATAAGACTATGAATTTTTGGCAGCCATGTGGTATTTTGGTCTCACAGAAAATTCACAGTTGATTAATTTGTCCACGTTTCTTATCTTTGTTTTCTCAAAAACTGCTGCAAAAGAAAGGTTTGGGGTATCTTATTGTATAACTGACCAATAGGAACTAACTTATAGCCAGTTATCCAGTTTGGTGAGATCATTGCAAGCTTTTCATCCTTTACCCCCTACTTTGTAAAGTGGACATTTGTAAATTTTATACACTTGATTTCTATGTTGATGTCAGGATCACTGATAAAAATTTTCACAGGAAAAGTCCACGAACAAAGAACTGTGGCATGCCTGGAGAAATTTCCTGGTAGGTTGAATTCCCTTGATTTTGTGATTGTCCAACTACCTGAAATGTCGTCTACTTTAGCATCAGCCATCCAGCATTCCTCTATCTTGTACCTAAGATCACTTAGATAGGCTTCTTCTAATGTAATACAATAATAAAGATTTCCAAGGGTTTATTTGTGCTGTTTATAATTACTTCTATAGGAAGAAGAAAAAGAAGAACTTTACAGATAGCTAACTGATAAGAAAGCCAAAGGAGGAGCCAACCACACAAACGGCAGAAATGGTGCATAAGGAAACCACAGAGTTCCAACAGTGGGTTGCTGTCGTTCAGTTACTGACTGACTGTGATCCCATGGACTGCAGCATGCCAGGCTTCCCTGTCCTTCACTCTCTCCTGGAATTTGATCAAACTCATGTCCATTGAGTCGATGCCATCCAACCATCTCATCCTACGTCACCTCCTGCCCTTAGGCTTTCCCAACATCAGGGTCTTTTCCAATGAGTCGGTTCTTCGCATCAGGTGGCCAAAGTATTGGAGCTTCAGCTTCAGCATCAGTCTTTCCCATGAATATTCAAAGTTGATTTCCTTTAGGATTGACTGGTTTGATCTCCTTGCTTTCCAAGGGACTCTCAAGAGTCTCCTCCAACACCACATTTTGAAAACATCAGTTGTTTGGTGCTCAGTCTTCTTTGTGGTCCAACTCTCACATTTGTACACAACTACTGGAAAAACCATAACAAATCATTCATAAATGGTTGTGAAAACACAGAAATTTTTATCCTCTTAACAAATGTCCTTGTTTTACACATTACCATATGTAAAATAGATAGCTAATGGAAAATTGCTGTATAACATAGGGAGCTCAGCATAAGACCAGAAACTATAAAACTCCTAGAGGATAACATAGGCAAAACACTCTCTGCCATAACCCAAAGCGGGATACTCCATGACCCACCTCCCAGAATATTGGAAATAAAAACATGAATAAACAAATGGGACCTAATTAAAATTAAAAGCTTTTGCACAACAAAGGAAACTATAAGCAAGGTGAAAAGACAGCCTTCAGAATGGGAGAAAATAATAGCCAATGAAGCAACGGACAAACAATTAATCTCAAAAATATACAAGCAACTCCTGCAGCTCCATTCTAGAAAAATAAACAACCCAATTAAAAAGTGGGCCAAAGAACTTAACAGACATTTCTCCAAAGAAGATATAAAAATGGCTAACAAACACATGAAAAGATGTTCAACATCACTCATTATCAGAGAAATGCAAATCAAAACCACAATGAGGTACCACTTTACACCAGTCAGAATGGCTGCCATCCAAAAGTCTACAAGCAATAAATGCTGGAGAGGATGTGGAGAAAAGGGAACCCTCTTACACTGTTGGTGGGAATGCAAACTAGTACAGCCACTATGGAAAACAGTGTGGAGGTTCCTTAAAAAGCTGCAAATAGACCTGCCATATGACCCGGCAATCCCACTGCTGGGCATATACACCGAGGAAACCAGAATTGAAAGAGCCACGTGTAGCCCAGTGTTCATCCCTGCATTGTTTACAATAGCTAAGACATGGAAACAACCTAGATGCCCATCAACTGACGAATGGATAAGAAAGCTGTGGTACATATACACAATGGAATATTACTCAGCATTAAAAAAAAAATCATTTGAAGCAATTCTACTCAGATGGATGAAACTGGAGCCCATTATCCAGAGTGAAGTAAGCCAGAAGCAAAAACAACAATACAGTATATTAACGCATATATATGGAATTTAGAAAGACGGTAACGAGAACCCAACATGCGAGACAGCAAAAGGAACGCAGATGTATAGAATAGACTCGTGGACTTTGTGGATGAGGGTAAGGGTGGGATGATATGGGAGAAGGGCATTGAAACATGTTAATTATCATATGTCTAATCAATTGCCAGCCCAGGATTGATGCTCGGGGCTGGTGCAGCGAGATTTCCCGGGGGGAAGGGAGGAAGGAGGGGGGTTCTGGAGGGGAAGCATATGTAAACCCATGGTGATATCATGTCATTGTATGGCAAAAACAATAAAAAAAAAAAAAACATAGGGAGCTCAGTCTGGTACACTGTTACAACCTAGAGGGGTGGGATCGGGTAGGGAGTAGGAGGGAGGTTGAAGAGGGAGGGGACAATCATATACTTAAGGCTGAGTCACGATGTTGTATGGCAAAAACCAACACAACATTGTAAAGCAATTATCCTCCAATTAAAAATAAATTTAAAAAACACACTTGAGGTTTCCATAACACAAGACATTTGAAAAGTTAGACAGAGAATTCAACTACCCCAATGACAGAAGAAGAGATTTTCACTCTAATATTGAGTAAACTTGAAACTTCTCTCCTATTATTTTGAATATCTGTATTACAAAATTAAAATGTAAATGCTTAATTATATAACCTTGTAATAAATATTAATGAGTATAAGAAAGAAAATGCCTATGTTTCTAGGAAATATGCTGCTTCTTTCCCCTAGGAATATTGTGAAATAATTTAAAATGTGTGAAAGGAAGACACTGAAGAACTGTTAAATGATATAGATGCGATGATTATAGCCATGGAGAATACCTGCCTGGGTCATGGAAAATGAAGTCTTCATGGACTTTGACAAGATCTGATCATTCCTTTAGAGAGAGACTTGTCCATATTGGTTATCAAAGTTAGTTTTAATTTTAAGCTGTTTCTTACTTTAACTTCTTCTATCTGGATTGAGATTCAATGATGAAAACTGAGGGTCCCAGATAATTGATACTTTGTCTCTTATTTTATGTTGATCATAAAATCGCAGAAACTTAAGATAAAAGAAAATTGGAATCAGTAAACTGACATAAGAAGACATGTCAGTCTCTTATTGATTACCACCTTCTCTTTCAAGAGCTCAGGGTTTCCCATGTAGCTCAGTAAAGAATTCTGAGTAAAGATTCTTCAGTAGAGAATCCACCTGCAATGCAGGAATTCACATACAATGCAGGAGACCCAGGTTCAATTCGTGGATCAGGAAGATCTCCTAGAGAAGGAAATGGCAACCTACCCCAGTATTCTTGCCTGGAAAATCCCATGGACAGGAATCTGGCTGACTATAGTCCATGGGGGTCACAAGAAATGGACATGACTTAACGACTAAACCACCACCACTTCCAAGTATTCATCAACCAATTAATAAATGGTTCTAGACTTCTCAAGTCTATTTTTTAAACATTTGCCCATTGCCAGGCTTCTTTTCCTTCTCCTATTTCCTGATGTCTCTGACAACACATCATGAGATCCTATGCCATGTTAAGTCACTTCAGTTGTTCCCGTCTCTGTATGACCCTATGGACTGTAGCCCACCTACATCTGTCTGTCCATGGAATTCTCCAGGCAAGAATACTGAGGTGGATTACCATTCCTAAACTGGCTTTTCTCACATCTAACCTGCATTGGCAGGTGGGTTCTTTACCACTAGTGCCACCTGGGAAGCCAGCCCTACATCCTGAAGACCTTTATATTCTAAAAGGCAACTTATCTTTACTGGAGGCATTACATTTAAGATCACTTGAGGCTCTCTTATCTATCTTTCTAAATCCCATTCATGATAATTGAGTGGAAAGAAAACAACTTTGGATTCAGAAAACCAAATATCAAACTCCTGGCTCTGCACTTATGAGTTCTATAATTTGGGGCAAATTGCTAACCTTCACAAACCTCATTATATAATGTTTCTTTGTAACTGTAGATACCTCATAATTCACAGGATTATTATAAGAATGAAATGAAAACACGCAAGCAAACCAAATAAACAAAAACTATTATCAAATGAAATCCAGCAATATGTAAAAAGAATTATATAATATGACTAAGTGGGATCTATATTGGAAATGCAAATCTAGGTGATTCAATGTATTGCATTATATTGAAAGTGTACATAAGAAAAAACTACATGATCTTATCAACTGATCAGTAGAGGATTTAACAAAATTCAATATTCATTCCTGATTTATAAAAATAAAAACCTCTCTGCAAACTAGGAATAGAATCAAACTTCCTAAACTTGATAAAGAGCATCTTCAAAAAGCCTTCAAACAACTTCACACAATGGTAAAAGATGGAATGCTTTTCCCCTAAGATCAGAAATATGCCAAGGGTATACACTCTTACCTTACAACATCTGTTGGATCATTAAAAAAGCAAGAGAGTTCCAGAAAAACATCTACCTCTGCTTTATTGACAATGCCAAAGTCTTTGACTCTGTGGATCGCAAAACACTGTGGAAAATTCTTAAAGATATGGGAATACTAGACCCCCTGACTTGTCTCATGAGAAATCTGTATGCAGGTCAAGAAGCAATAGTTAGAACTGGACATGGAACTACAGACTGGTTCCAAATTGGGAAAGGAGTATGTCAAGGCTGTATATTGTCACCCTGCTTATTTAATTTATATGCAGAATACATCATGAGAAATGCTGGACTGGATGAAGCACAAGCTGGAATCAAGATTGCTGGGAGAAATGTCAATAATCTCAGATATGCAAATGACACCACCCTTATGGCAGAAAGTGAAGAACTAAAGAGCCTCTTGATGAAAGTGACAGAGGAGAGTGAAAAAGTTGGCTTAAAACTCAACACTCAGAAAACAAAGATCATGGCATCCAGTTCCATCACTTCTTGGCAAATAGATGGGGAAACAATGGAAACAGAGAGAGACTTTATTTTCTTGGGCTCCAAAATCACTGCAGATGGTGACTGCAGCCATGAAATTAAAAGACGCTTACTCCTTGGATGAAAAGTTATGACCAACCCAGACAGCATATTAAAAAGCAGAGACATTACTTTGCCAACAAAAGTCCATCTAATCAAAGCTATGATTTTCCCAGTAGTCATGTATGGATGTGAGAGTTGGACTATAAAGAAAGCTGAATGCCGAAGAATTGATGCTTTTGAACTGTGGTGTTGGAGAAGACTCTTGAGAGTCCCTTGGACTGCAAGGAGATCCAACCAGTCCATCCTAAAGGAGATCAGTCCTGGGTGTTCATTGGAAGGACTGATGCTGAAGCTGAAACTAACACTTTGGCCAACTGATGTAAAGAATTGACTCATTGGAAAAGACCCTGATGCTGGGAAAGATTGAAGGCAGGAGGAAAAGGAGATGAAAGAGGATGAGATGGCTGGATGGCATCACCGACTCGATGGACATGGGTTTGGGTGGACTCCGGGAGTTGGTGATGGACAGGGAAGCCTGGCATGCTGTAGTCCATGGGGTCTCAAGAGTCAGACACAACTGAGCTACTGAACTGAATACTAGAAGCCTAACCTGTAAAATAAGGCAATAAAACAAAAGCATACATATTGGAAACAAATAAATAAATATGCTCCTATTTTCAGATGATATGATTGTCTATGTAGAAACTCCCAAGGTGTTTACAAAAACAATTGCAGCAGCAGCAATAGTAAAACTCCTAATAATAAGTAGATTTATCATGAACACATGATACAAGATCACACCCCAAAATCAATTGTATTTCTATCTTCTAGCAATAAACAATCTAAAATCAACATTAAAATTATAGTATCAATTACAATAACTCCAAAATATGAATAGGTATAAATCTAAACAAATATGTACAATATCTGTATGCTAAAAACTATGAAACACTAATGAACATAATCAAATAAGACCTAAATAAATGGAAAGACTTACTATGCTCATGGATTGGAAGACTCAACTCTGTAAAGATATAAACACCCCCTGATTTATCAATAGATCCAGTGAAATAGTCACCTAAATTCCATCACAACTTCTGTAAATATATGCAAATTTATTTTTATATTTATATGCACTAGCAAAGAAACTGGAATAGTCAAAATAATTTTGAAAAAGAAGAATAAATTTGGAGGATCATACTACTTTATTCCAGGATTTCCTAAAAAGTTACAGTAATCAAGACAACCTGGTACTAGTGAAAGTTTAGACATATTGAAGGATCACTTAGAACTGAGGATGCAGTTAAACCTACACTACCAACAAGGCCAAGTTTTAACAAAGTTTCAAAGACAACTCAATACAGAAGGGTAGTCCTTTCAACAGATGGTATCGGGATCATTGGACATTCATATGTAAAAAAACCTCAACCTAAACTTCACACCCTACACAAAAGTTAACTCAAAATGGATCATAGGTTTAAACACATACAACTATAAAATTCTAAGATGGAAACGTAGGAGAACATCTTCAGCATCATAACTAGGCAAAGTGTTCTTGGACATGGGACCAAGAGCTCAATCCATAAGAAAAAAGTTACATATGATACTTCATCAAAATTAAAAACTTTTAGGACTTCCTTAGCAGTTCAGTGGTTAATACTCTATACTTCCAGTGCAGGGGGCTCTGGATTGATCCCTGGTCAGGGAACTAAGATCCCACATGCCAAACAGCCAAAAAAATTTTTTTAATTTTTTAACTTTCAAAAAAATGTTTTTAATTTTTTTAAATTAAAAACCTGTACTCGATGAAAGATATTGTTAAAAGAATGAAAAGACAAGCTATTGAATGGGAGAAAATACTTGAAAAATCATGTATTTGACAAAGTACTTGCATCCAGAATGTAGGAAGATCTCTCAAAATTCAAAACTAGAAAACTCTAACTCAGTTTTAAAATGGACAAAAGACAGACACTTCATCAAACAGGATAAGAGGATGTCAACTAAAAAATCAAAGTGAAATGAAAGTTGCTCAGTTGTGTCCGACTCTTTATGATCCCATGAATCACAGCCCTCCAGGCCTCCCTGTCCATCACCAACTCTCGGAGTCTACCCAAACCTATGTCCATTGAGTCAGTGATGCCATCCAGCCATCTCACCCTCTGTCGTCCCCTTCTCCTCCTGCTCCCAATCCTTCCCAGAATCAGGGTCTTTTCCAATGAGTCAGCTCTTCGATGAGGTAGCCAAAGTATTGGAGTTTCAGCTTCAGCATCAGTCCTTCCAATGAACACCCAGGACTGATCTCCTTTAGGATAGACTGGTTGGATCTTCTTGCAGTCCAAGGGACTCTCAAGAGTCTTCTCCAACACCACAGTTTAAAAGCATCAATTCTTCGGCACTCAGCTTTCTTCACCATCCAATTCCCATATCCATACATGACTACTGGAGAAACCATAGCCTTGACTAGACAGACCTTTGTTGGCAAAGTAATGTCTCTGATTTTCAATTTGCTATCTAGGTTGCTCATAACTTTCCTTCCAAGGAGTAAGCATCTTTTAATTTCATGGCTGCAGTACAGTCTATTAAATTCTCCAGGCCAGAATACTGGAGTGGTTAGCCTTTCTCTTCTCCAGGGGATCTTCCCAACCCAGGAATTGAACCCAGGTCTCCCACATTGCAGGTGGATTCTTTACCAGCTGAACCATAAGGGAAGCCTAGGAATATTGGAGTGGGTAGCCTATCCCACGTTACAAATTTCATTCTGTTAGAGAAATGCAAATTAAAAACAAGATGAGATAGTACTACACAACTAATAGAATGGCCAAAACAAAAACTACTGGCAACACCAAAAGCTGGCAAAGATGCAGAGCAACTGGAACTTTCATATGCTGGGGAACATGCAAAACTGGTACAGACACTCTGGAAAATAACTTAGCAATTTCTTATAAAGTTAAATGCTTATTTGCCATATGGCTTGGAAAGCCCATTTCTAGGTATTTACCCCCCAAGAAATGAAAATTTATGTTCATACAAAAATCTTTACATGAATGTTTATAGCTGCTGTGTCCATACTTACCACACTTGAAAGACTCTATTCTTCTATGGATGAATTAAATAGTGATTCTTAGAAAAAAAAAAGAAAGAAAGAAATATTACTTAGCAATGAAAAGGCATCAACTACTGATACATATGACAACTGGATGAATCTCAGAAGTGGTATACTGAGTAAGAGAAGCCAATATCAATAAGATAAATAGTATAAGATTCCTTTATGAAAAATATAAAACTGCAATCCAGAGAAAAGATCAATGATTGTCAGAGGTTAGCTGTAGGGGGAGATTTTGATTACAAATGAATAACACTGAGAAATGTTGGGGAGTAAGAGAACTAGCCTGTATCCTTATTGTGGTAGTAGTTACATGAATCTATATCTGTGCTGGGGTTTCCCAGGTGGTCAGTGGTAAAGAATCTGCTTGCCCATGGAGAGATGCAAGAGACGTGGGTTCAATCCCTGGGTTGGAAAGATTCCCTGGAGGAGGAAATGGCAACCTGCTCCAGTATTCTTGCCCAGAAAATTCCATGGACAGAAGATCCTGACAGTCTACAGTCCACAGGGTCGCAAGGAGTTGGACACAACTGAGCACACACACGAATATGTGTTAGGACTCACAGAGCTCTACAACAAAAGATAAAATTCAGCTTTACCATACATTAATTTAGCATTGTTTAATGTTAAAGTAAAAAGACACACTCAAGGATACTTCATTCCTATATCCTTCTCTATAAACCAGAAGTTTTAAACTAACTTTATAGGTTACAATGAAATAACAGGAAAACTATTTATCAATATGGTTTCTGTATTGAGTAGTCAAGTTTCCTCAGGCATAAAAGGTATGGAATAGAGATAAAGATGTATTTTAATTTTGCAAGTTTAATTAAAGTTACAACTCCTCCACCCTCCAAGATAACTGGCATTGAAAGGAGTGCTTTCCTGAACTGATTCTCCAAATCTTTTTTTTTTAACTTTTTATTTTGTATCGTGTGTGCTTTCGTGCTTGCTAAGTCGGTTCAATCCTGTCTGACTCTGTGCGACCCTATGAACTGTAGCCCACCAGGCTCCTCTGTCCACGGGGATTCTCCAAACCAGAATACTAAAGTGGGTTGCCATACCATCCTCCAAGCAATCTTCCCCACTGAGGGAGCAAACTCATGTCTCTTATGTCTCCTGCACTGGCAGGCTAATTCTTTACCACTAGCACCACCTGGGAAGCCACTTACTATTGGGCTATAGCCAATTAACAACGCTGTGATAGTTTCAGATGAACAACAAAGGGTCCTAGCCATACATATATGTGTATCCATTCTTCCCTAAACTCCCCTTCCATCCAGGCTGCCACATAACATCATGTGCTATACAGTAGGTCCTTATTGGTTGCTGCTGCTGCTAAGTCGCTTTAGTCGTACCCAGCTCTGTGAGACCCCGCAGACGGCAGCCCACCAGGCTCCTCCGTCCCTCGGATTCTCCAGGCAAGAACAGTGGAGTGGGTTGCCATTTCCTTCTCCAGTGCATGAAAGTGAAAAGGGAAAGTGAAGTGGTTCAATCGTGTCCGACTCTTAGCGACCCCACGGACTGTAGCCCACCAGGTTTCTCTGCCCGTGGGACTTCCCAGGCAAGAGTACTGGAGTGGGGTGCCATTGCCTTCTCTGCCTTGTTGGTTATCCATTTTAAATATAGCATGTGCGTACGTGTCCATCCTAAATTCCCTAGCTATCCCTTCCCCCATCGTTCTTCCCTGGCAACAAGTTTGTTCGCCAAGTCTGAGTGTGCTTCTGTTTGGTAAGTTTATTTGTATCATTTCTGTTTAGATTCCACATATAAGAGATGAGTCTCTGAATCTTATTTCTAAATATAGAAATATTAACTATTTTTGAAACTGCAAAAGTTTTACAGTAGTTACCAAACAAAGTAAGGACACAACCCAGTGTCCTTAACTTTAATAAATAGGAACAAAAGAGGCAGAAGACTGTACACAGAAGAAGTGCATGGTACAGATCCTAGTCTCACTCCTATGCCCCGAGAAGCCATATTGGGCCATAAAAAAAAAAGAAATTCCTGAGAATTCTGACTATCATACCCTCACACACATATCTGAAAAGAAGTAAATTTAGTATATATTATTGTCTCTTTCCTCCTCTGACTTGGAAGGGTGAAAAATAGACACTAAAGAAAAGCATCCATGAAATTCAAAGCTGCTTGCTCTTTGGAAGAAAAGCAATGACAAACCTAGGCAGCATATTAAAAAGCAGAGACGTCACTTTGCCAACAAAGGTCCATCTAGTCAAAGCTATGGTTTTTCCAGTAGTCATGTGTGGATGTGAGAGTTAGACCATAAAGAAGGTTGAGCACTGAGGAACTAATGTTTTTGAATTGTGGTATTGGAGAAGACTCTTGAGAGTCCCTTGGCCTGCAAGGAGATCAAACCATCAATCCTAAAGGAAATCAACTCTGAATATACATTGGAAAGGCTTATGCTGAAGCTGAAGCTCCAATATTTGGGCATCTGATGTGAAGAGCGATCGCATTGGAAAAGACTCTAATTCTGGGAAAGATTGAGGGCAGGAGGAGAAGTGGGTGACAGGGGATAAGATGGTTGGATGGCATTGACTCAATGGACATGAGTTTGAGCAAACGCCAGGAGATAGTGAAGGACAGGGAAGACTGGCACGCTGTATTCCATGGGATCACAAAGAGTTGGACATGATGAATGACTGAAGAAGAACAAAGAAAAGCTGGAAATGTAAACAATATGAATAGTTCTCTGCAAAAAAACAGTCTTCCCTAAGGTGCTTGTGAATGGAGGACTAACGTGGATCCAGAGTCTAAGCATGGGATACCCTCCAACCAAGTGAAGAGAAGCCAGGTGACTGACAATAAGTGAATTGAAGTCACAGTTGCTTAGTCATGTCCAACTCTTTGTGTTCCCATGGACTATACAGTCCCTGGAATTCTCCAGGCCAGGATACTGGAATGGGTAGCCTTTCCCTTCTCCAGAGGATCTTCCCAACACAGGGATCAAACCCAGGTCTCCCGCATTGCAGGCTGATTCTTTACCAGCTGAGCCACCAGGAAACCCCCACTTGACAATAAAGACAGCCTCAAAAGTGAAAGCACAGACCAGTCCCCACCCCCACCCACCAAATCCCAAGCACACAGCATGCCCTCAGGTTACAGGATAGTGAACAAAGCACAAAACTCTGTTGTGGTAGTGATCAGTAAGGCAACAAACAGAAGCCAGGTTAGTTACAAAGTCTAGTCCAGAGACTGGTGAGAATAGCTATTCAGATTCTGTTTAAGTTACTTTTAATTGTTTCACTATCAAATCAACAAACAGTGCAGAAGTTCAAGGTTTCAAGTAAGGGGAGTATATCCCAATGCATCCCTTTGCTCTTCAGAGAGAGTCACCTAGATCCAACAGTATCAGCATCTTAAAAAACAAAGCAATTCATCTACAGGCTAAAGGAGTCAAAATTCATAGCCAATAATAAGAATGAATGATCTTTTTAAAAATTAAAAAATGCTACAACACAGTAAAAAGAAACTGCAGGCAAACAGGAGAAGAAAGAAAACATAATATGTAAATAATAATCTAACCTAGGGAAAACAAAGCAAACAAGAAACATGGAAATTTTTCCAAAGAGCTTTGAGTAATAAAATAAGTCAACAATAGCCTCTTAAATTTGACAATATGAAAGCACAAATATTAGAAGACAAAGAACACTATTACCTGAAAAAGGGAAATGCTTTATCTTGGAGTTCAAATGAGGATAAAACAATATTATTAAATATAATCAAGTTTTCAGAACAACAAGAAACAAGTAAATAAGGCTTAAAAGTAAGAAACTAAAGAACCCCAAAGAATTGATGCTTTTGAACTGTGGTGTTGGAGAAGACTCTTGAGAGTCCCTTGGACTGCAAGGAGATCAAACCAGTCCATCCTAAAGGAAATCAGTCCTGAATATTCATTGGAAGGACTGATGCTGAGCTGAAACTCCAATACTTTGGCCACCTGATGTGAAGAACTGACTCATTGAAAAAGACCCTGATGCTGGAAAAGATTGAAGGCAGGAGGAGAAGGGGATGACAGAGATGAGATGGTTGGATGGCATCACCAGCTCAATGGACATGAGTTTGAGTAAACTCTAGGAGCTGGTGATGGACAGGGAGGCCTGGTGTGCTGCATGCAGTCCATGGGGTCACAAGGAGTCAGACACCGCTGAGCAACTAAACTGAACTGAAGAACAAGAAACAAGAAAATAAGACTTTAAGGTAAGAAACTAAATCAACTTACCCTTAGAGAAAGATTATGATCATCACAGTAGTGTAACTGAGCATACAGTACTTAAAGAAACACAGAGAAACTACTAATAGAGAGGACCAGAATAGGCCACCAATAAATGTACAATTGGTGTACCAGAAGAGAAACAACAAGTGGAACAAGAAAAGAATTGCAAGTATTACAAGACAGTATCCCTGAAATGAAGAACTAGGTCTGCACAGTGAATGAATGTGAAAATTAGGCATAGAATTCTTTAAATTGATATGTATTGCTGTTAAGTCAGTGACTTCAATAATGAAAAATAATTATCGAGGCATCAGAATAAGCTAACCACCTTTCCTGCTGGTTCATGGGCCAAAACTCCACACTACCAATGCAGGGGCCTGGGTTCAATCCCTCATCGGGGAAACAGATCCCACATGCCCATTAAGAGGGCTCATGCTACAACTAAAGATCCCGCATGCTGCAAGAAGATTGACAGTCTCTCATGGTGAAGACCCCATGTGCTGCAACTAAGACCCTGAAAGACCAAATAAATAAATTAAAAGGAAAAAGCTAATCACTTCCGAAGGGGTGGGGGGTAAGGGGAATCAGTCCTCAGACTTTTGCATGTCAACATATCATGAAAGTGAAAGTCACTCAGTCATGTCCAATTCTTCATGACCTCATGGACAAATTCTCCAGGCCAGAATACTGAAGTGGGTAGCTGTTCCCTTCTCCAGGGGAACTTCCCAACTCCAGGGTCAAACCTGTGTCTCCTGCTTTCACAGGCAGATTCTTTACCATTGAGTTAGCAGGGAAGCCCATATAGTTCTTTGGGAAAGAATAAAATAGCCACCTAAGATATTTTAAAGTAATTTTTAACAAGCACACATTTTTTAATATAAAAAAGGAAATTCCAAATCTTATAAACCTTTAATGAAGAAGCTCCTTGATGAAATTCAGAAAAGAATCAAAAGAAAGGACTCAAAATTGAAAAAGTCATGGTAAAGAGGGTTAGTGTTGAGCGCTATATCCATTTAAATGTAATAATACCAAAAAATACATGAATTATGGTTACAAAGCAGATTATAAATATTATAAAAGTAACAATAACAGGAGTTAACAAATTTCCTGAAAAAAGGCAAAATAGTAAATATTTTATTATTTACTAGGCTGTATGGCCTCTGTCAAGACTATTTAATTTCATCGCTATAGCTCGAAAGCAAGACTACAAAATACACCAAAAAAACTGAGCATAACAATTGGCCAAGTTACAGTGAAACTTTATTTACAAAAGCAAGCAGAAGGCCAGACTTGGTTGCAATTTCCTAATTCTATAATAGAATGGAGGGAAAAGCAAAGTGGTACAATAAAGTCCCCACCTTCAGAGTGGGTGTTTAAAAACTACCATCCAGAGACTTCTCAGGTGTTCGGTGGTTAAGAATCTGTCTTGTAAGGCAGGGCACTTGGCTTCCATCCCTGGTCAGGAAACTATGATCCCACATACTGTGGAGCAGCTAAGCCCATGAGCCACAATTAAAGAGTCCACACACCACAACTAGTTTCCCCATGATACAACAAAGATCTTGCATGCCAAATACATAAATAAATATGAAAAAAAATTACCACCTAAAATGGAAATATATCATTTTTAAAAATACATGAAATCCATCTTTAAATATTATATATTTTTCTTTAAAGAGAACTTTTTATAGAAAATAACCTCTGGGGATCAAGAAATCCATCTAAAATTCATTTATTTCCTCAATTTCACCTAAGTTTAGTTTTATCCATTAGTTCAATTCAAATAATGTTGAAAAAGTTTACTTTAAAAAAATTATTCATGGGTTCTTTTCTGCCACAGGATTAATGTCTTCTTTCACTGTTGCTCTTTAACTTTTTTATAACCACATCCCAAAAAAATGAGTATGATTCTATTTCTTTAAAATGGTCATTGAAAAATATTTTTACCCATTGATTTCACTTGGAACTGAAAATTTTCAGAGTATAAAATATGCAGTTGTGTTACAATTATGATGTGCCTTGCAGGCTTAACATTCTCCAGATTTGACCTGTCAGAACCCTCTCTTTTTTTCTCTGAGCTCCCTACTGTTTTTCTATAAAGTGTCAACTATACCTTAAAATAAGACACTGTTTTTATTTTTTCAGCTTATTCTCATTGGTCATCCCAGGTCAACTATCCTGATACTGTGTGATCCCCTCTCATATCATCTGACCCTAAATATCCATCCCTCCAAAGTCAAAGAGTGTGTTTTTCTTTTCAAGTCATTTTGATAGGTATCCAGTTCCTAAAGAATTGTAACTGATGGAATTTGGGGCATGAAAACTACTTGTGTGAGAAAATCTTTCCATCAAGAGCACAGTGTCTAATCACAATTTTGCTCTAGTTTTACTCCTTTAGTTAGGAGAAAAAAAAAAGAGTCCTTTTTCTGAAGGTAGGGTGCTGTTCATAGAACACAGCTAAAATCAAAAGGGACTTCCCAGTTCTCTGAGAAAAGAAGCAACTGGAGCTTCATAAAGAAGTGCCAGTAACTCATAAACAACTCAGATATCTTTTACAAGGGAGATTGATTTTCAAAATGATAAATCTTTTGACTGATGCTTGTTTAAACATGAACTCAAACTGCCTAAACCCTTTATCAGTTACTGTCTTTCAGGATAATTTCTTTTTTTAATACTTGAAAAATCTTCCTATAATTCCAGGCATAGCTAGAGCACTTCAAACCAGATTGATAGTTATTAATTACATGCCAACCATTTAAATGTTAATACCTTTAATAACTGCTACCATGTATTTGAACATGAATTTAAATATAATAGTTCAGGCCTAAAAGGAAAAAAAGAAGAGTGTTTTTTCACCTACATAATCCCCATCATCCCTCATGAGTGATCTCATCTGAATAACCATCCACTTTTCTGAAAATTGCTCTCACTCTAAGAGAGCCAGCTTTTTGTAGAAAAGGAAAAATGAATTCCCTGTACCGTGCCAATTACATCTATGGCCTTCTGACCTCATCTTGGAATTGTGAATCATAGATTGTAAATTTTTATGTTAGGTATATTCTACTCAAGAATCATTCAAATACTTAAAAATAATTTTCTCTTAAGAGAAAAATCTATTCTGGACTTCAGATAGGATAATTCTCCTGCACTCCTTAAATAGCATGGTACATCATCAAACCCAAAGTGCCAAACACTCAGGGTCCCTACAGAAATAGTCATCGTGTTTGTTCAGCTGCACATAACCCCACCTATCTCAGCCCCATGCATGCCTGGTATATTTAGTAACTGTTCAAGTTGCTTATCTTTCTTTAGCATATTCCTTAATAATCCTAAGTAAGAAACTTCTGCCACTCTAAAAATGTATGGCCATTTTGCTTCGAGTCAGTGAATCTTGTGGTTTGAGATTCTTTCACCCACGCTCTGATTCAGAGTTTATCACTTCTCCACAAAATTCCATGAAAGGAGTTTGGATAGGATATGAGATTATGTTAGCAATGTAAGAGTCATTGGCTGTCTGCATCCACAAGGATAGCATCGTGGTAATTACCCAAAGGCAATATGAGAGTAAGAATGTCTGGGCCCATGGAGCCCTTTGCTCTGCTGCAGGATGTCTTGATTTTTGTGTTTTGACAAGTGATGATATTGGTCAAGGAATGAGTAAGTGTTATGGTAAATTTGTATGACTATATCCAAAATACTGGTAGGTGCTTTCTGGATTCCAAAGAAAAAGAATGAACCACTAAATAATTTCTAATCAAGACTCAACAAATTTTGGTTCCAGGAAGACAAGGAGACGTTGCTGTATTTTTTTTTCAATTATGATTAAAGAAGGAAAATTAAAAGGAAAGCAGGTATTTAAACAGCAATATCCAAGATCTGAAAGTGAAAGTCACTCAGTCATGTCAGACTCTTTGTGACCCCATAGACTATATAGTCCATGGAATTCTCCAGGCCAGAATACTGGAGTGGGTAGCCTTTTCCCTTTTCCAAGGGATCTTCCCAAGCCAGGGATCAAACCCAGGTCTCCCACACTGTGAGTGGATCCTTTACCAGCTGAGCCACAAGAGAAGCCAAGAATACTGGAGTGGGTAACCTATCCAGTGGATCTTCCCCACCTAGAAATCAAACTGGCGTCACCTGCATTGCAGGCCAATTCTTTACCAACTGAGCTATCAGGGAAGCCCCAGATCCAGCCAGTCCATCCTAAAGGAGATCAGTCCTGAATGTTCATTGGAAGGACTGATGTTGAAGCTGAAACTCCAATACTTTGGCCACCTGTTGCAAAGAACTGACTCATTTGAAAAGACCCTGATGCTAGGAAAGATTGAAGGCAGAAGGAGAAGGGGATGACAGAGGATGAAATGGTTGGATGGCATCACCGACTCGATGGACATGAGTTTGAGCAAGCCTCAGGAGTTGGTGATGGACAGGGAAGCCTAGCTGCTCCAGTCCATGGGGTTGCAAAGAGTTGGACACGACTGAGCTACTGAACTGTACTGAAGTGACTGGTCCGAGATCTAGATTCAATTCTGGAAGGATTTTTAGACTCATCATTTAAATATAGAGATGATTTACTGGGTAAGGTTGTAAGCTTGTCACATAGCAAGGTTTTAAGACCCTCAGCAGTTTTTAGAAAACAACCATTTACTCTGGACTTACAAATAATCTGTTTCTAAAATAATAATAATAATAATAATCATAAGTCCAGAAACTTCAGTACATCTCCTGAATTACTACTGACAGTCTGTCTAATATTATGGTTACAAGCATGGCCTCTGAGCCAGACCACCTGAGCTCAAGTCCTAGCTGTGTCATTTATGAGCTTTGTCAAGTTATTTATGAGCTTGATCAAGCTGATCTTCTGGTGACTCTATTGCCTTGTTTGTAAAAGTATCCACCTCAAAAGATTGTTGTAAAAATTCATGTTTTAATTTAATGTGCCTGGCACATGGTGAGAACTACCTGTGATACCCACAGTTTATTGCACATCTCACTTTTCACTTCTCACCAGGATCAGATATTATGCTTAAATCCAATTTGTTTTATGTCTTTATAGATGTAAAGGTCTATTTACCATGGAACCCTGACCTAAAGGCAAAGAGAGGTGAACTATTAAGTTCTATTATTCCTTATGAGTTCACTCATTTATGCATTCATTTATTCATCTCATGTATATTGAACATTTGTTATGAACCTTGTAGTATGCAGGACCCTAAGGATACAAAGATAAATAAAATATCTTTAGGGAGCTCCAATTTCGACCACCTGATACAAAGAGCCAACTCTTTAGAAAAAACCCTGATGCTGGGAAAGATAGAGGGCAAGAGGAGAAGGGGGACAACAGAGAATGAGATGGTTGGATGGCATCACTGACTCAATGGACATGAATCTGAGCAAACTCCTGGAGATAGTGAAGGACAGGGGAGTCTGGAGCACTGCAGTTTATGGGGTCGAAAAGAGTCAGATATGACATAGCAACTGAACAACAATATGCAAATCCTCAGGGAACAAGAACAACTTATGTATACTACTAAGCACATCAGTGTCGCATGTCTTATGGTAGAAGAATGAACAGAACACAGTGGAGGTATGAGTGAGGAAGGAAAAATTAATTCTACCCTGGAGAAGAGTTAAGAAAAGTGCCATTGCCATTGAAGAAGGACAATTTTGGCTGAGTACTGAAAGACAAGCAAAGTTGCCCTGGTTTCTGAAGCAGTTTAAGGACAGATTCTTCCATGTGCTCAATAAAATAGCATTTAAAAACAAACAAACAAAAAAAACAGCCCAGTTTGAAAGAAGGAGAAAGGAGCAAACCAAAGTTTCAAGACATGAGAGGGAAATCAAATGCAAAGAAGTAAGTCAAGCTGAATTGGCTGCCTCCCAAAGGGTTGTCACAGGAGCCTCATGGGCTACAGTCCATGGGTTTGCAAAACAGTCAGACACAACTTAGCAACTAAACAACAAAAACAATGCAACATAGTCCATTTGATTAATTACTTGGAACTCAGCATCTCTAAAGTGGGTAGGTGGGTGGTGAGTAGAGAGGTGTGCGGAGTGGAGGGATGTTAGGAGACTGTGTACCAGTGGGATGTGCAGGGGGCTGTGTGTATTGGTGGGGAGGGGATGTGGAAAATGGAGGAGATGCATCAAGAGATAACCCAGAAGAGGTAGACAAAATTGAGTTACATAGGGTCTTGGATGGCATCCTGAAAAGTTTAATTTTATTCCTTAACAGAAGGAAGACTGAAAAGTTTTAACAAAGAAAGTAATGAGTAGATTTCTTTTAGAATGTTCTCTTTGCTAGTAATTGGAGAACACTTGAAAGGAGATAAGAATAAAAGGATGGAGAACACTCAGAGGATTTTTAATATTAGATCATATGTCTTTAGTTCCAAGCTGCATTTACAGGCCCAAGGAACATTCATATAAACTAACCAGAGCCGATGGCTCAGTTGATAAAGAATCTTCCTGCAGTCCAGGAGACCCAGGTTCAACCTCTGGATTGGGAAGATCCCCTGAAGAAGGAAATGGCAACCCACTTCAGTCATCTCGACTGGAAAATCCCATGGACAGAGGATCCTGGCCGGCTACAGTCCATGGAATTGCAAAAGCTGGACACAACTTAGCAACTGAACAACTACCACAGCCAGAGTTCC
This sequence comes from Antilocapra americana, assembly GCA_007570785.1. Classification (NCBI taxonomy): domain Eukaryota; kingdom Metazoa; phylum Chordata; class Mammalia; order Artiodactyla; family Antilocapridae; genus Antilocapra; species Antilocapra americana. The sequence continues at coordinate 21,589,510 of ML664170.1, read as the reverse complement.
AGACTCAGATTACCCTGAAAACATCAGCTGAGCTCCAGAAGCAGCAGGCTTGCTCCCAACGTTAAAATGCATGGAGCATTTATGCTGTCAGACTTTCCAGATACTGAGAATACAGAGAGAAATAAAACATGAGCTCTGTTATTCTCCTCTGAGTCCTCACAAACTAAGAAGAGAATCAGACATGTACGAAAATAATGAGATGTATGTAAAAGATCCAAACAAACCACTAGGAAGGCTGGGGCAGAGGGGTGTTGAGAAAGCGATTACAGAGAAGAGGGCATTTGAATTGAACCCAAGGTTCAAGAAAAACAAGAACATTTAAGGCAGATTAATCTGACATCACTATGGTGTCGTTTCAGGAAGGACTTCCAGTGAACCTCTGTGGTGATACTCTGTCATGTGAGTAATCATGTGGTATAAGTCAAGAATAAAACTTTATCCTCAGGGAGCATCTAATATAATAATACCTCTTCTTTCTGCTTCTTTTTGAAACTTTTTATTTTTTTTAATTGAAGTATAGTTAATTTACAATATTATGTTAGTTTCAGGTGTACTGCACTGAATTCAGTTAATATATACACAATTTTTTTTAGATTCTTTTATCATATCATATCAAAATATTTAATATGGTTCCCTGTTCTGTATAGTAGGTCCTTGTTGGTTATCTATTTTATATATAGTATTGTGTGTATGTTAACTCCAACTTCCTAATGTATTCTTCCCCACTTTCCCCTTTGGTAACCATAAGTTTGTTTTCTATGTCTCTGAGTCTTTTTCTGTTTTGTAAATAAGTTCTTTTGTACCTTTTTTTTCTAGAACCCACATATAAGCAATGTCATATATTTGTCTTTCTCTGTCAGGCTTACTTCTCTCAATATGATAATCTCCATGTCCATCTATGTTGCTGCAAATGGCATTCTTTCTTTCTTTTCATGGCTAATATTCCATCGTATATAGGTACTATATCTTCGTTATGAATTCATCTGTTGATAGACATTTAGGTTGTTTCCATGTTCTGGTTATTGTAAATAGAGCTGAATGAACATTAGGGTGCATGTGAAGAAGGAATTCATAGGGCCCGATCTCCATTTCAGGCCTGTTCATGCTGATCATGCTCGGGCACCTCTCTAATGGACTCTGAACTCTGTGCTTAGTGCCTGTGGAAATTACAATGGAGGGATAAGAGTCCCCTCTGGACAGGGGAATCTCGAAGATTATATCCAGGATACTCAACACCTAAGAGAAAACATGCACTAATAAACCCTGGCTCTGGACAGGTCATAAACTTTCTGATAGTAACCTTGGGCTTACCGACTATTAACTATTTGGAATGTAACCTCGGGCTTATTGATTATTGACTGTTCGAACACATGATACTTGAATGATGGCAGTATTTTGATTGTATTTACCTTTCCTTTGTTTATGTAACTTTCGGGTGATTTGGGGTGGTGGGTTTGGACATGTACACATGGGTATAAAAGATCCTCACAAATGCTGGTCGGGGTCCTTGGCTAAGAGGAGACTCTGCCTTGGGCCCGCCGGCGTAATAAACTGCACTTCACTATCTGCATTGTCCTTCTGAGTGAGTTTGCTTCCCGGAGAGCGTGGCTACAACACATGCACCTTTTCAAATTATAATTTTCCCCAGATATATGCCCAAGAGTAAGACTGCAGAAGCTTATGGTAATAATTCTTTATTTTCAGTTCAGTTCAGTCACTCAGTTGTGTCCGACTCCTTGCAACCCCATGGACTGGAGCATGTCAGGCCTGCCTGTCCATCACGAACTCCCAGAGTTTACTCAAACTCATGTCCATAGAGTCAGTGATGCCATCCAACCATCTCATCCTCTGCCATCTCCTTCTCCTCTCGCCTTCAATCTTTCTAGCATCAGGGTCTTTTCAAATGGTCAAAGTATTGGAGTTTCAGCTTTAGCATCAGTCCTTCCAATGAATATTCGGGACTGATTTCCTTTAGGATGGACTGGTTTGATCTCCTTTCAGTCCAAGGGACTCTCAAGAGTCTTCTCTAATACCACATTTCAAAAGCATCAATTCTTCAGTGCTCAGCTTTCTTTATAATCCAACTCTCACATCCATGCATGACTACTAAGAAAACCATAGCTTTAACTAGATGGACCTTTGTTGGTAAAGTACTGTCTCTGCTTTTTTAATATGCTGTCTAAGTTGGTCATAGCTTTTCTTCCAAGGAGTAAGCGTCTTTTAATTTCATGGCTGCAGTCACCATCTGCAGTGATTTTGGAGCCCAAGAAAATAGTCTCTCTCTGTTTCCATTGTTTCCTCATCTATTTGCCAAGAAGTGATGGAACTGGATGCCATGATCTTTGTTTTCTGAGTGTTGAGTTTTAAGCCAACTTTTTCACTCTCCTCTTTCACTTTCATTGAGAGGCTCTTTAGTTCTTCACCTTCTGCCATAAGTGTGGTGCCATCTGCATATCTGTAGTTATTGATATTTCTCCCAGCAACCTTGATTCCAGCTTGTGCTTTGTCCAGCCCAGTATTTCACATGATTTACTCTGCATCTAAGTTAAATAGGTAGGGTGACAACATACAGCCTTAATGCACCCCTTTATTTGGAACCTGTCTGTTGTTCCATGTCCAGTTCTAACTGTTGCTTCTTGACCTGCAAACAGATTTTTTAGGAGGCAGATCAGGTAGTCTGGTATTCCCATCTCCTTAAGAATTTTCCAGTTTGTTGTGATCCATACAATCAAAGGCTTTGGCTTAGTCAATAAATCAGAAGTAGGTGTTTTTCTGGAACTCTCTTGCCTTTTTGATGATCCAGTGGATGTTGGCAATTTGATCTCTGGTTCCTCTACCAAAATTCTTTATTTTATTAAACCATAAATATTCTACAAGCATTATACACATTCTGTTAGTTTATCCATACACTAATTCTGCAAAGTTGGTCTTATTCTACCTATTTTGAGGTGAAGAAATTTATTAACAGAAAAGGAATTAAAAACAAATGTTTGTAACCATGATAGTGGGTCCACAATGGTTTCATCTCACAAAGAAATTCACAACTGTTGCAGGAAGTTCCATCTAAGCCAGGACAGCATATTTTTCTTTCACTCTTCCTTCTCTGACAAGGTGATGATAGGATGGCAGAAAATGCCACCCCAAAATATGCCTCTTTAGCATAAGCATTATTTTTGAGCTGAAGGCAACTGACAAGAAGCAGATATAAGAAACAGTCTTTACCATCCTCCTCTCTGCCTAAAAGTAGGCAAGTTTACAAAAGCATCCCCTCTCTGCTCCCTACCAGGAAGGACAAAATTTAATTGCTAAGACAAGTTAGGCCCCTATCAGCCTAGAGAAGGCACCAGAGGGATCCACATAACAAACTCTACTAATTAGCTTTTATCTACCATTCGTTTCCCATGTATTTGCCTTCCCACAATTTACCGCCCAGAAGCTCAAAGTCCATCTCCTTTGTCATGTCACTTTCCTAAAAATGTAGTTAATGTCCCTTTACTAAGATACTTCCCTGTGTGCATGTTCACTCATGTCCAGCTCTTTATGACCCCATGGACTGTAGTATGCAGAGTTCGTCTGTCTATGGGATTTCCCAAGCAAGAATATTGGAGTGAGTTGCCATTTCCTCCTCTAGGGGATCTTTTGTGATGTAGAGGTCAAACTCACATCTCTTGCATTGCAGGTAGATGCTTTACTGCTGAGCCACTGGGGAAACCCTGCTAAAATACTAAAATAAGAGTGTTAGTCGCCCAATCATATCCAGTTCTTTGCAACCCCATGGATTGTAAGCCCACCAGACTCCTCTGTCCATGGAATTCTCCAGGCAAGAGTTCTGCAGTGAGTTGCCATTCCCTTCTCCAGGGGACCATCCCCACCCAGGAATTGAGTCTGGGTCTCCCACATTGTGGGTGGATTCTTACCATCTGAGCCACAAGCCCAAATTCTAGCAGCTCTCTGAGTTAAGCACCTCTGAATACTCTGAGTATTGTGTAATTGTGAAATGCATGCAAATAGACTCTTATTCCTTGTTAATCTGTCTTTTGTTTGTCCAATTTACAGAACTCCAGCCAGAAAACCCAAGAGAATAGAACATGAAAAGAAATTTCCCCTCCCATTAAAGTACCCCAAGTCTGTTCAGAGGAGAGATCCAGAACTTTGGAATCATGAGTGGTCCATGGACAACAGGTTACTGAGGGCAAGTTGATCCCAAGAAGAGTGTGACATTGATGCCCTCCTCATCCTAGTCCTTCCTTCCACTCTCTGGCGCCACTTGGACGATTTTATAGCCTTTATGCCTTCCTCAGTTCAGTCAGTTCAGTTCAGTTCCTCAGTCATGTCTGACTCTTTGCCACCCCATGGACTGTGGCATGCCAGACCTCTCTGTCCATCAACACCCAGAGTTTACTCAAACTTATGTCCATTGAGTCGATGACACCATCCTACCATCTCATCTTCTGTTGTCCCTTCCTCTTCCTGCCTTCAATCTTTCCCAGCATCACGGTCTATTCAAATGAGTCAGTTCTTCGAATCAGGTGGCCATAGTATTGGAGTTTCAGCTTCAGCATCAGTCCTTCCAATGAATATTCAGGACTGATTTCCTTTAGAATGAATTGATTGGATTTCCTTGCAGTCCAAGGGACTCTCAAGAGTCTTCTTCAACACCACAGTTCAAAAGCATCAATTCTTCAGTGCTGAACTTTCTTTATAGTCCAACTCTCACATCCATACATGACTACTGGAAAAACTACACCTTCCTATTGTGTACCAATTGCCCTTCTGCCGTGTTCGCCTAATGATCTCAGTCTCAGGCTTATATAGTACTTATAAGTAAGCATAAGAAACTGCTTATGTGGGTGTTTGATTAGAGTCTGGAAATGTCCCTGGGTTGAAGTAAAGGTAAGATACAGATGGAAAGGGAAATACCCAGGTATCAGATTAATATTCAAAACAGCCTTGATACGTGGGCTGTAGCCTAAAGAGGCAATTGAAGATTAGGGAAAGAAGAGCTAATTTAAACTTAGGAAACATGCCAAGGCCAGAACTGGGCTACGATGGAAAAGAGGCCTTTGGAGAGGAGATAGAAGCTTGTGAATTTGAGGACTGGATGGGACTTTAGAAAGCTTAGAGTCTGTCTCCTTTTCACCCTCGCATCTTGACCTGGTGTATAAGCAAAGATCCAGCTTGGACCACACAGAGCCCTGGGAGGAGGCCAACCTAACAAAAGATGTCAGGAAATGGTGGGAGAACAGGAGGACTCAGAGAAATAGAAATCTGTGAATAATGAGTACTTCCTTTAATAAACAAAGCCAAAGTTAAAATTTTATTAAGTACATATTTCTTGTCCATTAAAGAGTCCATTCCCTGATGACCCGGGAGGGCTTAGGGGAACAAATTGTTCTTAAGAATGTACTATTTTCTTGAACATCTGATATTCCTTATATGCCTTCCACTCACAAGCACATTTGGGTTGGTAGGACTTAACTACTCTTGTCTTGCAAGGGAAGTTTCCTCTCAGTTGTAAATGACACATTTTTGATTGACTATCACATCTGCTAGACCATTAGCAAACTATTGAGAAAATCACTGTCAACTACAAATTGGCACTTACCAAAAGCATTGCCAATGACTGAACAACAAAAGCATTTGCCATCTGCCTCCACAGAGATTGAACTCCAGGCTGCTAGAGCTGTTGACCTTCAACTACCCTTGAGGGAGTTCAGGGTGGACTGAGGCACTCTGTGCTCCAGGGAATCTGATGGGACAGGTCTTTATATAGTTGGATGTTTTTCAGAAGAGACTTTACGATCGCAATCCTTGCATGTCCTCATATCTAGAGAAGCACTAAATCCCTTCATGGTGACATCAGATCCTCATGACCAACAAAAATCCTTTTGTAAAATGAGTGCTTCATGGTACAGAACTCCCCCATCACCAAAACCTTATATATGGACTTTCCCCCACTGCCGCTTTGGAGCAGTCTCTTAGAGCTATATGATACGCTGCCTCCTGGGCTACTGTTCTCATTTTGCCCCAAATAAAACTTAACTCATAACTCTCAAGCTGTACATGTTTTTTAGTCGACATCACTATTCCACCAGAATATACTATTAATATTAGTTAAATCTGTAAAACTACTTTTGAATTCTGGGAAAGAATAACCATATACAAATACACTCTTGGGGTGGAATTAAATCAGTAAACCACTGTTAGTTTATTGCTGCTGTTTTTGTTATTGTTCAGATGCTAAGTTGTATCCAACTCTTTGCAACCCCATGGACTGTAGCCCACCAGGCTCCTCTGTCCCTGGGGCTCTCCAGGCAAAAATGCTGCAGTGAGTTGCCATTTTCTTCTCCATTGGATCTTCCCAGACCAGGGATCAAACCCACATAACCTGAGTCTCCTGCATTGACAAGCAGTTCTTTACCACAGAGCCAGCAGGAGCTGGCAAACTTGAGATCCCTAAGGCCAAATTTGTGTGGCATCTGTTTTTGTAAATAAAATTATTAGAGGAAGCACACTGACTGAAACCACCCACCCTGGCTGAAAGGTTGTTGCTGAATTGTGAAAGACACCAGGATTCTTGGCCTCTGGAGGAAAGGAGTTAAATTCGGGGCCAGTGGTGAAGTTTGATCACTCAGAGGTTTTATGTAATAAAGTTTCATTAAAGTATAAAAGAGATAGAGAAAACTTCTGACATAGACAACAGAAGGGGCAAAAAGAGTACCCCCCTGCTAGTCTTTAGCCAGATATTATACAGCTACTAGAAGGTTGCTAATTAGAGAAAGGAAATGTCTCAAAACTCAGAGACTGACACCAGCACCTCACCTGCAACATGCATTTTGGGATGACATTGGCACAAGGTGAGTTAAATGATTGACATAATCATAAAATGATTGACATGAATCTTGGAAAAAGGTTTCCAAGCAAATACAGAGTTCCATTAACATAGCTTAAGAAAACATTTGCATGAGTAAAACATACTGGTTTGTTAACTGGATTCTGAGTCTTAGGGGGAACCGACTTGAAGACAGAGTCTAGGGTAAATACATAGTTCATTAACATAGCTTAAGGAAAGCATTTCCATTAGAAAAATGCATTGGTTAGGTCAAGGCTTGAGAAAAGTTAGGTTCAGGTGGAACCAGGTGTTGTTATGGAAACACAGAATTTTAAAAGAAACTCTTTTAAATTTGTATAGAAAAGGGGAAAAAAATCTGACACTTGTAGTCTATTTCCTCCGTTTGGAGTCCCCTGGCTTTCCTCCCTGTCACCCTTTCATTCCCCCCTTTTCTTTTAGGAGAATTATGTTGCCTAGGGAAAGGGGTGTCATTTTCATTCCGTAACTGCTTCTGAGCTGAGAAGGGACGTCGTCCCTAAATTGATGAGGCAACAGATTCTCCTAACCCTCATACTGAGGATTACTTGGGGCCCCAAGTAGTAGTTGGAGGAAGCTGCTACAGTGGCAGGAGTTTGCAGCAACCACTTGTAACTTAAAAGCCTTCATCCGACTAGAACCAAATCCAGCTACACAGTTACGGATGCAGGGAGCAAACACCAATAACAGAACAATCAGCAAAGTTAAAAGTCACATTATGTCCACAGTTAAGGTACAGAGTTAAGGTAAGGAAATATTGAAGGCAGGAGGAGAAGGGGACGACAGAGGATGAGATGGTTGGATGACATCACCGACTCAGTGGACACGAGTTTGAGTAGGGGAGTTGGTGATGGACAGGGAGGCCTGACGTCCTGCAGTCCATGGGGGTCTCAAAGAGTCAGACACCACTGAGCAACTCAACTGAACTGAAGGTACAGAGTGTTGCACCAGTCCATCTTTGGATTGTTAGATGTCATCAGATTAAGAAGAGGCATCACATATGACTGTTGTTGTTGAAGATCGTCACAGACTTGGAGAAAGTCCTTTCCTTAAAGTGGAGATGTCCACCATGGGAAGCCCTCCAGTGATGAAGAGGGGAGAGCTCTGCAGACCCAGCAGTTAGACCGTTTGTAGAACGCAGTGTAGGAGTGAGCCCAGGACAGTAAGGCATTGTCTTGAGGATAAAATGGCAGACTCAGGATTTTTGGAGTCAGCAGAAGCAGGCTCACATAGATTATCAGGCCCATCTGAAGAGTACAAAGTCAGAACATAGAAAGTGAAGACATAAAATGGTATCATTTAGTTCTGGTCAGGGTGCCACTTCTTAACTCAAATGTGATGTACCCACGAATCAATTCCTGGCACTTTGACAGCTGTGGGAGAAGAAAGAATAACCTGATAAGGGCCTTCCCAGAGGGGCTCGAGGGTTTGGCCCCCAGATCCCAGTGTTTTTAACAGGACCTTGGTTCCTGGCTCAGAGGCTCGATTGACACAGAGGCTGGGTCAGGAGTCACCTCCCAGGGTTCTTTTACTGCCTGTTGAAAAGCTGAGAGCTGAGTTACAGGATTAGTTAATTCCAAGCCTTCAGGGCCTATAATAATGTCTGTGTGTAAGAAGGGCCTTCCATAAATACATTCAAAGGGGGGCAGTCCCTCCTTTTGAGGGGCAGTTCTAGCCTTCATTAAAGCTGTGGGTAGAACTTTAATCCAATTGTCCTGCACCTCTTGAGTTAATTTGCTCAGAAGATGTCTCTTAATAATGTCATTAGCATTTTCAACCATTCCTGAGGATTGGGGTCTCCAGTAATAGTGTAAGCGACATTCTACTCCTAGAGCTTTTGACACCCTCCGAGTTACAGCAGCTTTAAAGACAGAGCCATTGTCGCTATGAAGGCTACACAGTGGCCCCAAACTGGGAAAAATTTCATGGATTAAAATTTTTATAACTTCCTTAGCCTGTTCACTATGACAGGGAAAAGCCTCAATCCATCCCGTAAAAGTATCTACCCAAACTTGTAAGCAAGAATATCCATTAGCTTTTGGCATATGAGTAAAATCAATTTCCCAGTCCTCTCCAGGATACTTTCCACTCCGTTGTAGTCCAGATTTTGCTAGCTTTTCAGTCTTTGGGTTATTTTTCTGAAAAACATCACATCTTTTGATGTTCTTTAAAGTTTTCGTTACATTTTTACCTTCAAACAAAAAGCCATCTGGTAAGTACTCTCAACACCTAAATGAAAACTCTGGTGTAAACCCTTAAGAATTTTCCATTGAGCATTTTCAAGAATTATTGATTGTCCATCCTTGGACTGTAAGTACTCTGTATCAGTAATCTTTGCTCCTTTTTTCTCATATCTTTCTAATTCTTCCTCAGTATATTGTGGTTTTTCCTGTTCCACAGGACCTGTCTGATCAAAGGCTTCTGCAGTGAAGGGGTTTCCGTAAAGCTCTGCTCTTCTGGCTTGACAATCAGCCAGCTGATTAGCCTTGGCTGCTTTACTCCCGCCCCTGCTGTGCCCTTTGCTGTGCATAACAGCTATTTCTTTAGGAAAATATATAGCAGTTGAAAGTCTCTAAATCTCTCTGAGATGCTTAATAGGTTCTCCTGTTGTCATTTTAAACTTTCCTTCCATATTGCAGCATGAGCCTGTAAAGTCAAATAAGCATATTTAGAATCAGCGTGGATATTTACTAGCTACCCTTTGCTTAACTCTAGAGCTTGGGCTGCAAGCTCAGTTAGCTGAGCACTCATTCCCTGAGGGAGAGATTTTGCTTCTAAAACCTGGCATCACCATGGCATAACCTGCTTTGCGCTTCCCATCCTGGACAAAAGAACTGCCATCTGTAAATATTTCCATGTCAAGATTGTCTAATGGGGTATCCATTAGATCTTCCCGAGCTGCATAGTTTAAAGTTAGAAATTGGGAACAATCATGATCAAGTGTTTCATTTTCCTTCTCAGGAAGGAAAGTGGCAAGATTTAAGTTTCCACAAACTTTAAGCTTAGTCATTGGTCCTTCTAACAACAATGACTGATATTTAAGAAGCCTACCATCTGTCATCCAAGACCGGAGCTGACTGTGGCTCAGATCATGGAGTCCTTATTGCCAAATTCACACTTCAAGTCATTATAGAGCACCAAGTTGAGCTCCCTGTGCTACATAGGAGTTTCCCACTAGCTATCTATTTTACACATGGTAGTGTTCATATGTCAATTCTACTTTCTCAGTTTGTCCCACCTCTCTTTCTCTCTCCATGTTCTCATGTCCATTCTCTACATCTGCATCTCTATTCCTACCCTGCAAATAGCTTCATCTGTACCATGTTTCTAGATTCCACATGTATGTGTTAATACATGATGTTTGTTTTCTCTTTCTGACTTACTTCTCTCTTTGCATTTCTGCTATAACAATCTTTACTGAGATAATGGAGACCTCAGGCTGGAAGGGGGCAGGAGGGGAGGGGGCAGTCTTGTACATTTCCTCTGCCATTACAATGACTCACTACTTAGAGACTAATGAAGAGAAACAAAAGAATGAAAAGCTTGACTATTAAACTCTGTAAAAAGAAACTCTTGTCTCCACAAAGCTCTAGCTTTATTTTTAAAAGCCAGTTTAGGACTTAACGATAAATAATTCTACTTGCAAAAATTATAAACAGTGTACTCTTTAATGTACAAAAATCTGGACAACATCCACTATCGTACAGGGTAGGAAATAAAACTTTGTCTGCCTCATTTTTTGGCTGAGCACCCAAAACCAATTCAATGGGTGACACATAACGTCCAGAAGAAATTCTCTGTAAACTTGTCTACATGTTGTGAATTGAAGACAACAAGTTCAGTTCAGTTCAGCCGCTCAGTTGTGTCCAACTCTTTGTGACCCCATGAACTGCAGCACGCCATGCTTCCCTGTCCATCACCAACTCCTGGAGCTTGCTCAAACTTATGTCCATCGAGTCGGTAATGCCATCCAACCATCTCATCCTCTGTCATCCCCTTCTCCTCCTGCCTTCAATCTTTCCCAGCATCAGGATCTTTTCAAATGAGTCAGCTCTTCACATCAGGTGGCCAAAGGAGTGGAGTTCAGCTTCAACATCAGTCCTTCCTTCCAGTGAATATTCAGGACTGATTTCCTTTAGGATGGACTGCTTGGATCTCCTTGCAGTCCAAGGGACTCTCAAGAGTCTTCTCCAACACCACAGTTTAAAAGCATCAATTCTTTCGCACTCAGTTTTCTTTATAGTAAAACTCTCACATTCATATATGACGACTGAGAAAACTATAGTTGTGACTAGACAGACCTTTGTTGGCAAAGTAATGTCTCTGCTTTTTAATATGCTGTCTAAGTTGGTCATAGCTTTTCTTCCAAGGAGTAAGCATCTTTTAATTTCATGGCTGCAGTCACCATCTGCAGTGATTTTGGAGTCCAAAAAAAATAAAGTCTGTCACTATTTCCATTGTTCCCCATCTATTTGCCATGAAGTGATGGGACCAGATGCCATGATCTTAGTTTTCTGAATGTTGAGCTTTAAGCCAACTTTTTCACTCTCCTCTTTCACTTTCATCAAGAGGCTCTTTAGTTCTTCTTCAGTTTCTGCCATAAGGGTGGTGTCATCTGCATATCTGAGATTATTGATATTTCTCCCAGCAATCTTGATTCCAGCTTGTGCTTCCTCCAGCCCAGCGTTTCTCATGATGTACTCTGTGTATAAGTTAAATAAGCAGGGTGACAATATACAGCCTTGATGTACTCCTTTTTCGAAGACAACAAAGAAGGTCCTAAACGCCAAAAGTGTCTCTTCTACCAGCCACCAAAGTGCTTTAAATTCTGGTCATTAGAAGCACTCCTGTGGGTTAACATAGCAAAATTTCTAAAGACTGTTTCCAATTCAGTCGTGTATGTTTGGTACTCAAAAGTTATCACACACAAATGTCTTTTCTTTCACCAAAAACACAAGTGGGAATTATTTTTTCCTGAATAGCCAGTGGAAAGGGAAAGCCTAAGACAAAAGACACACAAATCCTGCCAGGGCTTAGAAGGCAAGAAAGATCTGTAGTTTGAGATATTGCATTGGAAGTTGTCAGTGGATTATACATTACAGAAAGAGGACCAGAGAACAAAGAGGAAGTATGAAGATGGAGGACTTGTTTTTCCATGAGGAGTGTGTGTGTTTGTGCCTCTGTGTCTAGCAGGGGTCAGGGTCACAGAGGGAAAAAGGCAGGTAAATATATCCTAAGCCTAGTGAAGGTATTTCTGAAACAATATGGGTAAAGAAAATGTGGTGTATATGTATATATAATGGAATATTATTCAGCAATATAAAAAAGAAGGAAATCTGCCAGTTGACACAATACGGATGGACCTTGAGGGCGTGATGCTAAGTGAAATAAGACAGAGAAAAACAAATATTATATGATATCACTTATACGTGGAATCCTAAACAAACAAACAAAAAACAATGAACGAACACAAAAAAAACCTCATAGATACAGAGAACAGGTTTGTGGTTACCAAAAGCAGGGAGTGGGAGGGGTAGGCAAAATGGGTGAAGGTGGTTAACAGTTACAAACTTTTAGTTTTAAGATACATAAGTCCTAGGGATGTAAGGTACAACATAATGGCCCTGGTGAATAATGCTGTATTGTACCTCTGGCTGATACTAAGAGAGTAAATCTTGAAGTTCTCATTGTATGAAAAAAATTGTAACTATGTGGTGACAGATGCTAATTCAATTCACTGTGGTAATCATTTCACAATACAGACATATGTCAAGTCATTATGCTGTATACCTAAAACATATAATGTTACATGTCCATTACATTTCAATTTAAAGAAATGCATTTTTAAAACATTAAATAGTGTCTTGTCACACTTGCCATTTCATTAGCCATATGTGGCTAGTGGCTACCACACTGGACTGTGTAGTTATGCAATATTTTCATCACTTCAGAAGGTTCAGTAGGACAGTGCTATTTTAGAGTTTCGGAGCCAATCATTTTTTACACTGAGCAAACATTCCTGTCTCCTCTGCATGACTAGATTCTTAATATTTTAATCTTCAGTGAATTTGAGCTTTTATAAAGTATGAAGATACCTGATATCAGAAGCTTGTAAGAACAGAATATATTTTCTCATTTTAGAGGCAGGCCAAGTTCCCCTGATAACTCTATTTTTAAACAGCCTAACTAGGCCAAAAGACAGGCAGAAATCCAAAGTTGCAAAACTTTTTCCTAGAAGCCTGAATGCCTTTCAGAATGCTTACAAACCATAAAAATTCAGCACTGGGAGGTATAAAATGTTGAATTAGTGACCTCACGCATTCAACTTTTTTCAGAAGTTTTCATGGCTTCTTTTCTAAGCCTACAATACACTTCTGTGTATCACATTCTTTTCCCATATTTGTAACTTTCACTTCCCTTTTACATGATACATATTTTAATGTAATGTAATAAGGTTGCATTATTTACTAATGTGGATACATATTTATGTGAATATTAAAGAAGAAAGAACTTTTAGGAACATTTTGGAATTCTATCATCTTAAAAGCTGATAAGGGACTTCCCTGATGATACAGTGGGTAGGAATCCACCTGCCGATGCAGGGGACATGGGTTCGATCCCTGGTCCAGGGAGACTTTACATGCCACGGAGCAGCTAAGCCCACACGCCACAACTACTGAAGCTTGTGTGCCCTAGACCCCACATATCTCAACTACTGAGTCCATGTGACTTCTGATGCCCGTGCTCCATAAAAAGAGAAGTCACTGCAAGGAGAAGCCCACAGATCACAACAAAGAGTAGCTCCCACTTACTTGTGATCAGAGAAAGCTGCATGAAGCAACTCGTTGCAACCAAAAATAAAACAAATAAATAAATTATATATTTTTTTAAAGCTGATAAAACTTGAGTATTTTTTCTTTGCTTGAAAAGAGAAAAATTACGAGTTTTGAAAATTTTAGTGTTCATTATACAGCTCTTCTTCTCCACCAAAGAACAAGGGGAAAAAAATCAGAGTTTAAATTTTCTCTAAATGCTTCCTCTGGAAAGACTTAAGAGAACAGGGTCATCAAGAAACACATTTGTTGTCTATTGAAGACATGTTCAAAACTCAGAAGTTTTATCTAATGTTTAGCCAGAATATGTTATCTATATCTGCCTAGAATGGGAAAATCTGTTTAACCTATAGAGTTTCATTATGGTTTTTAAAAAAAAAAAAAAAAAAAACTGTCAGTGGATTATAGGGAAACTGAAACGGCATAGCCTCTTTACAAGCAATGTGGCCACCAGCACAGAGCAACACCTTATATCATCTTGGTGCATTGACGCCTACAGGGAAACAAATTGACTAAATAATTCTATATATATGATGTTTATTGGCACCACTGTATGGCTCTGGTGCCAAATTTCTGAAAATAAATTATTATGATGAAAAATATTGTTTTTCATATATGCAGAATTTTTTTTAACTCTTAGGAACCTTTTTTTAAATGGAAATTGATCATTCATACACACCCCCTAACCCTTTCTTACAGTTCAAGGAAGACAGAAAGACTGACTTTGGAAAACTAATGGATAATACTCAACAATTTATGAAAAGTTTACTAACTCTCTAAAGTTTACTGCAGTCCTCTTAGAATTATCCCAGACATAGCATGGGTTTATATAAAATAAACCACTGATGATATTAGAAACCAGAGAAAGGAAAGAGTATCAGAGATTTGGATTGAAATGAACTGTCAAGACTTTGAATTTCCCGGAAGGGTAATATTGCAGTGAATTCTAGATGGAGTAGGCAGGGAGAGTAGGTGATAGAAATGAGCTAACTTCTCTCAGGGTTTTGTAAGAATGCAAAATGCTGCCTTCAATGCTTTTTAGACTTTAGAGTGCATAAGAATCAAATCTTCCCAGAATGCAGCTTTTAATAGACTAAGTCTAGATTAGAGCCTGAGATTCTCCATTTCTAACAGACTCCCAACAAAAGGTCCATCTATTCAAAGCTATGGTTTTTCCAATAGACATGTACAGGTGTGAGATTTGGACCGTAAAGAAGGCTGAGTACCGAAGAACTGTTGCTTTTGAACTGTGGTGTTGGAGAAGACTCTTGAGAGTCCCTTGGACTGCAAGGAGATCAAATCACTCAATCCTAGAGGAAATCAACCCTGAATATCCATTGGAAAGACTGGTGTTGAAGTGGAAGCTCCAATACTTTGGCCACCTGATGCAAAGAGCCAACTCTTTTTAAAAGCCCCTGATGCTGGGAAAGATTGAAGGCATGAGCAGAAAGAGGTGACAGAGGAGGAGATGTTTGAATGACATCACATACTCAATGGACATGAGTTTCAGCAAACTCCGGAAGATGATGAAGGACAGGAAAGCATGGCATGCTGCAATCCACAGGGTCTCAAAGAGTCTGACATGACTGAGTGACTGAACAACAGACTCTCAGGTAATCCAATGCCTCATTTTCATAGACATAATTTTGAGTAACAAAGAAAGTTGTGATAGATTCAGCTATCACAGTCAACAAAGAACTCACATTTACACTGATGCTTTGTTATCTAAGTCCAGTCCTCATATATTTTACTTCATTTGATTTTAAATAAATAAAACAGGATTCTGTATCTGCTCTTATATGTCACCTCATATCTTCTATATCACCTTTCCCAAACTGAATCCAATTAGATATGCCAACAGTAAAAGGGTGCCACACTCAAAGAGATTTGGAAAATGTTGAGTTAAGCAGTTAAATAAGCTCCTTAACTACTACAGGACTTTCACAGCCATTAACCCAAACTTACATTATGCATCTTCAAGAAAGAGAATTGATCACACATAGTGCTTTCTTAGTAAACTTATTCGTACTTACTTGAGTAGCTTCCTTATGCTGTGAATAGTGAGGTTTTGAATACACGTTCTGAGGTCTCCTTTGTTCTTATGTTTACAGATACTACTTTGCTCAGCCCAAGTGATGACCTACTCTTAAGTGAAAGAGATAAGAGATGAGCGTTTTCAAAGATGACTAAGGTATCAGGTTAAAAATAATGATTATCTTCAGACCAATCAGGGCAATCTTTGCAATCAATCATATGAGGTTGAGCAAGGAGTGACTTCTGTATTAAACACCAGAAGACATGTTATAGAATTAGGACGTTACCACTGCATACATTACAACACAGTTCCTATAACCTATTAGGAAATGATAGCGGCAAACAGGACAGACCAATCTTCTCTGTACTGAACAGAAACAGAACAACATGAAAACTAAGGTTTTCTCATGCTCAATTCAGGGATATGGTTTACTCAGAAGTTTTCCAATCATGCTGCATAGTGCCTTGTAGTCATTGCCTTTGCAAGTGAAGAGTAAGAGCAAATGTTTTCCAGCTCGAGATCTGGGAATTCTGATCTCACTCCTGCCCACTATCATGACAGGATAAGAAGCTTCTAGCTATAGAAAACATGTGAAATTCAAAGCTTCAAGAAATACTTCGACCTTTTCTTGGACTGGTCATGCTGAAATAAATGGTAGCCTGAGAGTTTGCCTACAACAAATGGACCCAGGGTGCTAATGGGTCCCTTCCTTCTGTGAATTCTGAGTGTATGATGAGCTTCCTTTTAACATAAAAAATGAAAAGAGCTTTAACCAAATTGACTTTATATTTTATACATATGTAGAATTTCATACCTTCAAACTTCAGGAGGAAGTAGCAAATACACTTTCATGGCAGCTAGTGAGGCTCTTTGATATCAAAGTCTCATCTCATAGAGGACTAGAATATGATGATTCTCAACATTTGACTGCATTAGAATCACCCTGAAAGCCTGTCAAAACACAGATTACTGCAACTCATCCTGGATTTTCTGATTCAGCAGGGCTGGGATAGGGCCTAAGGATTTACATTTATCACAAGAGCTCAGATGATGCTGCTGCTTTGAAGAGGGCTACAGGAAGGGATGAAGCCTTATTGATCAGCTGAGGCATCCCCTTTTCCTTACAGATGCAGAGTCTGAGGCACATAGAAGAAGTCAACACCCAAGCTGGAGTCAGAAACCGTCCGTTTGACTACAAGTCAGGTGGGCCATCCTTGCAGTACACACCCAGATCGCCTCCACTGCTTCAGTCTTGTGTAGTTTCTCAGAATGTCACACACCTTCTCCCTACACACTCCTCCTCTCCATTCCTGTATCAGAAAAAGTTGTGAAAGGCTTTGATGTGGGCAAAAAAAATCACTGGGTGTCCTTTCTCTACCCTTCTGGTCTATCTTTGCTTTTTAATGTCTTTTAGCTATTTCATGACTCTAAAAATTGTGGAAAACTATAATGATACAAATGATTTTTGTCTATAGAAATGCACATGAACTGGGACTTTTGAAACAAAACTGAGCATTGGGTTATAGGTATTAGCCAGATATGTATCTATTTGTAAAACTATTTCAGCATTCTCAATTGCCTGTGTGTATATGTCTGTGTTTCTTTTAATCCTCTCTTGAATCTGTAACATTTTACTGAGTCCCACAGTAAGTAATGAGTTAAATAAAATCCTTGGCATTGGTTCATTTACTATTTTGTATTATTTGTCTATCACAACTTTACATTTTTTTAAAAAAATTATCTTTTAATATCCTAAAAGAGAAGAGTGCTTCTTGAATGACAGATTTAGGATCTTCAAAAATCTGCTCCAGGGGGCGAAACTAAGATGGCGGAGGAATAGGACGGGGAGAACACTCTCTCCCCAATAAATATACTAAAAGAACTTTTAAAGGCCGAGCAAACTCCAAAAAACAGGAACTGAATGCTGGCAGAGGACATCGGGCATCTGGAGAGGTGACCCATTGCCGACGTGAGGAGTAACAGTGAGGAAACCTAGACTCACCCACCAGAAAACCACACAAGCCTTTCCATCCAGGAAACTTCGACAAACCACGCATCCAACCCCTCCCATAGAGAGGAATCCATACAATAAAGGGACAACACAGCAAGATAAACAAGATGAAGAGGCAGAGAAATACCCAGCAAGTAAAGGAACAGGATAAATACACCCTAGACCAAACAAAAGACGAAGAGATAGGAAGTCTACCTGACAAAGAATTCCGAATAATGATAGTGAAAATGATCCAAAACCTGGAAAATAAGTTGGAGTTGCAGCTCAATAACCTGCAGGCAAGGATTGAGAAGATGCAGGTAAGCTTTAACAAGGACTTAGAAGAAATGAAAAACAGACAAAATACAATGAATAATGCAATAAATGAGATCAAAAACACCCTGGAGGGAACCAACAGTAGAATAACAGAGATAGAAGACAGAATAAGTGAGGTAGAAGACAGAATGGCAGAAATAAATGAAACAGAAAGGAAAAATGAAAAAAGAATTAAAAGAAATGAAGACAATCTTAGAGACCTCTGGGAAATATTAAACGCACCAATATTTGAATCATAGGAGTCCCAGAAGAAGAAGACAAAAAGAAAGACCATCAGAAAATTCTTGAAGAGATAATTGTAGAAAACTTCCCTAAATTGGGGAAGCAAATAGCCACTCAGGTCCAAGAAACACAGAGAATCCCAAATAGAATGAACCCCAAGCGGGACACCCCAAGACACATATTAATCAAATTGGCAAATATCAAATACAAAGACCAAATATTAAAAGCAGCAAGGGAGAAGCAAAAGATAATTCACAAGGGGAATCCCATAAGGATAACAGCTGATCTCTCAACAGAAACGCTTCAGGCCAGAAGGGAATGGCAAAACATACTTAAAGTCATGGAAGAAAACAATCTACAACCCCGACTACTGTACCCAGCAAGGATCTCATTCAAATTTGAAGGAGAATTCAAAATTTTCACAGACAAGCAGAAACTGAGAGAATTCAGCAACACCAAACCAGCCCTCCAACGAATGCTAAAGGATCTTTCCTAGATAGGAAACACCAATGGGATAGATAATCTGGAACCCAAAACAATAAAATAAATGGCAGCGGGATCATACTTATCAATAATTACCTTAAATGTAAACGGGCTGAATGCCCCAACCAAAAGACAAAGATTGGCCGATTGGATACAGAAACAAGACCCCTATATATGTTGTCTACAAGAGACCCACCTCAAACCTAAGGACACATATAGACTGAAAGTTAAAGGCTGGAAAAAGATATTCCATGCAAATAAAGACCAAAAGAAAGCAGGAGTGGCAATACTCATATCTGATAAAGTAGACTTTAAAATAAAGGCAGTGAAAAGAGATAAAGATGATCATTACATAATGATAAAAGGATCAATCGAGGAAGAAGAAATAACAATTATAAATATTTATGCACCTAACATAGGAGCTCCACAATATGTAAGGCAAATGCTAACAAATATGAAAGGGGAAATCAACAACAACACAATAATAGCAGGAGACTTTAATACACCACTCACACCAATGGATAGATCAACTAGACAGAAAAGTAACAAGGAAATTCAAACTTTAAATGAAACAATAGACCAACTAGACCTAATTGATATCTATAGGTCATTCCACCCCAAAACAAGAAATTTCACCTTTTTCTCAAGTGCACACGGGACCTTCTCCAGGATAGATCACATCCTGGGCCATAAATCTAACCTTGATAAATTCAAAAATATTGAAATCATCCCAAGCATCTTTTCTGACCACAATGCAGTGAGATTAGATATCAACTACAGGAGAAAACCTCTCAAAACTTCCAACATATGGAGGCTCAACAACACACTGCTGAATAACCAACAAATCGCAGAAGAAATTAAAAATGAAATTCAGTTATGCATGGAAAGGAATGAAAATGAAAACACAACAGCTCAAAACCTATGGGACACTGTGAAAGCAATGCTAAGGGGAAAGTTCATAGCAATACAAGCTCACCTCAGGAAACAAGAAAAAAATCAAATAAATGACCTTACTTTACACCTAAAGCAACTAGAAAGGGAAGAGATGCAGAAGCCCAGGTCTAGTAGAAGGAAAGAAATCTTAAAGATCAGGGCAGAAATTAATGCAAAGGAATCAAAAGTGACCATAGCAAAAATCAACCAAGCCAAAAGCTGGTTCTTTGAGAAGATAAATAAAATTGACAAACCGTTAGCCAGACTCATCAAGAAACAAAGGGAGAAGAACCAAATCAACAGAATTAGAAATGAAAATGGAGAGATCACAACAGAAAACACAGAAATACAAAGGATCATAAGAGACTATTATCAGCAACTATATGCAAATAAACTGGACAATTTGGATGAAATGGACAAATTCCTAGAAAAGTATAACTTTCCAAGACTAAACCAGGAAGAGACAGATAATATTAATAGACCCATCACAAGCACGGAAATTGAAACCGTAATCAGAAATCTTCCAAAAAACAAAAGCCCAGGACCAGATGGCTTCACAGCTGAATTCTACCAAAAATTTAGAGAAGAGCTAACACCTATTCTACTCAAACTCTTCCAGAAAATTGCAGACGAAGGTAAACTTCCAAACTCATTCTATGAGGCCTCCATCACCCTAATTCCAAAACCCGGCAAAGATGCCACAAAAAAAGAAAACTACACGCCAATATCACTGATGAACTTAGATGCAAAAATCCTCAACAAAATTCTAGCAAATAGAATCCAACAACACATCAAAAAGATCATACATCATGATCAAGTAGGCTTTATCCCAGGGATGCAAGGATTCTTCAATATTCGTAAATCGATCAATGTAATATACCACATTAACAAATTGAAAAATAAAAATCACATGATTATCTCAATAGATGCAGAGAAAGCCTTTGACAAAATTCAACATCCATTTATGATAAAAACCCTCCAAAAAGTAGGAATAGAAGGAACATACCTCAACATAATAAAAGCTATATATGACAAACCCACAGCAAACATTATCCTCAATGGTGAAAAACTGGAAGCATTCCCCCTGAAATCAGGGACAAGACAAGGGTGCCCACTCTCACCACTACTATTCAACATAGTTTTGGCCACAGCAATCAGAGCAGATAAAGAAATCAAAGGAATACAGATTGCAAAAGAAGAAGTAAAACTCTCTCTGTTTGCAGATAACATGATCCTCTATATTGAAAACCCTAAAGACTCTACGAGAAAATTACTAGAGCTAATCAGTGAATATAGCAAAGCTTCAGGATATAAAATCAACACACAGAAATCCCTGGCATTCCTATACACTAACAGTGAGAAATCAGAAAGAGAAATTAAGGAAACAATTCCATTCACCATCGAAACAAAAAGAATAAAATACTTAGGAGTATTTCTACCTAAAGAATCAAAAGACTTGTATATAGAAAACTATAGAACACTGATGAAAGAAATCAAGGAGGACACAAACAGATGGAGAAATGTACCGTGTTCGTGGATTGGAAGAATCAATATAGTGAAAATGAGTATACTACCTAAAGCAATCTATAGATTCAATGCAATTCCTATCAAGCTACCAGAGGTCTTCTTCAAAGAATTAGAACAAATAATTTCTCAATTTGTATGGAAATACAAAAAACCTCGTATAGCCAAAGCAATCTTGAGAAAGAAGAATGGAACTGGCGGAATCAACCTACCTGACTTTAGGCTATACTACAAATCCACAGTCATTAAGACAGTATGGTACTGGCACAAAGACAGAAATATAGATCAATGGAACAGAATAGAAAGCCCAGAGATAAATCCACGCATCTATGGACACCTTATCTTTGACAAAGGAGGCAAGAATATACAATGGAGAAAAGACAACCTCTTTAACAAGTGGTGCTGGGAAAACTGGACAGCCACTTGTAAAAGAATGAAACTAGATCACTTTCTAACACCATACACAAAGATAAACTCAAAATGGATCAAAGATCTAAGCATAAGACCAGAAACTATAAAACTCCTAGAGGATAACATAGGCAAAACACTCTCTGCTATAATCCAAAGCGGGATACTCCATGACCCACCTCCCAGAATATTGGAAATAAAAACACGAATAAACAAATGGGACCTAATTAAAATTAAAAGCTTTTGCACAACAAAGGAAACTATAAGCAAGGTGAAAAGACAGGCTTCAGAATGGGAGAAAATAATAGCCAATGAAGCAACAGACAAACAATTAATCTCAAAAATATACAAGCAACTCCTGCAGCTCCATTCTAGAAAAATAAACAACCCAATTAAAAAGTGGGCCAAAGAACTTAACAGACATTTCTCCAAAGAAGATATAAAAATGGCTAACAAACACATGAAAAGATGCTCAACATCACTCATTATCAGAGAAATGCAAATCAAATCCACAATGAGGTACCACTTTACACCAGTCAGAATGGCTGCCATCCAAAAGTCTACAAGCAATAAATGCTGGAGAGGATGTGGAGAAAAGGGAACCCTCTTACACTGTTGGTGGGAATGCAAACTAGTACAGCCACTATGGAAAACAGTGTGGAAGTTCCTTAAAAAGCTGCAAATAGACCTGCCATATGACCCGGCAATCCCACTGCTGGGCATATACACCGAGGAAACCAGAATTGAAAGAGCCACGTGTACCCCAATGTTCATCGCTGCATTGTTTACAATAGCCAGGACATGGAAACAACCTAGATGCCCATCAACTGATGAATGGATAAGAAAGCTGTGGTACATATACACAATGGAATATTACTCAGCATTAAAAAAAAATTCATTTGAAGCAATTCTACTCAGATGGATGAAACTGGAGCCCATTATCCAGAGTGAAGTAAGCCAGAAGCAAAAACAACAATACAGTATATTAACACATATATATGGAATTTAGAAAGACAGTAACGAGAACCCAACATGGGAGACAACAAAAGGAACGCAGATGTATAGAATAGACTCGTGGACTTTGTGGATGAGGGTAAGGGTGGGATGATATGGGAGAAGGGCATTGAAGCATGTTAATTGTCATGTGTCTAATCAATCGCCAGCCCAGGATTGATGCTCGGGAGTGGTGCAGCGAGATTTCCCGGGGGGGAGGGGGGAGGGAGGGGGGTTCCGGAGGGGAAGCATATGTAAACCCATGGTGATATCATGACAATGTATGCAAAAACAATAAAAAAAAAAAAAACTGCTCCTTCATAAAAAGCAATAAAAGGAGTGGCAAAAATTGTCCAAATTAACTTTTTCTTGGAGTTTGGAAATTAACTAAAGGATTGCAAAATTCCAAGAGTGTTTATCAAGAAAAACTGCTGAATTTTGGTAAGAGAAGCTAGCTGCATTGTGGCATTTTAACTTGACCTAATCCCATCTTCCTCTTCGTATCTCCATGGTAGCCTTGAAAACAAAAGACCTCACAACTATGGTAGTTGTGCAAACTAGCAGTCTAACAACCACTGGAGGGGACAGAATGAATTTGGAACTTCCCCAAAGCCCCATAACTGCTCAGATTTGACCACTGTGGAAGCTCATTGAAAATTCCCATTCTCAGGGTTTATCCTTATTTAACCTGACTCAGAACCTGCTCTGTGCCAACAGCCCTATCTCTAGGGAATTTGCTAGGAAAGAAAAATCAGTGAGAATATTTCAGCTACCTAAGATGATATTACTAGTTTGGGCTAGCCATAACAATTAAAAAAAAAACAACTGGGAAATGATATATTCATAAAGGACTTTGAAAAACTCACACCTATTCTTTAGAATCTATAAAACTGTGAATGGGGCTGTATGTTTGCATAGGAAAGACGTGATAAGGTTTTATTTAACCTCTCATCACCAGATTGCCTTAACACTCTGCACAAGCAGAAAGTAAAGGATAAGGCAGAGTTTTAAACTGCCTTCAAGATAGTAGAAGATAAACCCCAGCACACACACAGAGCCAATCAGCAAAGGCTGAGAGAGTTATTGTTTCAAAGCATTTATGGAAATCTCTCTGTTCATTTGCTGACATTAAGTTAACCAGGCAGACTTCAATGGCCACACATAACAAAGAATATACTTTATAAAATTAGTCCAGAAAAGTCACAAATGAATAAAAAAAAAAATCAGCAGCAATAATAACAAAAAAACAGCACAAAAACAAATCCTGGAGAGAAGAGAGTGATTTTAAGAGTCACCACAATATGCTATTTTAAATGTCTAGCTATCAACAACAAAGAAAATATTAAAAATAATAGACTTCCCTGGTGGTCCAGTGGCTAAGACTCTGCATTCCCAATGCAGGGGACCTGGGTTTGATCCTTGGTTGGGAAACTAGATCTTACAGGCTGCAACTAAGAATTCCCATGTTCCTGAATGCTCTAAGACTTGGTACAGCCAAATAAATAAAATCAATTAATTAATTATTTTCAAAAAGCAATGTGTACTTAAAAAAAAAAATGACGCGCACAAAGAAATGTGAATGTATAGCTCATGGAAAAAAAAGTATCCAATCAATTCTCCCTAACAAACTCCAGATTTGGACTTACTAACCAGGCTTTAAGAAGGACTTTTTAGTTCTTCTAATGAACTAAAGGAAACTGTGTCCAAACAATTAAAAGTATAATAATTCAAAAATGAAATCAAGAAGACAATCCCTTGAAAACAGTATAAAGATACAAAATATTTAGAAATAGGTCTTTTTAACCAGACTTGTAAGGAAACTCTGTAAAGCATTACTGAAAGAAATTAATATCTAAATAAATGCAAAGGTAGCCCACATTCATGGATCAGAAGACACTATCAATAGGATGGCAACATTCCACAAATTGATCTATAGACTCAACTCAATTTCTACCAAAACCACCTGTGACCTATTTTTGCAAAAACTGACAAATTGATTCCAAATTTACATGGAAACTGAAATATCCAAAGCAACCTTGAAAAAGATAAAGTTGTAAGATTTAGAATTCCCAGTTTCAAAGCTTATTACGAAGGTATGGTAATTTAGACAATGTAGTACTGGCATAGGATAGACATATAGATCAATAGAGCAAAACTGAGTCCAGAAATAACACTCACATTGATTGTCAATTGATTTTCAGCAAAACAATTCATTGGATAAACAGCAATCCTTTCAACAAATGAGGCTGAAACAACCAGGTGCAAAATCATAAAATCAAACCCCTACCTAACACCATACATAAAAATTAACTTAAAAATGACATTGGGTTCAGCAATGGTTTCTTAGATATGACACTAAAAGCACAAGCAACAAAAGTAAAAATAGATTAATTCGATTTCATAGAAAGTAAAAACTTTTTGTGATTCAAAACAATAAGGTGAAAAAATAGTCCACAAAGGGAAAATATATGTAAATCATATATCTGATAAAGGACTTGTACCTAGAATATATTAAAAAAAATAAACTCTTACAACTCAACAATAAAAAGAGCTCAAAGAAAAAGGAGGAAAATTTTTCTCCTTTAAGTGACACTCATTGTTACTGATCAGTCATGTTGTCGTGTCTGACTCTTTGAGACCCCATGGACTGCAGCATACCAGGCTTCCCTGTGCTTCACCATCTCCCGGAGTTTGCTCAGATCTATGTCCATTGAGTTGGTGATGCTATCTAACCATCTCATCCTCTGCTGCCCACTTTCTTGCCTTCAATCTTTCCCAGCATCAGGGTCTTTTCCAATGAGTAGGCTCTTCACATCAGGTGGCCAAAGTATTGGAGCTTTAGCTTCAACATTAGTCCTTCCAATGAATATTCAGAGTTCATTTCCTTTAGGACTGACTGGTTTGATCTCCTTGCAAGTGAAGGAACTCTGAAGAGTCTCTTCAACCACAGTTTGAAAGCACCAATTCTTCGTTGCTCAGCCTTCTTTATGGTCCAACTCTCCCATCCACACATGACTACTGGAAAAGCCATAGCTTTCTCTATATAGACCTTTGTCAGCAAAGTGATGTCTCTACTTTTTAATACACTGTCTAGGTTTGTCATAGATTTCCTTCCAAGGAGAAAGTGTCTTAATTTCATGATTGTAGTCACCATGCACAGTGATTTGTGAGCACAAGAAAATAAAATCTGTCACTGCTTCTACTATTTCCCCTTCTATTTGCCATGAAGTGATGAGGCCAGGTACAATGATCTTAGCTTTTTAATGTGAAGTTTCAAGCCAGCTATTTCACTCTCCTCTTTCACTCTCATCAAGAGGCTCTTTAGTTCCTCTTCACTTCTGCCATTAGAGTGGTATCTGCATATCTGAGGTTGTTAATATTTCTTCCAGTAGTCTTGATTCCAGCTTATGATTCATTCAGCCCAGCATTTTGCATGATGTACTCTGCATAGATGTTAACTAAGCAAAGTGACAAGATACAGCCTTGTCACACTCCTTTCCCTTTTTGAACCAGTCCATTTCTCCATGTTCACATACAGGTTTCTCAGGAGACAGGTAAGGTGATCTGGTACTCTCATCTGTTTAAGGATTTTCTGGGAGCTGATGACCTTCATAGTGTCTGGCGACAAAGGAATTTCTGCTTTCCTTGAATTGGACAACCTTTTCAAATGGGTAGAGACCATTCATGGAACAGCTGGCACTGAGGTATGTGAAGACCTGAGGTACAAGCGGTCCCTGGAGTTCCCCAGTGGTTACCCTTACAAAACGTTCATGGTGAAGTTCCTCACACCCTGCTACCACTCCACGTGGACACCCTGGGTAACATCTGCCTGGACATTCAGAAAAGCAAGTGATCTGCCCTGTATGACATCAGAACCACTCTGCTCTCCCATCCAGAGCCTGCTCAGAAACCAACATCATAGCCCTTTGAACACATATGCTGCTGAGCTTGGGAAAAACACCTACAGCCCTTAAAAAGGACCTCCAAATAACCTACTCAAAGCACGTCTCCAGCCAGGAGGCCCTGGATGTCCAGCTCTCCTTGTGTTGTCTTTTTATTGTTTTTCCTTAGGTGGTCTGCCCTTTCCTTGATTTCTATAGAGGACTCTGTATTTTCTCTGTGGTGTCACTTTCATTTTATTTATGTTTTTTAAATTAAGTGTCAGGTTAAGCCCTTGTGATTAATATATTAAATAAGTACAATTTGGGTTTTTTTAAAGAGCTATTGGGAAGGATGTGAAAAAGTTAAAAGTTGAAACCCCCAGACACTGCTGGCAGGAATGTGAACAGAGGCAGCCACACTGGAAAATAGTTCCTCAGTTAAGCATAAAATTGACCCAGAAATTCCCAGGTATACATCATTTTCTACTCCTACCCAAGAGAATTGAAAATATACGCTTTCCTCAGATTTATAAATTAATATCTACAATAACATTTTCATAATAGCTAAAAAGTGAAAATAACTCAAATGTCCATCAGCTATTGAATAGATAAAATTCTGTAAATCTATGTAATGGATTATTATTCAGCATGAAGTACTGATACGTGCAACAACGTGGATGAAACTTAAAACATATTTTTGTAAGTGAAAAAAAAATTCAAAAGGCCACAGACTGTATGACTACATTTATATAAAAAGTCCACGATAAGCAAATCCATTGTAACAGAAAACAGATTAATGATTGCTAGGGGTTGAAAAAGGAGGAATGATTGTTAATGAGTACAATGACTTTTGGTAGAGTGATAAAAACATTCTGAAATTAAATAGTGGTGATAGTTGCACAACTCTGTGTATTTACTGAAAATTATTTAATTACATACCTCATTTCTTTCAACTTTATTGATATATAATTAACATACAGGATTATTCAAATTCAAGTTGTACAATGTCTTGATTTGACACACTTCTGTATTTTAAAATGATCACTACAGCACGGTTAGCTAACAATAGCTCAGATAGTAAAGCATCTGCCTACAATGTGGGAGACCTGCCTGGGTTCAGTCCCTGGGTCAGGAAGGTCTCCTGGAGAGGGAAATGGCAACCCACTCCAGTACTCTTGCCTGGAAAATCCCATGGACAGAAGAGCCTGGTAGGCTGCAGTCCATGGGGTTGCAAAGAGTAGGACATGACTAAGCGACTTCACTTTCACTTCACTTTCTCCTAACAACTCACTAGCATATAATATGTTGTTGTTTAGTCACTAAGTCGTTTCTGACCCTTTGCAACCCAATGGACTGTAGCCTGCCAGGCTCCTCTGTCCATGGGATTTTTCAGTTAAGAATACTGGAGTTGCCATTTCCTCCTCTAAGAGATCTTCCTGACCCATGGATTGAACTCATGGCTCCTGCATCACAGGTGAATTTCTTACCGCAGAGCCACAAGGGGAGGAGCCCTTATATAATGACACTGTTAACTGTAATCACCATGCCATATGTTAGATTCCTCAGAACTTTTTCTTCTCACAACTGAAAGTTTATACCCTTTGACCAATATCTTCTCATTTTTTCTATCCACTACCCCTGGTAACCACCATTCCCTGTTTCCATGAGTTTGATTTTTTTTTTTATTTTAGATTCCACATATAAGTGAGATAAGACAGTATTTCAAGGTCCTTCCATGTTGTCACAAATGGCAAAATTTCCTGCCTTCTCTGGCTAAAGAATACTATATACAAAGGAAATATATAGTATTTACAGCTTCTTTGTTCATTCATCAGTAGACAAACAATTGTTTCCATACCTTGGCTGTTGTGAATAATGCTACAGTGACCATGGGAGTGTAGATATGCCTTCAAGATCCTGATTTCATTCCCTTTGACTATATTACGAGAGGTGGGATAGATGGATCATCTGATGGTCCCATTTTTTATTTTGAGGAACCACCATACTGTTTTCCATAGTAACTGCACCAGTTTACATTCCCCCCAACAGGGCACAGGGGTTTCCTTTTCTCTACATCCTTGCTAACATTTGTTATGTCATGTCTTTTGGTACCGGCCATTCTAACATGTGTGAAATGATACCATGGTGGTTTTGAGTTGTATTTCCTTGATGATTTGTGATGCTGAGCATCTTTTCATGTACCTGATGGCCATTTGTATATCTTCCTTGGAAAACTATCTATTTAGTTCCTTTGCCCATTTTTTAATCAGAATTTTTTTTCTTTTTGCTGTTGAGTTGTATGAGTTTCTTATATATTTTGGATATTAAACCCTTATCAGATATATGGTTTCCATATATTCTCTCCTATTTCATAGGTTACCTTTTTATTTTGCTGAATATGTCCCTCTTAACCAAGCTGGAGAGCTGAATGTGTCTTCCCCACAAAAACAATACTGCACATATTTCAGCCACTTGGCCATAGAATGTGCATGGGTGAGCTGATCCAGGAGTCCTCTAACAACCTTAGAGGGAAACTACACTCCCACTTGCAAATAATCAGTTTAATAAATGTTTAAATCAAATCCATTCTTCTGTTCTTCGACCAAAGTTGGGTGTTTTTTGTTTTTGGGGTTTTTTTGTCTGTATGTCCTTCTTTCTGTTTATAAGCAAACTGATAATGCGTTTTAACACAAAACTCCTGAATATGTGTTCTGAAAACTGTAACCCCGGACCTTGGCCAGAGAGAGCAACAGGAGGAAGATGGAACAGGGGTTTTCCTGAGGGTGTGTCAATAGTAATGATTCATGCTACTTCCTCATTCTAACCCTTTCCATCTATGGGGTGGAGAAAGTCCAGTCAGGCCTGGGGGAAGTCATCTTTATTTAGAGGGTGCTCTTCCTAAATGTGCCAATTGCTCAGCTGTGTACAACTTTTTGTGGGGCTTCTCCAGGCAAGAATACTGGAGTGGGTTGCCTTGCCCTCCTCCAGGGGATCCTCCCAACCCAGGAATCGAACCCAGGTCTCACACGTTGCGGGCAGTTTCTATACCATCTGAGCCACTAGGAAGGCTCTTGCTATAGAGACACCGTTTTGCTTTCCTTGTACCACAATGCAAAGCAGGGAAATTGAAATGAAGCACAAGACAGAGTTTAAGACAACCCAAGTCACCTGTAAAATAAAGGTGACATATACTAACATTAATTCCCCAGTGTATGCAAAAGAGAAAGGCAAACTCAGCATATTTCTTTTTGTGTATGTAGTCAGGTACTAAGTGACATTTGAGTCATGCAAAGCCAGTAAAGAGAAAAGAGACAAAGAAGAAAAAAGAAGAGGAAGGAATGCAGAGGATAAGTGTGAACATAAATTACCTTTCCAATGTGGGCGGTCTAGATGGTATCTCAGTTCCCCCAAACAATGTTTGTTTTGTAATTTCATTGCATTACTCATTCAAATGTTTTCTCTACAGATGGCTCAAAGTCTGCAGTTCCAGACCTGAAATCTGTCTGTTAAGGTAAAGCCACTCAAGTCCTTTCTATGACTCTCCACTCATAAAAAGAGGAATAAATGAGGTTTTTATACCTTGAGAGATTTCTCAAAGCACTGCACAGAGAGCAAACATCAGCAATTATATAGTGCTATCCATCACTTAAAACAGAGGAGAAAGGAGCCAAATTGTTGAATCTAGAGCCAGAAAAGGATTGCTGTTTGGTTTGCTGAGCCGTACTGCCTCTGAAATAAAACAATTCGCTCATTCAATGCAATGTGTTTGCTGGCATTTTTTTCTTCTTTACTAAAAAGAGAGACAGAGTAAGGAAGGCATGGATTGCTGTTCCATAAAACAAGTATAATTATACCCACTGAATGTGGTGTTATAAAAATTAAATTTTTTAAGTTATAGGTGAAACAGCTTAAGAAAAATTAGAGATAAAACACAGAGCCTGGCACAAGTATCAGTAAGAATCGGCTGTCATAGTTTTTACTTTTATTGTTCTTAGTCACTGGTTACTATTATAGAGGTGGATCTGTGAGTGGCAGAGAGCCTGGGGTAGCCAAATAACTGATCCAAATCATTCATTGTGCTTATGTTGAAACTCATGAACCATGTACAGAAAACAGAATGAGATTTCAGTTTGCATTTGAAAGTATAATTAGTTGATACCAGACCCTCAAAAGAATACTTATTTTCACATTATTCTCCGAAATGAATTTCAGTGCCAAATTCTGTGTGTGAATCTTTGTTGCTGTTGCTTAGTCACTCAGTCGTGTGTGACTCTTTGTGACCCCATGGACTGTAGCCCTCCAGGCTCCGCTGTCCATGAGGATTCTCCAGGCAAGAATACTAGAGCGGGTAGCCATGCCCTCTTCCAGGGGATCTTCCCAACCCAGGGATTGAACCCAGGTCTCCCACATTGCAGGCAGATTCTTTACCATCTGAGTTACCTGAGAAGTCCTTTGTGAATCTTTAACCCCCATTAATTAACTTTATTCACTAGCTATTTCTGAATCTTGAATTACTTATAAGTACAAAGATGTCAGATGCACCAAAATCACCTTTTAAAGAAAAAAATATATGAGAAAAAATGTTAAAGATTTTTAAATTTACTAAGTGTCCTGTCCAGCTCATCCATCTGGGCTATCTATGCCTTTGTTTTCCACTAAATGGGCTATTTCAGATCTTT
Organism: Antilocapra americana; assembly: GCA_007570785.1. Lineage (NCBI taxonomy): Eukaryota > Metazoa > Chordata > Mammalia > Artiodactyla > Antilocapridae > Antilocapra > Antilocapra americana. The sequence continues at coordinate 21,558,325 of ML664170.1, read as the reverse complement.
TTAGATATAGAAGTTAACTTAGAGAAAAGTGACTGTAATGCAAATAATTCCTGTCCATAAAAATGCAGACTGCACTCCTGTGAATATTAACCAGTTTTACCAGTTTTGCATCTATTTATAAATTCACTTCACATTCTTTATCCAACTATAAATGTGTACTTTGCTTTTGAACTAGTTGAAGAATCTATTGGTCTCTCATTAATTCCTGAGTTAAAATACTTGATGCACATGTTCATTTTATATTTTATGAAAGTCATAATTTTATCATCATTGAAAATTTATCCTTTAATAAGTATAAACTTCAAATTTATATGACTCCCTGAGGACACATTCAACATTTCAAACAAGTTACCTTCCTTGCAACTTTTCTAGCCAAGGCCAGAATTATCTTCTTCTTACAGTTTCTCAAGAGTTATTATTAGAAAATCAGTCTGTCAAATATGGCTGTGTAAGCTCACTAAGTAAAGAGCAGTGCTCTGTGCATTACTGAATAGCTTTTTCTACACCCAAAAAATTTTTTGCAAAGCTTCTAAGGCAACATACAAAAAGTTTTACCAAAATGAGTTAAGATTTGTTGAAAGGACTTCCTGGAGAGAAGATGTGGAAGGCAGATTTAAGTTGAAACAGCAATACTAGTTCATCTCACAAGAGTATATTCAAGACTAACACACTGATATTTTAAATGAAAATTTATTTAATGTCTCGAGATTAAAAAAAAAATTGAAAGCATTTTGTTTTCAAATTTTACTACTGTAGTTGTATTTTTTTTAATATAAGAATAGGACTATTCAGATGTTCCAGGGAAAAGGTTGCTAAAATACCAGATCTTTCTTTTTACTTATTTCAATGGTGTATAATTACAGAATTGAATATTTTACAACTATAATATCATTCCAGTTAAGTAAGTAAAATTTTATATAATTGAAATAATTATGTGGGAGGAATTTAGTCAACTCAACTATATAACTATTCATGTAGGTTATAGAATTGTAATGACATTTAGAACATTTCTATGTGAAAGTATAGTGTTTCTAACAAAATTAGTACCAAACTATAATCATAAAAGTAGCTGAAGATTATCAGTAATGACCACTTAATGACTATGACTAATGGAATTAGTGGGTGTTTAAAAGAAAAAGGGAACAAGTATGAGAATTTAAGTGTGTGTCATCAAAGTGGCACACTTAATAGAAGATTACAGAAACATAATGAGAGGTTTTTAGAATGAATTTCCACATCTGTTTTTAAAATTATTAATGCTTCTTTTACTTGTGAGTATTCTTCATACATTTCCTGTTATTAATCTTATTAGAAGGTAAAATAATTTTGGCAATCACTACTTAAGCATCACTTCCCCTGGGAAATTATCTCCTTTCTGTTCCCACACTGATCATGCCATAAGTGTTCAGTAATTGTTTATATATGGGTCTATAAGTGTGATAGAGGGCTTCCCTGGTGACTCAGACACTAAAGAACCTGCCTGAAATGTGGGAGGCCTGGGTTTGATTCCTGGATGGGGAACACTTCCTGGAGAAGAGGACAGCTACCCACTCCAGTATTCTTGCGTGGAGAATTCCATGGACAGAGGAGCCTGGTGGGCTACAACTCCCATCAAAGAGTTGGACATGACCGAGTGACGAACATTCTAAGTGTGATATAATGGAAACAATGTAGATGCTGGATTCAAATCAGATTGAATTCCAAAATAATTAATTGCTAGTTGAATGATCACGAATAAGCAAATAAATCTTATGAACCTTAGCACGATTTGCATGACAACTTGTTATAGTATTGTATGTACTTATAGAGGTATGCGTGTGTGTTCATTCAGCCATGTCCAACTCTTGACCATAGAGACCCTGCGGACTATGGCCCACCAGGATACTCTGTCCATGGGATTTTCCAGGCAAGAATACTGAAATGGGTTGCCATTTCTTCCTCCAGGGGATCATCCTGACCCAGCTATTAAACAAATCCATGCCTCTTACATCTCCTGCATCAGCAGGTGGATTCTTTACCACTGAGCCAGCTGGAAGCCCATGAACTTATATATATAATAGTATTATAATATTATTGTCAAGATTAAGGGAAATTACATATGTTGTTACCTGGAGCATAGTAAGTGCTCAATAAGATTATAAAAATAAGACTTCCTTGGTGGTCCAGCGGTTAAGACTCTGTACTTCCAATGGAGGGGGCATGAGTTTAATCCTGGTCAGGGAAATTCTGCATGCCTCAGGGTAGGGCCAAAAACAAAATTCCCAAAGATTATAGAACTATTGTATTTCTACCTCTTTCCAATATCATGAATAAGCTATTTTTGCCTGTAGCATATTACTATATTTACTATATAATACTATTATAAATAAATGTTTTAATAAAAAATTGGAAAAAACTAACACTACAAATACCATTAAAGTTGTTAGTATTGTTAATATTTCCCATGTCATTCTTATTGTTTTGATAAGTCATTATTAGTGTTCACTTCTTCCTCACTAGAAATGCTATTTTGACATCAGTGTTTGAAAACAATGCAAATGGTTGAGCAATTCATGACCCTTGCAAAATGTTCCTGGTGTTTCTTCTTCATTCTTTACAAAGAGAGACTAATGCCCAACCCTGCTGGTCTGGGTAAGGCTGAAACTCTTGCCCAGGCTCCATCCTGTCTCTTCACAATCTTTGGCCGAGATGAAGGGGGCGGGAGAGCTCCAAGGAGTGAGACTTTGACTCATGTGGAGTCACCCAACCCTACTCAACCATCCAGCTGGGTTTCTCACACCTTCTCACACTGGCGAAACCAGATTCCAGCCTGTCCTGAGCCTCCCCTGTCTTTTATCCTGAGATGTCTCTGTGGGGACTGCATTCCCTCACATTTGGGCTTGAATCTTTAGCAATTCAGCTCAGTTGGTATCTTTTCTAGAAAATCTTTCCCGAATTCTCTCTCTTTCTCGAATATACTCCCTTGCATTTCCCCCATAAAAATACAAAAATTATCTCTTATAGGCCACATTCCTTTCTCATAAAGTGGATAAAATACATGAGGTCCAGTCAAATTTTAGTGTTAATCAACAACTCTCAGTGGTAGTGTTGTTCAGTTGCTAAGTCCTGTCTGACTCTTTGAAACCCCATGGACTGTAGCCCTCCAGGTTCCTCTGCCCATGGGATTTTTTGGGCAAAAATACTGGAGTGGGTTGCCATTTCTCTCCCTCCTCCAAGGGATCTTCCCAACCTAGGAATGGAATCCACATCTCCTGCACTGGCAAGTGGATTCTTTACCACTGAGCCACCAGGGAAGCCCAACTTTTCGTATTAATATGTCCCAAATGTTTCATGAGATTTATACATATTACTTATTGTTTATCTTGAATTCAAATTTAATTGGGCACTCTGTATATTTATTTAGTATATTGAGCACCTCTAATATCCTATCTTTCTCTGTAGTCCTGTATTATTTTACTTGTACTACATCATAAGTCACATGTGTCATCCAGGCTGCAGGCTCTCAAAGGCCAGGAACGGTGGCCAATTCCTTTGCTTCACCACCACTTCTACCTCCCCTTTCCTGATGCTTCACACCAAACAGTGTCTTAAATGTCAGTGAGAGAGCAGGAGTATGGTATTCATTCAACCTTTCATTTCTTCCTTCAGCTATCAAACATCCATTAAATACCCACCAGGTGCCAAGCCCTGGAAAACATTCTGGAGATACAACTTTAAATGAGACACAGCTACTGTCCTCAAGGAGCTCCCAGCTCATTCAGAAAAGCAGGCAGTTCAGGATGTTATTTACACCAGTATGATAAGTTCTAAAAGAGAGTAAGATGAGAAGGCAAGGGAATGGCACCAAACCCAGTCTCCAGGGGTCTAAGGAGGCATTTGAGCAGAAATATTATATCAGTGAGGTGGAGACCTAATCATTAATGAGAGTTCACCAGGGAATGGCAGAGAGAGAAAATATCCCAGGCAGAGAGAGCAGCATGAGCAAACACTTAAAGTAACAATGAATATGGCAGTAATGTCTAATTAATTAATCAAATCTTCCTCTTAGTTCAAGCTTGCTCTGACTCATGGATGCCACTGTATTTTGAGGCCTCAAAGCTCTTGACAGTTTTTCTCAAAGAATTCAATGATGACAGCCCTTCCTTCTCCCTCACCTCTTCACCTCTATTCTCGTTTCTTTTCTCCTTGTAGTCTAAGCATCTGAGGCTGTTGTATAGCACAGGTTGGTCAGCTCTGTGCTCTATGATGACCTAGGCAAGCGGAATGGGGGAGGTGGTAGAGAGGATCACAAGAGAGCAGATATATGTATACACATTGCTGATTCATGATTTTGTACAGCAGAAATTAACACAAAGTAAAGCAACTATATTCCAATAAAAAATAATTTTTAAAAAAGAAGATAGAACTGATCTGTGATGACCTAGAGGGGTGGGAAGAGACGGGGTGGGCAGGAGGCTCAAGAGGAAGGGGATATATGTATACATATAGCTGATTCACATTGCTGTAAAGTAGAAACCAACACTGCATCATAAAGCAATTATCCTCCAATTAAAATTAAATTTTAAAAATGCTAATACATTAAAAAAAAAAAAAGAACATAGAGCCAAAAGTGACCACCTGTCTTGGCTTCCTGACCTTCCTTCCGTCAGTCTCCCTCTCCCTGCTCCATCAAAGATTTTCTTATTTTTCCCTCTGCTTACTCCTTCCAACTCTTGCTACCCGACAGAGTCTGATGCCTCTGGCCATTGCTACTTTCTAATCCTCTTTGGATGATTCCACTCACCCCTCATTCTCTCTTTCCTACATAACTTAACCATACTCCACACAGTAGTGGCAAGACAATTGTAGGGTTCCAACATTTAAAAGTGCAATCATAGGGAAAAGAAAATCACATCCCTGGTGAGAGGGATAAAAAGTAAAGGAGGAAGTTCTCCTTTTAAATAAAACTGCTTCTCAACAATGCCTATTTGGACTAACCAACTGTTCTTAGTCATTTCCACAGCCCAAGCTTGCAGCACAAAGCAAGTATCTAGTAAACTCTTGGTGCAAGAATTTACCTTTTTTCTAAATTTCTCATTGACCTTGTTCTAATTAAATCTTCAGTTGTGGCAAGTGGTAGAATTGAACAAATATGACAAAGAGTAGCCAGCTCTCTGTACTAAGTGTGAAGCTAGGAATTTGAATATAGAGCTTGTGATGACAGGATATTTGTGATGGTGAGCTTTCTGTGCCAACTTGACTGAGTCACACGAAGCCCTAATAGTTGGTGAATCACTATTCTGGGTGCATCTGTGGGGGGTGTTTGGGAGAGAGGGTAGTAAACATTTAAACTGACAGGGTTTCCTTGGTGGCTCAATGGTAAAGAATCCGCCTGCCAATGCAGGAGACATGGATTCAATCTCTGATCCAGGAAGATCCCACGTGCTGCAGAGTAACTAAGCCCATGCTCCACAGCTACTGAGCCTGTGCTCTGGAGACCAGGACCTGCAACTACAGAGCTCATGTGCTACAACTACTGAAGCACATGCACCCTAGAGCCCCTGCTCCCCAACATGAGGAGCCGTGGCAACAAGAAGCACAAGGAATGAGAAGCCCATGCGCCAGAGAGTGTTTCCTGCTTGCCACAACTAGAGAAAAGCCCACACAGCAATGAGGACCCAGCACGGTCAAAAATAATAAATAAATAAAATTATTTTTTAAAAGAGTGATAAGTAAATTGATAGACTTAGTAAAGCAGATTGTACTCCCTAAGTTGGCAGGCCTTACTCAATCAGTTGAAAGCATGAATAGAACAAAAAGGCTGACCCTCCACCCAAGTAAGAGATTCTTCCTGCCTGAAAGTTATCAAATTGGGACATCAGCTCCTCCTAGGTCTCAAATATGCTGGCCTTGGACGGTAACAACATCCCTGGCTCTCCTGGTTCTCAGACTTTCAGACTCAGACTGCAATATACACTATCAACTCTCTGAGTCTACAGTTCACAGACACACCACGAAGATATTATAATTTTCCTGCCTTCATAATTGCATGAGTATATACACTGTTTCTCTGGAGAGCCCTAATACAGTAGCATAGGAAATAAGACAATCAGAAGCTACTTTGATGATAATACCTGCCTCATAAATTTGTCATGATCCAGGTATGTTTCCCCAGATAATTAACTCACTCTTCATTACATGCGAATGATTTGATTCTTATATGCCATTTTTCCATATTAAATATCAAGGGCTTTTGAAGAGTATTCTTAGTTTATTTGGTAGGATTCAATTTCCTACAAACAGCACCATGTATGTTCACTCCTTGTGTATCCGTGACAATGAAGCTACCCAAGGTACCACATCATGTTAGGATCAGAAGATAGGGAAATGTCTGTGAGCTCTGATATTCAGGAATAAAGAGGAGGTGGGGGAGCTAGGTTAAATCTAATTAATGCTTTCTTATCAGGCATGTCCCATAATATTATACAAAAGTAAAGATTTCAGAAGTAAGAGAAGAGGCAAGGACATGGGATGAGGGTAGGAAGTGAGAGTTTGGTGGGGACTTAAAGGACTAAAGGACACCGAGTTTTGAACATAAAATGCTAATCAGGGCCAGCATCATAGATGTGCCACCTGTTCAGATGCTCAGAAGGTCCCCACACTTTACTGTCACCATCTTGAGACTCAATAATTTTTGAAACAAGGACCCCAAATTTTCATTTTGCACTTGGCCTTGCAAATCATACAACTGGTCCTGATGCTAAACAAATTTTTCTTTCAGTTTGTTAATGTTAATTAAAACTACATGTTTACTCAACTTTCCACCTACTGATTATTCTAGTGGTTTTATGTTAGGATCCAAGAATAACAGCAACCAAACTGAGATCCCATCTTCCCATATTTTTCCCACAGATGGAAAGAACAGGAGGCAAGAAATGACCTTTAGCAACAATCATCAGGAACTCTATACAACCGGTCCTTGTGCAGAGCTTGAGAAGAGTTGCAAGCTAATTAGCAGCATTCCTGAGAACTTGAATAACCACTTCTAAAATCAAGGACCAGACTTCTAATAACTGGATGACACTATGGTGTGATGGTGGTCCCTCACCAGTGAAATGGCTTGAAAATCCCCAATCTAGGAACTGAGTAAAATAATTTGGCACCATTTTCAAAACCTTCCTTTAACATCATTTACTCTTGACAAACTTTATTTGGTGTAAGGAAGAAAAAACCTGCCTACAATCTGCAAGTGTATTAATTGCTGTAACTAACACTGATTTCCATTTCAAGCATTAAGACAGACAAATAACTATAAATATTTCCAGGTTTTATAAACACACACATTCATATAAACACAAATGTGCATCAGTTTTCCATCTGTAGAAGTATTTGTATCTAGCATATTCTGGACAGACATTAAAAGTGAAGATATCTGTGGAAAAGGAAATGGCAACCCACTCCAGTGTTCTTGCCTGAAAAAGTCCATGGACAGAGGAGTCTGGCAGGCTGCAGTCCATGGGGTTACATGACTGAGCATGCATGCATGAGGGTGGAGGGAGATGGGTTGGTAGCAATCAACTGGTAGAACAAAAAAAAAAACAAGGCGAAGGAATCTGGATATGATTAATATCTTCCTAAAATTCTCATCTGGTGGGACAGAGGAAGACGCTGCCTTCCAATTTGATAAATGGAGAACTTGACCCGCTGATTTGGCAACACTCTTGATCATTTCCCCAAATAAAAAAGGCTGCATCAACATCACTGCTTACTCATAATTGCCCTGAACAGGCTGAGTTTCCCTCCTGCAGCAGAGTATCCTCCTTTTACCCCACGTGTTTCACCCTGCATATTTCTCTCCTTCAGTGCTAAGTTCCAGGCAATAACATTGTATTAGTCTGAGTTTGCAGAAAACAGAGCAATCGAGGCATATATAGAGAGAGCTTTATTGTAAAAAATTGCCTCATGTAATTATAGAGGCTGGTAAGTCCCAAGATATGTCATGTGCAAGCTGAAGACTCAGGAAAGCTAGGGGTGTAGGTCCTATCTGAAAGTCAGCAGGCTTGAGACTCAGAAAGAGTCAACATTTCTCTTCTACTCTAAAAGCAGGAAAAACTGATGTCCCAGCTCAGTGCAGGCAGGCAGCAGGCACTTTCACAGAAAAGTCAGACTTCTTGCTCCGTTCAGGCCTTCAGCTGATTGAGAGAGGCCCACTCATGTTAGAGACGGCAATCTGCTTTATTCAGTCTTCCTATTTAAATGCAAACCTCATGCAAAAGCACTCTCACACACTTATCCAGAATAATGTCTGGCAAAATATCTGGGCACCCTGTGGCCCAGTCAAGTTGACATATAAAATTAACCATCTCAGAAAAGTCACTGGAAGCATCTTGTGGCAGCTCCCAGGATAATCAGCTTTCTCCTAGACTGCAGACTGTGAAAACAAGGGACATCCCTAAATAATGGCAGAAATATTTGAGGCTCTAAAGATTTTATTGGACTTCCCTAATGGCTCATCAGGTAAACAATCTATCTGCAATGTAGGAAACACAGAAGACCTGGGTTTGATCCCTGTTTCAGGAAGATCCTCTAGAGGAGGAAATGGTAACCCAGTCCAGCATTCTTGCCTGAGAAATCCCATGGACAGAGGAGCCTGGCAGGCTACAGCCCATGGGGTCACAAAGAGTCAGAAGTGACTTAGAGACTCAACTACAACAACCAAATCTAAATTGCATTTCAATGGAAACTCATGGTCACTTTGGAACTAAAGGATATTGAGCTGTTATCTGTTCACCGTGATTTTTAAAAAATACTTATTTATTTGGTTGCACCAGGTCTTAGTTGGGGCATGCAAACTCTTATCTGTGGCATGTGGAATCTACTTCCCTGACCAGGGGTTGAACCCAAGCCCCCTGCATTGAGAGTGTGGAGTCTTAGCCACTAGGCCAACAGGGAAGTCCCTGCTGTGATGGTTTTTAAATAAAGTGAGAAAATACTATTATTGGTGCCACAATGCATGTTAGTAGTCAATGCTAGGAGAAATCCAAAGCTGCAAAAGCTTTTTAATTTAGCCCAGTGTTTCTCAAACTTGTATGACTGTGAATCAATGCTTTGATTTTTTTCCTCCCTCTGGTTCTGTTTTTTATAAATACTTTACATTTCAAACACTGGTGTTGTAAGAGCATGTTTTCAGAAGTTCTATTCCACTTTCTACTTTGAGGGTTCTTTCTCTGCACTAAACACGCTGCAGTGAAAGACAGCTCAGGGGCAAGGGGCAGGGCACAGCAGATTATGTGGCTACACTTGCAATGTCTTCACCATCATATCCCCTAATTAGGATTGCTAGTATTATCCAATAAAAATACAGGATTCCCAATTAAAAAATTGAACTTCAGATGAACTGCATGAAAGAATTTTCTGTGTAAGTATGGCCCAGGTAATGCTTCCCTGGAGAAGGGAATGGTTAACCACTCCAGTATTCTTGCCTGGAGAATTCCATTCCATGGACTGAGGAGTCTGGTGGGCTCTGTGATGTTTGGGACATACTTATACTACAAATCTATTTATTGTTTATCTGATTTCTGAAATCCAGCTTAACTGGACATCTTGTATTTTGTCTGGCAACCCTACTCCTGACCCATCTCTGGGGAGGAGAAGCTTCTGGTCCTCCTGGTTTGTATTTGCAGACATTTAATGGGGCTTTATGATATGGGCTTCCCTGGTGGCTTAGACAGTAAAGAATCTGCCTACCATGTGGGAGACCTGGGTTCAATTCCTGGGTCGGGAAGATCCCCTGGAGAAGGGAATGGCAACCCACTCCAGTATGCTTGCCTGGAGAATCCAGTATGCTCTCCATGGAATTGTAGCCCACCTGGACAGAGGAGACTGCAGGGCTACAGTCCATGGGGTCACAGAATCAAACATGACTAACAATTTCACTTTCATGATATGACAAGGTAAGAACACAGCAGTCAAATCAGAAACCTCTGTTCCCAAGTTTGTAAATAGTCCACCCATGAAGTTCTTTTCCAGTGGCCTCTTTTGGGTGTTCCTTACGAAACCCAGTGAGACTGAGACTTCAGGCAGATGGAGATGCCCTTCCTGAATTTCAATCTCAAATTCAAACCTAGATTTTCAGATAGTCTTGCTTTGGGGGGTTTTGTACCAACAATAAAGAGATTTCTTTTAAATTTCTGGACCAGTAAGCTATAGATCAATGAATGCTACTCAGTAGGCTTAATATAAGCTATTGCTAGCCCTACCACTACTATTCTTTTAGCACCTTATGTATCTGTATTGATAATATTGCAATGGTTGTATAACAGTTTGGGGGTGGGGGGCTGTGTATACAAACTATCAACACCCATCTCTACTTTATAGAGAAAAGGAGAATTTGCACACAGACTACAATGACCCTGTGGTAAGTGTTAGATTTTTTTCTTGTCTGGGGTCTGAGATCTGGTCGCTATGTTCACCGCGTTCACTTCCAGAAATCACAAAACCCCCAAATTTGGTTGACAGGCCAGATGTTCTAAGAATACTTAGGGCTGGGCACAATAACAAGTTCAATTTTCGAAGTTTTTAAATTGAAAAAAAAAAAAAAAATGAAAGCATCCCAACTTACCCATGGTCAATTTCTTGCTCTTTTTCTCTTGCTATTTTTAAATAACCAAATCACCATAGTCTCTACAGCACTCTGGAGATTGCAGGGTTTGTGAGTCATATCCTTATTTACAGGAATGATGGGGAAAGTCAGCCACTTCAGCATTTACTCCATTTTTGAGAAGTGAGCAGGCAATTAAGAAGCTGGGGGTGGCAGGGTGAGGAGCTGTTTTCATATATAATTTTACCTCTTCCAACTATTTCTCAATCTTTTGCTTTTCAAGGTTCAAACCTTGAGAGAACAGCCACTGCCCAGACATGTCCAGAGACAGATAAAATAGATCAGTGTAGCAGATGGCAGACGCAAATTCTTCCTCATTTGGCTGCTGAAAAATTTTATTCCTTCTAGAAAAATGAACCTATTTGCAGGGCAGGGGTAGAAACAGAGATGTAGAAAATGGACTTACAGAAACAGCAAGGGATGGAGAAAATGAACAAATTGGGAGGTTGGGATTGACATACATACACAACCTTGTGTAAAATAGATGAAGAAGCTGCTGTATAGTACAGGGAGCTCAGCTCAGTGCTCTGTGATGACCTGCGGCTGCTGCTGCTGCTAAGTCACTTCAGTCGTGTCCGACTCTATGTGACCCCATAGATGGTAGCCCACCAGGCTCCCCCGTCCCTGGGATTCTCCAGGCAAGAACACCGGAGTGGGGTGCCATTGCCTTCTCCGATGCATGAAAGTGAAAAGTGAAAGGGAAGTCGCTCAGTCCTGTTCGATCCCTAGCGACCCCGTGGACTGCAGCCTACCAGGCTCCTCCATCCATGGGATTTTCCAGGCAAGAGTACTGGAGTGGGGTGCCACTGTCTTCTCCACTGTGATGACCTAGGTGAGTGAGAAAGGGAAGGGGGGTCGGGAGGAGGAGGAGGAAGGAATATATTTATACCTGTAGTGCTACATATATACCTCTATATGTATAGCTATATGTGTATATAGGTATAGCTCTATATATATTCCTCTCAAGGAGGAGGGAATATATGTATACATATAACTGATTCATGTTGTACAGCAGAAACTAACACAACATCACGGATCAACTGTCCTCAATTAAAAAACAAATTTTAAACAATTAATGAAACAAAATGTGGTTCCTCCTTTGTTCACACTGGCTCAGTCCTTCTGCTCAGAATTTCTTGTCCTAAACTTCCTAGTCCAAAAGAATGAGAAGGTTTTAAAAGACAAACTCCTGGGGGAAAACTTTGTTTTCCAGCTTATGCGACTCAGGCCATCACCTCACCGGCATTATCTACGCTTGTAAAAGCTGCTGCTTTTATCAACCTGCCCCAGAGCAATCTGAGAAACATGCAAATATGAGGACTCATCAGGAACATGCTCAAAGTTTCAGGGAGCAAATGGAAGCGGATACAATTTTAACACTAGAACTTCAAACTCTCTTGAATATAAGACCCTTTTCTTTCACAGAGAATTTCCTTCTAACCATGGGAACTTCCCTGGTAGCTCAGATGGTAAAGCGTCTGCCTACAATGCGAGAGACCAGAGTTCAATCCCTGGGTTGGGAAGATCTCCTGGAGGAGGAAATGGCAACCCAGTCCAGCATTCTTGCCTGGGAAATCCCATGGACAGAGGAGCCTGGCAGGCTACAGTCCATGGGATCGCAAGAGTCGAACACGACTTGGTGACTAAACCACCACCATGGGAACTAATATATTCCCGGTAAACTAAAACATAGAATGTAAGAACTGGAAGGATGTTTAAAGAAGCTGAAGGTTAAGGCTGTCAGCTTTGTGGGTGATTTCATCTCTGCCTTGTGGGCATTTCACATATGTGTGACTCGATCTACACATCCACGTTTTATTATCATCCTTTAAAAATAACATGGCGAGAGGGTGGGATAAACTGGGAGAGGAGCATTGACATATATACACGGCCATGTGGAAAACACAGCTAGTGGGAAGCTGTTGTATAGCAGAGGGAGCTCAGCCCAGTGCTCTGTGATGACCTAGAGGGGTGAGATTAGGGGGAAGAGGTGGGAAACACAAGAGGGAGGGGAGATCTGTGTATATATGGCTGATTCACTTTGCTGTACAGCAGAAACTAACACAATATTGTAAAGCAATTACACTTCAGTTAAAAAAATAATAAGTAAAAATAGCACAGACAGGTGGGAAAAAGTGTCTCCAAAGTTGTAATTGCTTAAAATTTCCTAGTGGCTAAGACGGTGACAAATCTGCTTGTAATGTGGGAGACCCATGTTTGATTCCTGGGTCAGAAGATCCCCTGGAGAAAGAAGTGGCAACCCACTCCAGTATTCTTGCCTGGAGAATTCCATGCACAGAGGATCCTGGTGGGCTACTGTCCATGGGGTCACAGAGTCGGTCATGACTGAGCGACTAACATACGCCCAACTTATATTCATTTATCAGCTCTGAGTTTGGCAACTTTGAAATATGAGTGAAAGTGTTGAAATATGAAATAAGGGTCCCCCCGCAAAAAAAAAAAAAAAAAAGGTAGGTCACAGAAATCTTCGTGAAAAAGCAGGCTTTTGAGTGTCATTCAATTATATTTGTTAATGGTGACAGTGGAGGTAAACTGTCTCCTGCACTAAACCAGGCCACATGATATGATTAAGGGTTTACTAACTCAAGAAGGAGAAAAATGTTCTCCGAAATGACTTCTCAAGTTAAAGGTAACCCTATACAAATAATCCTATCATCTGTTTAGCTAGCTAAATCTGTATAGCATAAAGGACTCTTTAAAGTATAGCACTCTAAGCAACTTAAGATGAAGTAACTTAACAAAGACAACTCTTAAAATATGTTGCCCTAGAAAATAATATGTTAACATGTTACCCCTGTGCTTTAAAGTCTTCATTGTTTCCTACTGTTTTTAGGATTTCAGCCAAAATTCTTAATGTGAACTTCAAGGTCCTGCCTTATTCTGCAACATCATCTCATCCCATATTCTGTAAAATTCCCCATGCTCAGCTACCTAGGCCTCCATGCAAGTCTGTAAACATGCCAGAAGGCCTTTGTACGTGTTTCACTCTGTCTGGACTCCCTGCTCCTGCTTTCTTTGCCTCTCCAGCTCTTACTCATCCACCAGATCCTACCTCAGTAGTCACCACCTTAAAGAAAGCATCCCAGACTCCTATCTCAATTAGATTCTTATTTTTTTCACATGAACTCATGCTTATGTGCCTTCTAAATTGCTTCAGTCATGGCCAAGTCTTCTGTGACCCTATGGACTGTAGCCTGCCAATCTCCTCTGTCCATGGGATTCTCCAGGCAAGAATACTGGAGTGGGGCACCATGTCTTCCTCCAGGGGATCTTCCCAACCCCAGGATCGAACCCACGTCTCATGTCTCCTGCTTTAACAGGCAGGTTCTTTACCACTAGTGCCATCTGAGAAGCCCCTATGAACTCATAGACTATGTATCTTTTTTCTGTTTGGCACTTACCTCATTTATTTGCTGTATTTTTTATCTATTGCTGCATAACAAATCACCCCAAGACCCCGTGGCTTAAAACATTTATCATCTCCAAGATCCTGAGCCTCGAGAAACAGGAGCAGCTTGGCGGCTGATTCTGGCTCAGAGTCTCTCATGAGGCTGCAGGCAAGAGGTCAACCAGGCTGCTGCCATTTGTAGTCTCACTGGGAGCTGGAGTATCTACTTCTGTGTGACCTGTTTCTTATCATGTGCTCCTCGCCACAGGCTTCCCAAGTGTCTTCAGAACAGGGCAGCTGGCTTGCCTAGAGCTCCCGATCAAGACAGAGCAGATGAGAAGGAAGCCCTGTGTCTTCATGACCTCCGCGTAGAGGACACATACTGCCCCTTCTGCTTTATTCTCTGTTAGAAACAAGTCATTAAGTCCACCCCACACTCAGTTCAGTAGCTCAGTCATGTCCAACTCTTTGTGACCCCATGGACTGCAGCATGCCAGGCTTCCCTGTCCATCACCAACTCCTGGAATTTACTCAAACTCATGTCCACTGAGTTGGTGATGCCATCCAACCATCTCATCTTCTGTCATCCCCTTCTCCTCCCACCTTCAATCTTTCCCAGCATCAGGGTCTTTTCTAGTGAGTTAGTTCTTTGCATCAGGTGGCCGAAGTATGGGAGTTTCAGCTTTAGCATCAGTCCTTCCAATGAATATTCAGGACTGATTTCCTTTAGGATGGACTGGTTGGATCTCCTTGCTGTCCACACTCAAGGGAAGGACAATTAGTTTCTACCTAGTGAGGGAATTTGGGGATAGATTTAAGACTACCCAGGGTAAGTATTTTGGGGACTTCCTAGGTGGCCCTAGAGGTAAAAAACCCACCTGCCAATGCAGGAGATGCAGATTCAATCCCTGGGTTGGCAACCCACTCCAGCATTCTTTCCTGGAGAATCCTGTAGAATGACTAGAGGAGCCCCACGGGTGCTACAGTCCATGGGGTCACAAAGAGTTGGATGCAACAGAAGCGACTTAGGGCACACGCACGCATGGGTAGGTATTTAAGTAAATGGTTACCTCTCTTACTAGACTCAAGTCCTTGAGTACTGGACCCACATTTCTGTAGCTCACTGTGTATCTCTAGCACTTTCCAGAATGCCTGGCAAAGTACAAGGATTCAGTGAAAGAGAGAAGGAAAGGAGGAAAGACAGAAAGAGAAAAAGAAACAAAGAAGGAAGGAAAAGGGAAGGGAAGGAGTAAAGGAAGGAATGGAGAAAGGGAGGGAAGAAGTCAGTTTTCATTTGAATACTAGCCCTGGTGAACACTGAACACCGTACAAATCCTGGGTCCATAGATCTGGCTTTGGAGAATGGGGATAATTACAGCTACCTCTCAGGCTGTTCTGAGAAATAACGCAGCCAATGTGATGAACCTGGATTGTCTGGCATGGAAGGGGCTCATCAAACGTCACTTCTCTTTACCTTCAGCGACACACCCATCCATCCCAAGGCACGGGGATTCCCCCTCTCACTATGTCGGTCCCAACCCTCCTAGTCTGTGCTCCATCCCTGCTGTTGCCACCACACACCCCTTCCTAATGACCTCCTAACAATTCCTTGTATCTCTAATTCCACATAGTCTGTGTCCCGCAACCCTGTTCATTATCTTCAAGTCCAGCCCTGATCATTCACTCCTTTTTCAAAGTGTCTATTTTGTCCAAACTCTCCCACAAACAGGGCCCAGTGGAACTTCCCAACTTCTTTTCTCACGAACACCCTAGATATACCCTCTGGGAAGACTACTGCTCCTCAAAGGGTGGAAGGCTGGGATTGAGTCATTCACTTTTGGGTTCCTATTGTGGCCACTCTGTCTTGCACTTGGCAAATAAATAGTAAACATCTGTGGAACTGAATTCCAGATCCCTCCTAGTTCCTTGTTTGTACCGAGTTAATAATACATCCCAGCTCAGGCACCAGAGTGACAGACATCAACACCGATGAGTAGAGATTGGACTTTCAGTCACCTGTAACCACATTCTTCTCATGTCTACACAAATTAAACGGCTCACAAATAGCCAATTCTTTAGCAGAGCAATTACAGAGTATAATGCGGGTTACATTTTTCTTGCATTCAAGTACCTTCATTTTAATAGTAACAGAACCTCTGTGCTCATTTTTAATGCTCTATAAACTTTCCATTATTGCTAATCACAAGAACATTGCAAATATATTTGAAGAGAGAAAATTCTTAAATGATTCTGTGTTATATAGATGATAAGCAATGTAAATAAGATTGGGGGGAAATTGTCAAATGAATGAAAAGATGAAAATGACAATGAGAAATTTTGCCTTTCGATTTCCCTGACAAGGCTACAGAAGTAGATGATGCTTGCATATTTTTTTTCTCAATTTTATCTGTTTCTATTTATGGTTGTGCTGGGTCTTTGCTACTGCACATTGAGGTGGCTTCTCTTATTGCAGAGCACAGGATCTAGAGTGTGTGAGCTCAGTAGTCGTGGCTCACAGGCTCTAGGACTCATTCAGACTCAGTAGTTGTGATGCACTGGCCTAGTTGGCCTGTGGCATGTGGAATCTTCCCGGACCAGGGATCAGACCTGTGTTCCCTGCACTGGCAGGCAGAGTCTTAACCACTGGACCACCAAAGAAATCTTGTTTCCATGTTCTTAAATAATAAAATCTGCTTAAAACTCACACTCCTATGGTGAATCACTGTGTTGTACACCTGAAACTAAGATGACACTGTTAAAAATCAACTATACTTCAATTTAAAAAGTATTAAAACATTTACACGCAAACCTAGAGAGATGCTGGCTTTTGAGTCATGAATTGGTATCTTTTGGGAGCATAGTAAAATTTCAGGTTGAAACCGATATGAAAACTATTTAGATGTGCAGAAATATGAAAACAATTTACTTAGTGTCTCCTTAACCTAGTAACAAGCGTGTTCAAGTATTTTGACCTTGTAAGATTATTTTCATTCTAGTAGAGTGGAGAGATTTTGGAACTTTATTTCCCTGCTCCCCCACCTCCACCCCCCACCATTTTTTATAAGGTGCCATGACTGCTTGAATTCTATAAATATGTGTAACCTTCTTCAGGTGGGCAGTGAACAAAAACTAATCCTTGTGTATAGGGATCAGTAACTTACCATTGATCCATTCTATTAACCTCAGATACATGTAAATTTAGTGTACAAATCCTCTTTTCTATTAGTATTTATGTCTTGAGGTTATTGAAAAAAGAAAATTCTAACATGATAATATGGACTTTCACCTTTCGTTAAATGTTTGTTTTGATTTGCTTTTGCTATCTTTGGCATTTTATTTTTGTTGTTTTAATTGGGGTATAGCTGCCTTACAATGTTGGTTTCTGCTGTACAATGAAGCAGATCAGCCATATGTATACATACATCCGCTCCTTCTTGGACCTCCCTCCCATCCTCCCTCCCTCCTACCCATCTAGGTCATCACAGAGCCCCAGGCTGAGCACTCTGCACTCTACAAAGCAGCTTAAGGGTGAATAGGCTCACATAACATTTCAAATTTGAGATCTGTCAAAAAGCTTCATTTTACAAATGAGAAGGCTAAGGCTAAGGATGCTAAGGATCTTATGAAAACACACCACATGACAAGAAACCCATGGCCCTACATCATGTTTCCACTTGGCATTTGCCCAACCCAAGGTCTATCAACCTCAGTGCCATTGGCACATTGAAAGTGAAAGTGAAAGTCACTCAGTCGTGTCTGACTCTTTGCAACCCCATGGACTAGACAGTCCATGGAATTCTCCAGGCAGAATACTGGAGTGGGTAGCCTTTCCCTTCTCCAGGGGATCTTCCCAACCCAAGGATCGAACACAGGTTGATTGTGTTCAAATTGCAGGCAGATTCTTTACCAGTTGAGCCATAAAGGAAGCATGAACCAAACAATTCTTCATTGTTGTGATGTTGTCCTGTGTGTGGCAGGATGCCCAGCATCATCCCTGGCCTCTACTCTCTAAATGCAAGTAGCACCCTCCCGTTCTAATTACGACAACAATTAGAATTCGCCAAATGTCCCTTGAGGGCATCACCCCCAGTAATAACAACTGGTCTACCCCATCTTAGTGCTTTAATCAACTGTTCTGTTTTATGTTTTCTGGGCAAATACTTTAAGACATTAATGCATCATTTCAGGATAGAGCTCTAAATTATTTATATGAGAAACCACAAGCTTACCAAGAAAAGAGATTTCACTGCGTTTTTGGCACTTGCAAATACAACTAAGAACAAATTCTGACTAGGGTTAGCATATGCTAACTTTTAGCATAAATTAAGGTCTTAAGAAAAGGACAAAATACAGACTGGAGAGTTTTGATCCATGTTTAATGAAAAAGAAGTTACAAGAATAGAAATGGACATAAAACAAAGAGATCAATTTGGAGAAATATTGTGATAGATAGAACAGGGGGAAATCATTTTAATCCTGAATTTACCCATGTATTCTTATTAGTCATCATTGACCCAAAACATCTCCTTAAATCCAAAACAGAGGGGTAGTTAGAATTTTACTGATGTTTACATGGAAACTCACCAAAGTAATGTCCAAACAATACCTTTCCATTTCCCCCAGAACACACACAAGCAAAGGCAGAAATGTTTACCAGGAGGTAACGGGGCATGAAGAAAATGCACCTTTATCAGTTTTTTATTACAACAGCAAGTTAGCACTGCAAATGTGCTCTGACACAAACATGCTTGCTGCTAATATTTTCATGAGAAAGCTTTTATGATATGCAACCATGTATTCTTAGTGCAATCAATCATTGAGGATTAAACCTAACTGGTGAACAGAAATATATGCAGTGAAGTATCTGACAGTTCACACTGGAGCACAGTTGAAATATTAAAGACATGAAATTTAAAAATACACCGATGTGAAACTGCAGTGAGCATCTTACTAGTCTGTTTCACAGCTGAATTCTGCTCACGATTCTTAGTAGAAATAGTCAATGTTCTCTATCATTTTCTACCCAGATTTATACAGTATGATCATATCTTGCTAAATAAGGGGAAAAATGTTTTGAAAAGAATTATGATCTCTAAAAACATCTGGTAAAGGTTTGCTTTCATTATCTTATGTAAAAGAAAATAGCCCTTCTGTCCAACTAGATTGGCAAGCATGAAATTCATTCCTATAGACCTTGGCCATGTGTGTAATAAGGAGAAGCAACAGATTTTACTCGATATCCCTTTAAAATAAAAAATGCTTTGCCCAGTGCATAGCAGTCACCAACCTCTTACGCTCACACTGAATCATGTCAAGTTAGGACGAGCCCTGTCTCTTCTGATACTGTATTCTCAGTTTCTCCAGTTGTTCTACACACTGGGACTGGGCCAGCTTCAGGGTCCGATTCTCCTCCGTCAGTGCCTCGAATTCCCGAGCCAGCTGAGCAGCATCCAGCTTCTCCTTTTCTGCCTGATCCAGCTTGGCAATGAGCTCCTTTCTGAAGATGCACGGGGCAGGTGAGGCAGAAGCACAAAACGTAATGAAACAAATTAAAATACACAGCAACAGCATCCTGGAAGCCGAAGATGCCATTCCACACTGCTAAATCTGACCCATCTCTGCTTCTCCAATGACTTACTTTCATTTTTCCAGCTTCACAAATGTTAGCTACCTTTTATCCCAGCACCTTGGATACATGTATATCCAAAATACTTAAAATACGCTTTCAAAAAGCTCAATAAGTCCATCCACAGTCAGAAAGGTGATCCTTTAAAGAGTTCAACAAACTGTAAATGTTACCACTGTTTTAGAGAAAAAAAGCAGAAAAATTTGTTTACAACTTAAGATGCTATTGCCTTAAGGGTAGGGGGACTATAGTTTGTCCCTTATCTATTAATACATTTCATCCTCCAAGTTCAGATAGTACTTCTTTTGTTTTCTGAGTTTAACAAACCTTGACTACGTTTTTTTGAACTCAGAAATTCCAGTTGCTTCTTGCAGGTTTTATTTTCCATGTCTTTCTCTAGTCCTTATGTATATCTTGTCACTTTAACTACAAAATGATGTGTCTATATTTGGTGCTAGTCTGACTCGAGAATTCAGGAAGCAGGCTAAGGTTATTGGAGGGAGACTGTAGTGATAATGCCTTAAAATTAGTTTTCAATAAATATTTGTAAGTAATCCATAATACACATAATAAGGAGCTAAAGATTTGCAGTCCATGTTTAGATTGAATAAACTGGGGCGGGGCGATGGCGGGGGGCGGAGGTGGGGAAGGCAGGTGATCCCATGAACTGTAGCCTGCCAGGTTCCTCCCTCCATGGGATATCCTAGGTAAGAATCCTGGAGTGGGTTGCCATTTCCTACTACATGGGATCTTCCCAATCCAGAGACTGAATCCGCATCTCATGTAGCTCCTGCATTGGCAGGTGGATTCTTTATCACTAGCGCCACCTAAGAATCCATTAATAAACATGACAACCCAAAACAGATCTACTCCCCTTATATGTGTCAGTTAATCCGAAACTAGATTTAACTGGATTCTCCTTTACCGCCATATAAGGGTATGTCACATTTCTTTCCCCTCTGTAGGAAAAAGTGTAGCGACCTGGAAGGCTGCTTGAACCAAGTGATCCAACTTGACATTTCTACTAACGAGGTCAGTAGATGTTGCATGCATCACAAAAGACTCCACATCTTTTCTGTGATGTGTGCATGCTGTGCTAAGTCGCTTCAGTCGTGGCTCTTTGTGATCCTATGGACTGCAGCCCTGCAGGCTCCTCTGTCCGTGGGATTCTCCAAGGAAGTATACTGGAGTGTGTTATCATGCTCCTCCAGATTTTCCCCACCCAGGGATTGAACCCACATCTCACGTCTCCTGCATTAGCAAGCAGATTCTTAACCACTAGCGCCACCTGCGTATTCCTTCCAAAACATGCAAATACCAGACAATCTCAAATTGAGGGAAATGCTAAAAAAATAGCTAGCCTGTACTCTTCAAAATGTTAAAAAAACAACTGTTTCACATGTTGAAAAACTAAAGAGAAATGATAACAAAATCAATATGCAGTTCTGGACTGGAAAAAAAAAAAAGCTGTGAAGGACATTATTGGGAAAGTGATGTAATTTGTTGTTGTTTAGTCGCTAAGTCATGTCCAACTTTTTGCAATCCAAGAACTGTAACCCGCCATGCTTCTCTGTCCATGGGATTTCCCAGGCAAGAATGCTAGAATCAGTAGCCATTTCCTCCTCCAGAAGATCTTCCAGACTCAAGAATCAAACCCATGTCTCCTGCATTTGCAGATGGGTTCTTTACAGCTGAGCCACTAGGGGATGCAATTTAAATACAAGCTATGAATTAGATAACAGTACTGTGTCAATGCTAAATTTCTTAATTTTAATTATGGTACTGGGGTCAAGTGACAGAATGCCCTTGTCCTTAGAAAACATCACTGAAGTATTTAGGACAATGGAGCATGATTTGATATTGACATACACATATATATCTGTATATATACATGTGATATAGATAGATACATATCCTACCTCTCTAAAAGAGAAAGAACCCCAGTAGTGTGCAGTTTTGGGGAGAGGGAGAATAAACCACAACTTGGGAAATTTTTAATAATTACTGAATGCAATATAGGAAATATGGGGGTTCTTTATACCATTTTTTCAACTTTTCTATAAATTTGAAACTGTCAAAACAAAACAAACAGTGGGCTCTAATTGATCTTTGAATCTTCCATGGTGTTTAGAATACAAAGGCTCCCAAAGACAAATTAGAAGTTTGGGATTACTAGATACACACTACCATATATAAAATAGATAAATAACAAGGACCTACTGCATAGCACAGGGAACTATACCAAAATCTTATAATAACCTATAATGGAAAAGAATCGGAAAAAGAATTTATATATACATAACTGAATAATTTTGCTGTACATCTGAAACTAACATAACATTGTAAATTAACTATACTTAAATGGTTTAAAATGGTTTTTTAAAACTGGTTTGAAAAAAAGAATATAGGGAATTCCCCAGCAACCCCATGATTAGGACTTCACATTTCCACTGCAGGAGGCATGGGTTTGATCCCTGTTCAGGTTCAGTGTGGCCAAAGTGGAGGGAAAAATATAAAATCTGCAAAAAAAATACTTGTTGATTAAATACGATTGGAGAGCAAGGTACCTCAGGGTCAACACATGTTTTAAATATAAAGAAATAGAAATTCAAAGTACTTAGTCTAATTGGGAAAAGTCACACACCTATTAAGAAACAGCTGTGAATTGAACCTATTCTTCTGATTCTAAATGTTTATGGTTCTTGCCTCTAAACTTAGCTTAAGCAATAAACATTAATAATTAAGTGTTAGTTAATTTTCTTATGGGCTTCCCGTTGGCTCAGTGGTAAAGAATCCACCTGCAATGAAGGAAATGTGGGTTTGATCCCTGGGTTGGGAAGATACCCTGAAGGAGGGCATGGCAACCCACTCCAGTGTTTTTGCCTGAAGAATCCCATGAACAGAGGAACCTGGCAGGCTACAGTCCATAGGGTCACAAAGAGTCAGACACAACTGAAGCAAGTGAGTATGCACACACAGTTTCTTATATAACTATCTTAATCCTTTAAATAAAGAATAAGATCAGTAAAACTTATGTAAGTAAAAAGAGACATGCCTCCAAATCTCTCACCCAACAGATCATCTATTCCTGTTCTTTTCATCTCTCCAAATTAACTGTGTCACACAAACAGTGGCTACTGTCCAGGTTCCATATCTGATCTTGTTTAAAACTCCGAAGGACATCCATTACCAGTTTTAACTGGTAGGGAAAATAAATCACAAAATCGCAGATTTTACAACTAAAAGGATTGGTCATGATTGTCTAATCCAATCTTCTTGTGTCGGAGAAAGCCAATAATAATTTATTCCTTACTGGAATCAAGAGGACTCAATTGATAGGTTTCTCAATTAGTTTCATGTATTTGATAAGCAATTATCCATCTAGTTAATGAATACTGTCAAAACGTCTGTTGCCTCCTGTCCAAGACCTATTTATATAGACAAATTGATGCTCATCCATTGTGCTGTGCTGTGCTTAGTCGCTTAGTCATGTCCAACTCTGTGCAACCCCATGGACTGTAGCCTGCCAGGTCCCTCCGTCCATGGGGATTCTGCCGGCAAGAATACTGGAATGGGTTGCCATGCCTTCCGCCAGGGGATCTTCCCAACCCCAGGATCAAACCCAGGTTTCTCGTTTATATAGACAAATTGATGTTCATCCATTAGCAATTCAGGTTTCTAGTTTATATAGACAAATTGATGTTCATCCATTAGCAATTCATAATTAAATCCTGGCACATCAAGCTACAAAGACAATTTTATAAATAGATGATCTGAAGGACAAGTCAATATGTATAACTGACTAGACAGGGTCTTGCTTTGATTTCTTATTTATCATTTCCTTCAAAGGAGTTTGATAAAGGTGCAGAAGACCATCATTGCAGGAATCTTATTTCTGATGTCAAGAACCTGTTACATAGTGTTCCACAACAGCGAAAAGGTCATAACCTTGGCTGGACCAGAGATCATCTGTTGTCCCCATCCTAAACTGCATGCCTGGCAAAGGTTTTATTTGCTAAAACAAATAGGAAAAGGGGAAATCCCAGTGAGTTGGTAGAAAGAACTTTAAGACTTTCTGCAAAGTAATTCCAAAATGAAGGATATTCTTTATGTTGTAGGATGTTGGAAATAGATTCATCATTAGGACAAATATTTCTCTGTTTCTGTGAAGACCACTACTACAGCTCTTTGAACTTTCAAAGCTGACTAACGAATTTTATTTGGAAATGAAAATCCTAGGCAGGTTAGCCACTAGGAGCTAAAGTATTATAAATACTAAAGTAATAAAATTCTATCTCCATCATGGGGAGATGTTTAGTTTAAATAAAGATTTAGACTGCATTGTTAGTGATTCTCGAAAGATATGTGCTCTGTTGTTGTCATTTAGTCTCAAAGTCCGGTTGGACTTTTTTCAGTCCCATGGACTGTAGCCCGCCAGGCGCTACAGGCAGGAATACTGGAGTGTGTTGCCATTTCCTTCTCCAGGGGGTCTTCCTGACCCAGGGATTGTTCCCACATCTCCTGTGTCTCCTGCATTTGTAAGAGGATTCTTTGAAGGCCCAAATCTTTATGACTGGGGCACCCATGGAAAGTGTAACCTTGTAGTCTGATGAAATCTGGGATACTGGGATTTCACATAAAGCTCAGTCCTAAAACGAAAGAAGCCCCTTGAGCACACATCCGCCTCTTGGAGCGAAGTGAAGAGTCAAGACACTTCTTTGGTCTTTCTACTCATTCACTCAACATGTATTTGTTGAAATCCTGTTGCAAACCAAGCCCTGTCCTCCATTCTTGATTGCCTTGTTAGTCTCAGGAAGTATATCTCCCCCACTGGAAAATGAACTCAAATCCTATAACTTACACAAAAACCATGTTATCTATATCAGACATCTTAGGAAAGAGAGTCGAATTTCGCTCCCTCATTACTACATACCCTGCAAACACTTGTGGAGCAATATCCTCATTCAGTGTTTCTTTATAACCCTGAAAACCTGCTTTCTGAGGGCTGTGTAAATATTTCAGAAAAAATACGCTGGGAATGAAAAAAAGCGAGGTTTGGTTTTCAATGTTTGCTAACTGTGGTACTGTGGAAAGAAAACTGTTCCCCGAAGTGAAGCAAGTGAAACACAAAAAATTGAACTTCCACCATCTGGCCCTTCCCTGCCCCTCACTCTCTTTGTCCCCAGTCTTTGAGAGTTTCCCCAGAGCACAGGTTAAAAACCTCTGAGTTCCAAAATGTAACACAGGAATGTCCCAAAGAAATAAATGTTTCTGGTGAAACAGAAAAACCTCTTGCTGCTGGAAATTTCAAAACAAATTAAATACCATAACTAAAAACAAATCAAAATAGGGCTGTTTCTAAACTGACTTTATAAATTGCTTATGCTCCATTTTCCTCTATCCCGATATATTTCCCTCAGTGAGATATTGCTCCCTCAAGCATCATTTTAAATATTTAAAAAGACATGAAGGGACTTGCTTGGCAATCCAGCAGTTAAAACACTGCACTTCCAATGCAAGGGATGTGGGTTTGATTTCTGGTTGGGGAACTAAGATCCCACACGCCATGCAGAGCAGCAAAAAAAAAAAGACAAGAAATGCAGATCAGATGTTAATTGTGGTATTCCCCCTATGAAAACCCTTTTCTAATGTTTTCCCATTAAAATTATATATCCTTTTTTTTTCAACTCAATAATAAAAAGACAACTCAATTTAAAAATGGACAAAGGATCCAAATAGACATTTCTCCAAGACATCACAGAAATGTCACAAAGCACATGAAAAGATGTTCAACATTTTTAGCTATCAGTGAAGTGTAAATCAAACCCACAAAGAAACATCATTTTATAGCCACTAGCATGACTATAATCAAAAAGACATAATTAGTATTGGCAAAGATGTGGAAAAATTGGATCATTCATACATTTCTAATGGGAATATAAAATGGTGTGGCCATTTCAGAAACAGTCTGGCAGCCCCTCAGAAGATTATGAGATTTCCCTGTGGCTCAGCTGGTAAAGAATCCTCCTGAAATGTGGGAGACCCGGATTCGATACCTGGGTTGGGAAGATTGCCCCCACTCCAGCATTCTGGCCTGGAGAATTCCATGGACTGTATAGTCCATGGGGCCACAAAGAAACACGACTAAGTGACTTTCACTTCAGAATGTTTCACATGGGACTGACACAGGACCCAGCAATTCTGCTCCTAGTAAAAGTGAACTGAAAAGATACATCCTCACAAACACTTCTACATGAATGTTTGTAGCAGCATTATTCATAATAGCCAAAAGTGCAAAGAATCCAAAGGTCCATCAACTGACAAATGGATAAATAAAATGTCATATAACCATATAGTGGAACATTATTTGACAATAAAAGGAATGAAACACAGTTGTATCTCATTTTATCACACTTTGCTTCACAGATACTGTATTTGCTTTTCTTTTCTTTTTTTTTTAACATTTGCTTATTTTGTGTGTCTGTATTACATTTGGGAAATTCACAAAGTATTTCAAGCTTTTTCATTATTACTGTATTTGTAATGGTAACCTGTGATCCATAATCTTTGGTGTTATTATGTAAAAAGACCACAATTTTCTGAAGGTTAGCATTTATTAGCAATAAAGTATTTTTGAATTAAGATATGTACTTTTGAGGGCTTCCCTGGTGGCTCAGCAGTAAAGAATCCACCTTCATTGCAGAAGCTGCAAGAGATGCGGGTTTAGTATCTGGGTCAGGAAGATCCCCTGGAGAAGGGAAAGGCAACCCACTCCAGTATTCTTGCCTGGAGAATCCCACAGACAAAGGAGACTGGCAGGCTACAGTCCACAGGGTCGCAGAGAGTCGGACAGGACTGAAGCAACTTAGCATACACGCGTGTACTTTTTTAGACATAATGCTACTACATATTTAATAGATTACACAGAATACTTAATAGATTCATAGTATAAACATGAAAGTGAAGTGAAAGTGAAAGCTGCTCAGCCGTGTTCGACTCTTTGAGACCCCATGGACTGTACAGTCCATGGAATTCTCCAGGCCAGAATACTGGAGTAGGTAGCCTTTCCCTTCCCCAGGGGATCTTCCCAACCCAGGGATCAAACCCAGGTCTCTCTCATTGCAGGCGGGTTCTTTCATATTCACTGGGAAACCAAAGAATTTGTGCGACTCTCTGGTGCGATATTCACTTTATTGCAGTGGTCTAGAATCAAACTTGCAGTACCTCCAAGGTCTGCCTACACTGACCTATGCCACAACATAGACGAACTTCAAAAATATTACACTAAGTGAGAGAAGCCAGTCACCAAAGGCCACATGCCACATGATTCCATTTATCTGAAATATCCAGAATGGGCAAATACATGGAGATAGAAAGGAGATGAGTGGTTGCCAGTGGCTGGCAGGAGGAAGAGGAATGGGAACCGACTACTCCGTGTACCAGGTGTGTTCCTGGGGTGATGAAAATGTTCTAAAACTGTGATGATGGTCGCACAACTCTGAGTCTACCAAAAACCCCTGAATTGTTTCTTTTGTTACATAACATTTTTCAACCCAAATTTTCTAAGAGTTTACCTCTTTTTCTGATATTCTAAGTCAATCTTCCCACCACCACCCCACAGCATGTAGGATCTTAGTTCCCCGACCAGGGATCTAACCCTCACCATCCCCTCCCCGCACTGAATGGAAGCTCAGAGTCTAACCACTGAACCAGCAGGGAAGCCCCTCTAAGCCAAACTTCTAAACACCACAGCACCTAACACAATTTTTCATACATAGAGCAACAAGTGGTTTCTCCTCTGAATGAGACAAAACACAAAGCAAACTTTACTAATTATAAATTTAATTGTAGAACTAACTATAGTTTAACTATACTTTTTTTTTTTTTGCTGTGTTGCATAACTTGTAGAATCTTAATTCCTTGGCAGAGACTGAACCCAGACCACCTGAAGTGGAAGTGCAGAGTCCTAACCACTGGACTGACAAGGAATTCCCAAAAATACATTTTTAAGACATGCAAACAATTCAGTCATAAATTTCAAATGTCAAAAAATAGCTGTGGGAGCTTGGAGTTGACATATACACATTAGTATATGTAAAAATAGATAACTAATAAGGATCTACCGTAGAGCACAGTATACTACTACACAGACTACTCAATTAGTCTGTAATGACCTATATGGGAAAAGAATCTAAAAATGAGTGAAAATATGTGTGTGCGTGTATATATATATATTAATATGTATATATGTATATGTATAACTGATTCACTTAGCTATTGTAAATCAACTATATTGCAATAAATTTTTTTATTGCATAGATAAAAATGGAATCCTAAAAAATGTTCAATTAACCCACAGGATGGTAAGTGAAAAAACAAAGGAAATGGCAAGAAAAAAAAACAGAGAAAACAAAAAGAAAACAATAACAAAATGACCAATTCAAATTTATAGCCCAACAAAAAAAACTAAAATATTTCATTTCCATGATTTTCCATTACATATGCAAAATTTATGTGTTCTATAAAAATGCTCATAATACTTATTGAAAAAAGTATGTACATATTTTATGTTACTATATCTATAATTATATAAATATATTTATTCACATATAAAAGGGCTAAAAAAATTAGGCAAAAATGATAGTAGGAGTTTTGCAAAGATGTCAGAATTATTGGCAAATTTTTAAAGTTTTCAGAAAAATTGTCATTTTTTTTTTAGAAAAAATGAATTTAGAAGAGAAACTCAATTTAGAAGAGAAAAATTTCCAGTGAAAGTAAGAAGAAGCTGTTTGTATATCACTGGTCAACAAATCAGAAATTATTCTTTAAATTAAATTCACCCATGCTGAGCTTGTAATCCTAGAAAATGTTTGATTCTCTTTATCCACCCAACAGACAAGATTTAAAATAATATATAATCAACTCTTCTCTCCCCTCTGTGAAGTCTCTTAAACTAGATCCAGGGAGACCCCCTCTGGAGATGAGAGTGAAGTTCAGTTTAACCTGTGCCCACATGGCTCTAACATTTAAAAACTCTCTTAAAATACCTAGGTTAATATGTATAGTGCTCCTTTCTTTCAGTGTGATACAGAACATTCACTGCACAACTGAACACCGTGACTGTTCTTGTTTTCTAACCTTTTATTTTGTACTGGTATATAGCCAATTAACAATGTTGTACAGTTTCAGTGAACAACAAAGGGACCCAGTCATATATATCCATTCTCTCTCTATATATATATATATATACATATATACACACACATATATATCCAACCACATATGTATATATATATACACACATATGTCCATTCTCTGTCAAACTCCCTTCCCACCCAGGCTGCCCCATAATACTGAACAGAGTTCCCTTTGCTATACAGTAGGTCCTTGCTGATTATCCATTTTAAATATAGTAGTGTGTACATATCCAACCCAAACTCCCTCACTAACCCTTCCCCCATCCTTCCCCCCAGGAACTACAAGCTCCTTCTCAAAGTCTGAGTCTGTGGCTATTCTTAGAGGAGGAATTTTGGGAAGTTTTACAGCATGTCCTTATGGCATAAGTTTGCTACCAGTTTATCTTTGTAAGTTATCTTGTGTAGATTTTTCTTCAGTGCAAGATTATAAATTCTGTGAAAGTGAGGACAGTGTAGGACACATAATAGATATTTGTTAAGTATAGACTTGGGTAAGCCTTTTGAAAGACTCATAAAATAAAACAAAAATTTTTAATTAAAATAGAACACCTGGATTAGCATCTTTCTGTGTGTTTAGCTTATGCTAGCCAATCACCAGACAAGACAGAGGATGAGATGGCTGGATGGCATCACCGACTCGATGGACATGGGTTTGGGTGGACTCCGGGAGTTGGTGATGGACAGGGAGGCCTGGAGTGCTGCAGTTCATGGGGTCACAAAGAGTCTGACACGACTGAGCGACTGAACTGAACAGAACTGAACTGAGCCAATCACCAGAAGCAACATAATCAGTCACATTTTATTAAATAATAGAAGAAATTCTCATCCAAATGACTGAAAAATGAAGAGCTGATTTACTTCGATCAAATCTATTTGGCCCACTCTATTTTGCCTAAGTATCAACAACCTCAGATATGCAGATACCACTCTAAAGGCAGAAAGTAAAGAGGAACTAAAGAGCCTCTTTCCGCCTCCCCCCAAACCACCTTTAAAGAGCCTCTTGATGAGGGTGAAAGAGGAGAGTGAAAAAGCTGGCTTAAAATTCAACATTCCGAAAACTAAGATCATGATATCCAGTTCCATCATTTCATAGCAAAGAGAAGAGGGAAAAGTGGGAATAGTGACAGATTTTATTTTCTTGGGCTCTAAAAATCACTGTGGATAGTGACTGCAGCCATGAAATTATAAGACGATCGCTCCTTGGAAGAAAAGCTATGACAAACCTAGACAGTGTATTAAAAAGCAGAGGCATCACTTTGCTGACAAAGGTCCATCTAGTCAAAGCTATGGTTTCTCCAGTAGTCATGTATGAATGTGAGAGTTGGACCATAAAGAAAGTTGAGCATCAAAGAACTGATGTTTTCAAATTGTGGTGCCTGGAGAAGATTCTTGAGAGTCTCTTGGACTAGAAGGAGATCAAACCAGTCAATCCTAAAGGAAATCAGAGTATTTATTGGAAGGATGAAGCTGATGCTGAAGCTGAAGCTCCAATTCTTTGGATATCTAATGCGAAGAGCCAACTCACTGGAAAAAACCCCAAAGCTGGGAAAGATTGAGGGCAGGAGAATGGGACAACAGAGGATGGGATGGTTGAATAGCATCACCAAATCAATGGACATGAGTTCAACCAAACTCCAGGAGACAGTGAAGGACAGGGAAGCCTGGCATGCTGCAGTCCATGGGGTCACAAAGAGTGGGACACGACTTAGCAACTGAACAACAATCTTGCCTAAACACAAAGACCATTCAGGAAAATATCTGTTGCAAAATGAATTTCTACTTCAGTAAAGTGTTAAAAATGGTGAAGGCAATGGCACCCCACTCCAGTACTCTTGCCTGGAAAATCCCATGGACGGAGGAGCCTGGTAGGCTGCAGTCCATGGGGTCGCAAAGAGTCAGACACGACTGAGAGACTTCACTTACCCTTTTCACTTTCATGCATTGGAGAAGGAAATTGCAACCCACTCCAGTGTTCTTGCCTGGAGAATCCCAGGGACGGGGGAGCCTGGTGGGCTGCTGTCTATGGGGTCACACAGAGTTGGACACGACTGAAGTGACTTAGCAAAATGTTAAAAAAGACATGAACTGCAGAAAGCCTTTGTAGGAGCAAGCCCATTTATTTACAAGTATAAAATATAACCATACTTCCAATTTTAACAATTTATCTTAGCAATTCTTTACTTCTGATACTGATTCCATATTTTAAATATAGACCATACAAATTACAAATTAAAAATGCCTACATGGTGGATATAATGATCTCCTATAATCGGCCACTGTAAACCACCCTAACTCATATTTCATCCTATGCTCAGCTCCCTATTCAGTGACTGGGATACAAAGAGAGATTAAAGGGTATTGAGCTCTTCGGGGAACTAGACAGTCAGAAAGACAGGACATACAGTTCAGTGATAGTGATAGTCGCTCAGTCGTGTCTGACTCTTTGTGACCCACGGACTGTAGATTGCCTGCAGCCTGTAGGCTCCTCCGTCCATGGGATTTCTCAGGCAAGAATACTGGAATGGATTGCCATTTCCTTCTCCAGGGGATCTTCATGAGCCAGGGATCAAACTCGTGTCTCCTGCATTGAAGGCAGATTTTTTATCATCTGAGCCCAGTCATTGCGTAACTACTGATAACACTAGTAATGCTGAAAACCTATGAAAACCTACAAGACATTTTAGAACTAACACACAAAAAAGATGTCCTTCTCATTATAGGGGACTGGAATGCAAAAGTAGGAAGTCAGTTTGGCCTGGAGTACAGAATGAAGCAGGGCAAAGGCTAATAGAGTTTTGCAAAGAGAACGCACTAGTCATAGCAAACACCCTCTTCCAACAACAGAAGAGAAGACTCTACACATGGACATCACCAGATGGTCAACACTGAAATCAGATGGATTATATTCTTTGCAACCAAAGATGAAGAAGCTCTATACAGTCAGCAAAAATAAGACCAGGAGCTGACTGTGGCTCAGATCATGAACTCCTTATTGCCAAATTCAGACTGAAATTGAAGAAAGTAGGGAAAACCACTAGACCATTCAGGTATGACCAAAATCAAATCCCTTGTAATTAAAGAGTGGAAGTGAGAAATAGATTTAAGGGACTAGATCTGATAGACAGAGTGCCTGATGAACTATGGATGGAGGTTCGTGACATTGTACAGGAGACAGGGATTAAGACCATCCCCAAGAAAAAGAAATGCAAAAAAGAAAAATGGCTGTCTGAGGAGGCCTTACAAATAGCTGTGAAAAGAGAAGCAAAAAGCAAAGGAGAAAAGGAAAGATAGTCCCATCTGAATGCAAAATTCCAAAGAATAGCAAGGAGAGATAGGAAAGCCTTCCTTAGCAAGCAATGCAAAGAAATAGAGGAAAACAACACAATGGGAAAGACTAGAGATCTCTTCAAGAAAATTAGAGATACCAAGGGAACATTTCATGCCAAGATGGGGTCGATAAAGGACAGGAATGGTATGGACCTAACAGAAGCAGAAGATATTAAGAAGAAGTGGCAAGGATACACAGAAGAACTGCACAAAAAAGATCTTCACAACTCAGATAATCACGATGGTGTGATCACTCACACTCAGCTAGAGCCAGACATCCTGGAAGGTGAAGTCAAGAGGGCCTTAGAAAGCATCACTACAAACAAACTAGTGGAGGTGATGGAATCCCAGTTGAGCTATTTCAAATCCTAAAAGATGATGCTGTGAAAGTGCTGGACACAATATGCCAGCAAATTTGGAAAACTCAGTAATGGCCACAGGACTGGAAAAGGTCAGGTTACATTCCTATCCCAAAGAAAGGAAATGGCAAAGAATGCTCAAACTACTGCACAATTGCACTCATCTCACACTCTAGTAAAGTAATGCTCAAAATTCTCCAAGCCAGGCTTCAGCAATACATAAACTGTGAACTTCCAGATGTTCAAGCTGGTTTTAGAAAAGGCAGAGGAACCAGAGATCAAATTGCCAACATCTGCTGGATCACTGAAAACCAAAAGAGTTCTAGAAAAACATCTACTTCTGCTTTATTGACTATGCCAAAGCCTTTGACTGTGTGGATCACAATAAACTGGAAAATTCTGAAAGAGATGGGAATACCAGACCATCTGACCTGTCTCTTGAGAAACCTGTATGCAGATCAGGAAGCAACAGTTAGAACTGGAGATGGAATAACACACTGGTTCCAAATAGGAAAAGGAGTACGTCAAGGCTGTATATTGTCACCCTGCTTATTTAACTTATATGCAGAGTACATCATAAGAAATGCTGGGCTGGAAGAAGCATAAGCTGGAATCAAGATTGCCAGGAGAAATATCAATAACCTCAGATATGCAGATGACACCACCCTTATGGCAGAAAGTGAAGAGGAACTAAAAAGCCTCTTGCTGAAAGTCAAAGAGGAGAGTGAAAAAGTTGGCTTAAGGCTCAGTATTAAGAAAACTAAGATCATGGCATCTGGTCCCATCACTTCATGGGAAATAGATGGGGAAACAGTGGAAACAGTGTCAGACTTTATTTTTTGCGGCTCCAAAATCACTGCAGATGGTGATTGCAGCAATGAAATCAAAAGACGCTTATTTCCTTGGAAGGAAAGTAATGGCCAACCTGGATAGCATATTGAAAAGCAGAGACATTACTTTGCCAACAAAGGTTCATCTAGTCAAGGCTATAGTTTTTCGAATAGTCATGTATGGATGTGAGAGTTGGACAGTGAAAAAGGCTGAACACTGAAGAATTGATGCTTTTGAACTGTGGTGTTGGAGAAGACTCTTGAGAGTCCCTTGGACTGCAAGGAGATCCAACCAGTCCATCCTAAAGGAGATCAGTCCTGGGTGTTCACTGGAAGGACTGATGTTGAAGCTGAAACTCCAATATTTTGGCCACCTCATACAAAGAGTTGACTCATTGGAAAAGACCCTGATGCTGGAAAGGATTGGGGGCAGGAGGAGAAGGGGACGACAGAGGATGAGATGGCTGGATGGCATCACCCACTCGATGGACATGGGTTTGGGTCGACTCCGGGAGTTGGTGATGGACAGGGAGGCCTGGCTTGCTGCAGTTCATGGGGCTGCAAAGAGTTGGACACAACTGAGCGACTCAACTGAACTGAACTGATAACACTAGCCTATAAAAAGTGCCCAAAGAATCATTTCAGTAAGTCTCTCTTCACCCAGGAAAAACACTGATCACAGTGGCATGGTCGGGGAGGGATACAAGCTAAGTTCTTTTCAAGGGTAGCATTTGGACAGATGAAGAGAAAAGAAGGAGACTCTAGACTGAGCCTGGTGTGAGCAAGGGCACTGAGGCAGGAAAGTGAATAGGCAAGAATGAGCTAAAACATTCTGCAGAGATATTAAGGTCATACTGAGGCAGATCTCACAATCTAGTCAGAGAACTTTATGTCCTTCTCTAGCAACATGAAACCACAGGCAGGAAAACCAGTTAGACTATTACACTGACCCAGATTTGAAGTAGCAAATCCCAGTCCAAAATGGCAGAAATGGGAATGAATAAAAAGGACTTTGAGAGACTTTACCAAAAAGAAAGGAAAAAAATAATCAAAGAATCTGGCCTTTGTCTAAAATCTAGTGAATTACTTAGGGAGAAAAAAAAAAAGGCAACATCATGGTTTCAAGAAAACGCCAAACTCTTCCAAACAGACTTAAGAGAGGAAGTAAGATGAGCTTTGCAGAAACAGCAAGAAAATGTTTCAGTAAGAAAGCAATGAATCACTCTCATATTGTTGTCCTATTGTATTTTTTGATGCAGCATACAAAAATATACACTTACAAAACATATAATTTAGTGGGAAAGTCTAGTATTGCCACCCCCCCAAAAAAGCTACATATGTGGCTAATTTAAATAACATTATACCTTCAGTCTAAAGTGTTTACAAATAAATATATAATTTACCTGGGACTCTCTTTCCTATCACAACACCATAGTTCACACACACATATCCACCCAACTGGAAGATACATTTATAAGCCACTGATAATACAAGTCCTCCTTTAACTTCATCACTGGTTACGTTATTAATAGGCATCTTCAGTTCCTTTATGACACTTTTTGAAGGACTCAGATTGTATATAAACGTACAATCAAAACATTCCAACCAGGGAGGAGGGAGGGGGGTTCCGGAGGGGAAGCATATGTAAACCCATGGTGATATCATGACAATGTATGGCAAAAACAATTAAAAAAAAAAAAAGTAATTCAAGAAAGAAAAAAAAAAAAAAAACATTCCAACCAATTAGTGAAAACTCAGACCAAAAACAAACTCTCAAACATATAAAGGGAAAGTTGTGTTTCTCATCTCCTCATGAGCATCTTTCAATGCCCTATAGCCAAAAGTCCAGGTATGACTTTATGTTTGAAGGAAAGTAAGGAAGTAAGAAGACATTTGTAACATGCCAACTGGTCTTAGAGTAAATGAAGTCCAACCCTAAAACCAATGCTGCTCCCCACCATATTGTCCTGTCCAACTACCATTCTGGGGAGTCTTCAAAGGGTCCCGAGAGCTTCATAAACTCTCAAAACAAAATATGTTTCCCTTAGAGTCATGTAAAAATTATGCTTTATATAAGTATAAATATGTTGTGATACCATTTATCTCTCCAGTAAGAAGAAAAAGAGAAGCAGAAACTTAAAGACTCACAATATGTTTGGATTAGGTGTCACTCATTTACCAAAAATTTATTCAGTATCTACATGCTATGAACTGTGCTTCAGGAAAATGATGGCAGGAAACACCTGTCTATCCTCCTTTTTTAGGACACTTACCACAGCAGGAGATGCAAATATTCATCAAAAGATCTCCCTAATAAATGTGTAAGTACACACCGACCAAAGCTATGAATAAAAGGTGTCTGATGCTTTGAAAGGATGAAAGAATGGGGATCACTGAGTTGATATCCACAGAATCTAGTGCAATCAAGAAAATGGATACATGTATGGCTGAGTCCCTTTGCTGTCCACCTGAAACTCTCACAACATTGTTAATTGGCTATACTCCAATATGAAACAAAAAGTTTGACATAAAAAAAGGAGGAGAATTCAGAAACATAAAGTTATGAGTAGCTAAAGTGAGAATGCTTTAATTAATAAACTGCCTAACTCCCTATAGCAGAATTTCAATAATAATAGAAGCTGTGAAGATTAAAAAAAAAAAAGAAGAAGAAGAAGAAGAAAATTTCCTGGACTATTGAGCTATAAAATGCAGTTAGTCAACTGATACATTTACCTTATCCCAAGGAGCCATCCCCATGGCTTCTTTACCTGAAGTGGGCATGCCAGCAATCAAGCATGAATTAAAATCCACCCTAAGACAAAGTGCCCTGGGGCCTTTGAGCACGTTCACAGGGAACATCACGTGGCTCTAGGTGGTATTTTGGCAACTTTAATTTCCTGAATTAAAGAATGCTCATTAAAAAGTTACCTTCTGAGTAGGACACACTCCCTGGTTCCTCTCACCACTCTCATCTGGCACAGCTCCACTTGAATCGCTCCTAGAGTCGCAGATGAAGGCACGGAATGCCTGAGCCCCAGGAAGCTCTCCTGCTCACCTGTCTCCTTCCCGCTCAGCCTCACGCTCAGCCTGTCCTCCCCTACCGTCCAGTCCCTGAGCAGCAGTCAGCGGTCAAGCATGAGGGTCCCCAGGGCGGGCACAGCACTTACTTCCTTTCCTCCAGCAGGGCGATCTCCTTTTTCACCTCTCGGTATTCTTCTGCTATCTGACAGTGCTGCTTGTATACCTGCATGGATTCCACGGAGTCGTGACAAGGCGGCAGAGGCTTCACCAAAAAGAAAAGAAGAAGAAGGAATCAGTCCATTTCCTTGTAGTAAAATAAACGACCAACCATCGTGCTCTCCTGATGATCTTTAGAGGGAGAGGTTTTGCAGGAGAATGGCATTGTCAATCCACACTGGACAGGGATTGGCTGATCCTATCTGACTACAAAGGGAGAAGTGGCCCCGATGTGCCAGCCCCCACCCCGCATGCATCTTCCAGTGTATTCCAAGGCACCCTCAGGCCCAGGCCAGAGCCCTGAGACCCACGACAGGTCAGTTACCTGCCATGCACTGAAAAATAAGTCCCCTATAATTCTAAGAATCTTAAACTCTGCTTTAGAGAATATTTCGGTTGTCCGTTTCAATCACCCCTTGATTTCTATTCCTGATGCCCAGAGGCCTAAATGCAACTTGTAGAGAGGAGGAGCCCTACAAGGAAGGAATCCAATAAACTTACAAAAAAAATAGAGTCACAGAAATAGAAAAGAAATCTATGGTTACCAGGGGAGAATAGGAGGAGGAATAAATTGTGAGATTGGAATTAACATACACTCCTCACTATACATAAAATAGGTAACTAAAAGGGCTTGCTGTATAGCACAGGAAACACTATTCAGTAGTCTGTAAGGACTTTTGTGGGAAAAGAATCTTAAAAAAATAAGATGCATGTGTATAACTGATTCATTTTGTTGTACACTTGAAACTAACACAACATTGTACATCAACTATACTCCAAGAAAAATCACCAAAAAAAAGGAATCCAAACTGAAGAAATGATGCTGTCCTGGAAATAATGCTTGCAAGAATTAACAGACCATATGAAAGACCAAATCCCAAATAAAACAACACTTACAACATGTGCAGGCAAGAGAACAAGGATTCCTGTCTGTGCTTTTCTCCCATCCTTAAGGGGTACAACAGCCAGCACACAAGTTTTTTAACCACAACATGCTAACTTCTTTCTAGAATTTATTTTTAAATTGCTTTCCCTCGGTTGGCAATTCTAAATTCTAACTAGCAGCATGTTATTAAAAACATTACTTTGAGAAAAAATTAGTTAATATTCTTTCAAAGAGGTTTGTAATCACCCTTTTCAATTATTTATAGAAAAATATTGCATAATATCTGAGAAAGTGTTAGTCACTCAGTCGTGTCTGACTCTTTTGCAACCCCAAGGACTATAGCCTGCCAGGCTCCTCTGTCCTTGGGATTCTCCAGGCAAGAATACTGGAGTGAGTTGCCATTCCCTTCTCCAGGGATCTTCCCAACCCAGGGATTGAACCTAGGTCTCCCTCATTGCAGGAAGATTCTTTACCATCTGAGCCACCAGGGAAGCCCGATATCTGAGAAAAAATGACTTAACTGTTATACAGGCTATTCTGTCTAACCTTCTCTTCCTTCACAGTATTCTTAAATATGTAAGCTATGTGTCTGACTAGGTTACAGTCTCACTAATTTTATATTAATAAATGAGAAATAATGAATTCCTCACTACTTGTGTCTCTCATTATATTCTTCAAGGACACTGATTTCTTTGGGTGTCCTATTTAGCAGTCTCACCCAAGATGCCAAAAAAATTCTAGAAAGTTTTACAAAAGTCTATAAAATCTGACTGATAAATACGATAATCCTCCCTATGCATCATGAAGCCTTCTGAGCAGAGAGCTCCTAAAGGAAATAAAATTCAAAATAGATGTGGATGAAATTAACCTTTATGTGGAACATCTGTTGTGTTCTAATCTATGGAAATACATCCAATAAGTCTATTATGTAGTATCTTTCCCCACTGCCCCATGAACACATTCACAGCATAAACTCAGCCTGTTGGAACCATTATGCTTTTCTATAGCGAAACAAATTGCAAAGTAGGGCCCAGGAGTATTACAGTACAACTCACCCCAGGAGATAAAGCCATTGCCAAAGGCATTCAGAACTCCTGGCTCCTCTAGTTCTAGAAATCACCACCCCTCATCAATTTTCACCTGTTACACTGGCAGATGACCAGGTGTAAGAGAAAGGGTAATGGAAGCAATTTACTCTGGGTACCCTTGCCAAGCTGCTATTAAATCACCTGTGCCCTGTTAAAGGATTTGCCTACTGGAAAGCCCTAAGACTCAATGCATCCTATTTCCTGCCCTTATGAACACTCGTAAAACTATATTCAGCTCAGCCCATAAGTTGCCACATGGAGGTACCCGCACCGTGAATTCAGCATAGCCACCTATGTGACAGCCAGAAAATTCTAGGACTCCACGCTTGCATGCCGGAGAGGATACAGATAAGAGAAGTCACAGAAAGGGACAAACGCCCTTCATAATGGTATAAACAAATGCCCTTCACAATGGCATAAACAATGCCCTAAACAATGCTGTAGTTTAAAAGGAACACTGAAAAGTACAAATAATAATTTTCTTAAGAGGCGAGAGGCCTGTTTTCCTCCTTGGCTTGCCAACAGGAAATGCTTTTTATTAAAGGCGCAATGTTTTCATGATTTCTTGTTTTATTGGCATTGTTTCTCTAACAGCTTTTTGTAAACTAATTTATTTTTTTAACTTTGTGACTGCATTGCCTGGCATGTATAATCTTAGTACCCTGACCAGGGATCGAAAGTGTGCCCCCTGCATTAAAAGTGAGGAGTCTTAACTATTGGGCCACCAGAGAAGTCCCTAGATTCATTTTTAAATTGTTCAAATACATGTGTCTTCTTGGTTTATCATGACTTTAAGGAAAAAACCCAGCTAAGTCAGAACCAGGTAATCCATTGTACATTCTAAATGATTTTCTTTTATGTGAACCATTTAAATAGTCTTTATTGAGTTTGTTGCGAGATTGCTTCTATTTTATGTTTTGGTTTTTTGGCCACGAGGCATATGGGATCAAGTTCCCCAACCAGGAATTGAATTTGTACCTCCTTGCACTGGAAAGCGAAGTGTTAACCACCAGACCACCAGAGAAGTCCTTGTTGGTACTTTTTAACTGTGGGAAATTTGAAGATGTTTTTATGTACTGGTAGCATGCTCATTGCTAAAGGGACATGAGGAAAGGGAGCATTTCAAGATATATTCAATATCCTCACATGCTCTCAGCAGGCTGACCATGCTATACATCACAATATTTTCAAGACTGCCCACAATTAAGAAACTTTTCTTAACTTTTTAAAAAGCCAAAAATACTTAATGTTCAGTGTTTCAGGAAGTAAAATAAGGCCAGGGTTCATTTCAGTCTCCTGCCTCTAAGAGCTCTGTCTTCACCCACCCTGACTTGTAACTCAGCACCAATACACATTCTTCCAATTTTCATGAAAGCACTGAAGAGCAAAACAGATTTTTTTTTTAAAGCAAGGCAAGAAGTGATATTGCACAACCATCACAATATAGTAAAATTGTCTTTTTAGTTGCCAGTGGCTGGTGGATGCAAGTGCAAATGAATGAGGAATTATTGGTTAATGGGTATAGAGTTTCAGTTTTGCAAGATCCAAGTGTTCTGATGATTGGTTGTGCAACAATACAAATATACTTAACACTACTAAACTGTACCCTTAAAACTGATTAAGATGATAATATTTATGTTATGTGTTTTTACCACAATTTTTTTAAAGTTAATGAAAAAAGAAATTATCATTAGATTCTTCTGCTGCCCCCAACCCATCTTCTAAGCATCGCTTGCAGGATTCCCCATCCGAGACTCACTTTGTTCACACCCTATCTGTCTCTCCTTCCCAAATTTCTCCCCAGGGAATTAAAATTTCTCACCCCTTTATAACTTGAAACTGTGCACCACTAACCCAGATGTTGCTGGACGAACAAAAGTGCCCTCCGGTCAGCAGGACCTACTGTCTCTGGAAAGACATTTAACATCATTGGTCATTTACCCCAGTTCAGGAAACTAATCCAAGAGTTTTCTAAGCACATATTGTTCTCATCCCAACAGGCATTTCCCTGTATAAAAAATAGAACTACGGAGTAATGGGATGTGTGGTCCGGCATGACATAGCCCACTCTCACTGTTTCATGATATAATGTGGGTTTGTGTGTGTGTGTGTCATACCATAAGGTCTTCACCAAAAGTGAGTCTTTCTTCCCTTCTTATAAGCCCTCAAAATAGGAGACAATATTTAACCAACAGAGTTTACTGAATAAAGTGTTCACCTGAGGAAATAGATTCCTAAAATTCAAGCACAGGAATCAGGTTTCCAATTTTAAAATGGAGCTACTAGTAGGCTTACGTCATGTGACATTTAAAACACTGGCATTCATGAATTAATCAGTCACACATTGATTTAAGATATTACTTAGCATGTGCTCACATTAAAAAAATAATAATAATAATGTAAAAGAATGCCTGTAGTAACCAGATGAAAAACAGCTATTAATTTCTTGGAATAATAATTAACACATTTTCTTAAAAAATTTTAAGTATAGTTGATTTATAATATTGTGCTAGTTTCAGATGTATACTGCAAAGTGATTTGGTTATATAAGTGTACATATACATATATATATTCTTTTTCAGATTCTTTTCCATTATAGGTTATTACAATATATTGAATATGTTTCTCTGTGCTAGACAGTAAATTCTCATTTATCTATAACACTTTTATTTTTTATTTCAGTTCTCTTTGCTTGATTTTGACTATTCTCCATCAAGAGATTTTCATACTTATATTCCCATGCTAGGAATGGACAAGCAATAAGTATACTCCATGTTGACAGTGAATTTCTTTTCGCTTCATGAAGAGAAATTTTCCTGGTTACTATCTCCACAGTTACCCTAAATTCTCCATTGGTTGTATGCATTTATTGCACGTTCTTATTAAAAGAATGAAATAATAAAAAAAAAAGAATGAAATATTGATGTTCAAAGAAAAGGAAGCCAAAGATACCCTATTTGAGTTAGCGACTTGGGAAGGTCATGTATGCACTACTATATTCAAAATGGATAACCAACAGGGACTTGTTGTATAGCACAGGGAACTCTGCTCAATGTTATGTGCTGGCCTGGATGAGAGGGGAGTTTTGGGGAGAATGGATACATGTGTATGTATGGCTGAGTCCCTTCCTTGTTCACCTGAAACTATCACAACACTGTCAATCAGTTATACCCCAATACAAAATAAAAGATTAAAGTTTGAAAAAAAATCTCAAGTACATAATCATTTGCAAAAAAATTAGAAAATGAAAACATAAAAGTATTCTTCAGGCACGAGAGCACAAACTCTGCAAAACTGCAGAAACAACTTTTCCAATACTTTCAATATAAGGTATCTGGTCTACTCACAACACAGCCAGTTCTAAGAAGGTTAAATTAAGACCTTCCCTTGACAGTGTCTCAAGCCAACGTTGAAACACACTTTCCCAAGACACAGATTGGGGTTTGGATGAAGTCAGAGCCCAGGAGAAAGCACTTCCTCCTCACCCCCAGACCCTCCCTCATCCTGCCACTGCCTAAGGATAGAGTTTGCAAGGGCTTTAAATTACACGGCAGTGTGAGTGAACCACTGCGATCTCTGGTATCCACCCCAGTCATCAGCACCAATTTAACAAGATGAAGTAAGAGAGAAACCACAGTCTCCTGTTCCAAGAATGCTGGGTTGAGCCACACTATCCCATCCATCGTTTTATAGCTAGCTCCTCCCAAAATGGACTCTATCCTCTGGAAAGAGCCCCGTGGGAACAGACCAAGCCAAGCATCTCTCCACAAGGGGCAAAGCCAGCTTAAGCATTTCCGTTTTCTACTTGGCTTCTTCAAATATTACTGGCCCCATCCACTTAAAAAACGTAAGAATTTAATTTTCCTCTCCCAGCTTCCCACACAGAAGATATATTTAGAGAACTAAATATTCTACAGTTGCTGAGCAGACTTCTTATTTATTCCTTGATTCTCAGTGTTATCTTTATTTTGGGGGTAGCATGGGGGGTGTCTGGTTTAAATTTGTGACTCATTTCAATGTCCCCAAATGAACAAGTATAATTTGTCATAACTTAGTGGAAAACCATAGTCAGGACTAATTGCCATATTTGAAAACTCTTTTATCTCGGAATTGTAAATATTTTTTTAATATTTTAGGAAGTGACATTTCCATAGTATCTATATCATGGTCAAAGTCATCACTAAGTAATAATTATACTGCATATCTTAACATTATATAATATATCATTTCTATATTACATATGTATAGCATAATATTATATTAAACACACATAAAATTTTACATAATATTGCTATACATATATAATTTTACATTACACATATATAAAATTTTATATATGTATAATATAACATTATATTATATAAATAATATTGGAATGAAGGATATTTAAGTCAATTCTATCAACATAAGCAGTATTAAAGGACAGATAAGTCAAGAGTGTCCCAAACGTTTCTGAGAATGCATATCCTAAAAACTGGGCTGCTCAAAAAATAATCATAATAAAGGTATCATTGTAAAGCTCCACATTATCTATATATGTTTTCTGTATAGTCACAGCTGCCAAAAAAAAAAAAGCTGTAATATACTTTTCAATATGTGTGTGAGAGAGAAAATGGCAGAACATTTTTTAGTGTTTTATCTGGATGTTCAAGAGCAGTGTAGTAGAATCCTGGAATGCTCATCCTCCATTTTATACCATCTTTGTTTCCCAGACAGCAAGTGATACACTGATGCAAGACCTAAAAGAAGTTTCAGGAGAGACTGCTAGGATAACAAGACACTATAGTACACAACCAAAGCTAAGAAATTGGTTATTTGTGGAGGTGACATCAGTTTCTGGACTTACCAAAGTCTGTCTGAGAAAAAAGCAAGTTCAATGTGTACCACGGAGACACCTGTTACTGTCTTCTCAGATTAGATGGGAGGACTTTAGAAGGGATTGAAGCTATTGCTCAATTTGGTTTGGAAAAAAAAAAAGTCATTGTTTTCCAAATATCTTAAAGAAGAGGGCATCTCTATTCCTAACTCAAAACTCCAAAGAGGTGCTTCTCTCATTTCATTTTACACATATGAAGATACTAGTACTTTGATAGTTCATTCAATAAACAATTTCACTAAAGCAGGAAATTAACATTAATTGAGCAATTATTTTGCCAAGCACTGTGCTAGATCTATTTATCATCTCATTTAATTTGCACAATGACATGAGATATTGTCTCTACTTCACAGGTCAGAAAAGTGAGGTTCAGCACTTCCCTGGCAGTCTAGTGGTTAAGACCTTGAGCCTTCCAATGCAGTGGGCGTGGGTTCGATCCCTGGTTAGAGCAACTAAGGTCCCATGTGTCCCATAGCATGGTCAAAAAATGAGAAAGAAACTGGGAAAAAAAAAAAGTGAGGTTTACAGAAAGGAAATAACATGTCCCAAACTACAAAACTATTAGATGGGGAGCTATGGTCCAAATTCAAGTCAGCCTGATGCCTGTGCATGTCCCAGTTGTTGTCACTCTCCTTACCAAGTTTACTACAATCTGATTGTGTCCTCCACCTGATATAAAAACATAATCTTCCCAGGGTAATAGAGATCACAAAGCTTAGCTTTGGATCTTCCACAGGCCAAACTACAATCTCCAAAATATAACAATGTGGTTAAGTTTTACTAATAAGACAAACTTGGTTTTAACCAGACCCTGGGACTATTAAAGGATTGTGCCATCCTTCAGAAAAGAGAAGGAGGTCAGTCACAACCTCTTCTTCAAATAAAAGGAAACTGAGGCCTAAGGAAAAGTTATGTTCTTCATTCATTCTTACAAGTAGACATAGAGTTGAACCTCCTTTCTTTTGACAGTATGGAT
Organism: Antilocapra americana; assembly: GCA_007570785.1. NCBI lineage: Eukaryota > Metazoa > Chordata > Mammalia > Artiodactyla > Antilocapridae > Antilocapra > Antilocapra americana. The sequence goes on along the minus strand of ML664170.1, from coordinate 21,513,875 downwards.
GAAACGAGCTAAACTAGCTCTGCCCAAACACTGCCCCTAATGGACATGAAGAATTTAGAAACCAAGTTCCAGGAAAGGAATCCACACAAAATAGAACCAACCTACCATCTGCCACTGGGCTGAGGCCTATATAGAGTTGCTCATTTTAACACCTACCTTACCCCCAAGGTCTCTTGCCCAACATTTCACATTAATAGAGACATCAAGGGAAATGTTTGTCACTGCTATTCTTGCCCCAGGCTTTTTTTGGCTTCTGTGAAAATAGAAGCACCATGAATTACATGCTCAAACATGTCCAGATTCTTGGCAAAGCAACTGAAAAATCTTGGGGGTCAAATTGGTGGTAACTACCAAATACTTTATAGCTGCATTTTATAAACTATGAAAGAGTGTGTAACGGACATCCAAAAGTCAGAATAGATTTTACACGTCTATTTTATAACCACAGTATAGCAACCTCACAAATCAAACATTCTCCACCTATCAAGGTAATTTAAGCAGCCCATAGGTTCTGCCACAGTTGTAAAGCAAAAAAATGTTACCCAGATTCAGAATCAGAGATCTAGTCAGAAATAGCAAATTTATGTAGTCCAAAATTTGACTCACATGTTTCATCCTTAAAGTGGAGGCATAATAGTTTACACGAGTGTTGCAAGGATCAAATGAGATCATTTGTGAGGAAACACCCCTTGTCTAAGTAGAGCTCAATGTGCACGGTTGGGATTTAAATGTAAGGGTATACAGAGAGTAGGGCTAGCAATCATCACCTAGCATCAGTTATTTTTCATATTTATAAGGCTCTAGGGCTTCCCTGGTGGCTCATATAGTAAAGAATCTACCTGCAATACAGAAGGCCTAGGTTAGATCGCTGGGTTGGGAAGATTCCCTGAAGAAGGGAATGGCTACCCCCTCCAGTATTCATGCCTGGAGAATTCCATGGATGGAGGAGCCCAGCAGTTTGCAGTTCATGGGGTCACAAAGAGTCAGAAACTTTCACTTGCACTTTTTCAGAGATAAGTAAGAATCAGTTCATCCTCAAGCAAAGTTACAACCACAAAGCACTTCATGTACCTCTGTAACCTATCTTTTATTCTTCTGTAGAGGATTATGATGGTCGGTAAAATTCCAAGAGCCGTTATTATGTGATGAAAGCACAAGGAACTGACTGTAAAGACAGCCTGCTCCACGGAATCGATGGTTCCTTTCATACATAAAGCATTTTTATTGCTTTCAATATAGAGACTTCCTGCTGCAGAGTGGCTTAAATTTATATGCTTATGCTAAGCATGGAAATAAGAATCTGCTTTTAGATATAGCTCTGTGTTATCTTTCCTCTCTCAGTCCCTACCTTCTTAGATTTTAGTCACTCATGCCCTACAGTGTACAATAAAGGTAACAGACAACAGTCTTAGACAGAGGCAACCCTAACCAAATGGCTTGACTAACGGCAAATGTTTATAACAAATTCAATCAGAGCCTCCACCCAGAAAACAAGCCCTCACTTAAATGCTTCTAGTCGTACTGCTGGGAACCGTCTCTCTAGTCACGAAGTGGTAAAACAATACGACAGGGACTTCCCTGATGTTCCAGTGGTTAAGACTTTGCCTTCCAATGCAGGGCATGTGGGTTTGACCCCTGGTCAAGGAGCTAAGATCTTGTGTGCTTCACGGCCAAAGAAATAAAATATAAAACAGAAGCAATATTGTAAGAAATCCAGTAAAGACGTTTTAAATGGGCCACATCAAAAACTCTTTAAAAAAAAGAAAAAGCAATGCCATATTTTAGGGTGGGAAAGTTGGGGTATCATAACCCCTGAAGCAGAAGTCAGCCTCTCAACTGACTAATTCATTAAGGCTCAATGAAGATGAAGTAGTCTCATTGGATTAAATAATTAAATAGACATAATTTCTAATATACGTCAAATGGGATTAAAGCTATAAAATTCAAATGGATCTTGCAATGCTTTAACAGAAGAATTATCTAGATAACTTCCAGGGGTGCTATGAATCCTGTGAAGAATGATCCATGAGTCAGGGAAGACCATTAATGTTCCCAAAGGAAAAAAAAATTGTCCATACACAAAAGTAGAATTCACGATCCACACTATTGATGGGGGAATAAGAATGTGAACACACATTCACACTTTTATTTTCAAAACATGTTAACTCTTTAATTTCACTGACTCCTGTGATAATAAAATAGCTTTGAGGTAACAGTAAAGTAAAGGAGGAAAGCTGTGACTGGGAAAAAAAATAGAGTTATTATTTTGTAATCCCAACTACACCACAAGTAGCACATAGGCCTCTGGAAGAACAGAACCTAAGCAAGGGATGTTGTATGTCATGTGGGCATGCCAGACTGGAAAGCAGGGGAATGGCTGAGTTGTCCTCCATGATAAGAAGAGAGGTTGGAAAAAAAAAAGAGAGAGAGAGGTTGGGGGATGTGGTTATATCTCAGGAAGCAGGAGAGCTGGGTTGAAGACCCTACATGGGGACAGGAGAGGAAGGAGGTACTGTAGGTAATAGCTGCAGAAGACATCTTAGAGGAGAATGGAGCTGTCTTTTGACAGCTATGTGATGATAACCTCCAACCTCCTGGACCACCTTCAGTAATCTCTACATTATTGATATGGCTCTGTTGGCAGGCTTTCTATTGGAGGGCTGGGACGATGCCCAGGACTGTGCAGAGATGAGATAAAGGCTCCTCCAGGAGGTCTGATCACACCTGATGTCGACCCTTGTTGGGTCAGCACCATGTCTGGTCAACATATACCCATGTTGGGTATATTTTCAGGGGACCACCCCAGCAGTGGAGCACCACTCTTCAGACTCACCCTAGTTGCTTCCAGATTACAAAAAAAAAGGACCCTATGTTGGGTTTCACAGGGCTCATTCTTGTTTCTTCCCACCTCTGTCAAGGGCTGTTCAGGTCTGGTGGTCCCAAGTTCAAATGACATTAGGGTACCAGGCACATCCACAAATGGGAAATAAGTCAAGAAGAAACATCAGCTGGGAACTGGAGATGGTAGACTCCCTCTGCCCATCAAAGATTTTCAGAATTGGTATTTAGAGAAAAAAAAAAGTGGTGACTAAACAAATATCTGTAATGGGATTTAAGACCCCTACTAGACTGGTCTAAACGTGACTGCAACGTGAAGTACTCAAGTCAACATCTGACCCAAGGCCAGTATCCGGTATTTTCAGCAGAACCTCTTCCTAAAGTCATCTTTCTGAAACCATCATACATCACCTAAATAAAATTAATGTTTCATAAATTAGCTCCTTCAAATAATTCTGGTGTATTAAAAGAAGATATCTTTGATAGATCATACATAAACTATGCATACAAAATAGTGGGGTGGACAAAAAATTCACTAGGGCTTTCCATAAGTACATAAAGTATTCAGAAGATTTAACTTAAAGTATTACATTCGATTAAAAATTCTCAGAGAACTGGGGAGGGGATAAGAGTGGAGTAGAGAAAGGAAGATCATTCTGAATCTTGCCACACATGGCAAGGCTCCCTTGTAGTTTATCACTAAATCACCAACCCACCATGGGCCAAAATTGCAATGGCCCAGAAACATCCACAGGCAAGGAGAGAAGGGACCAGACCATCCCCATGCTCCGAAACTCCTTCAAAGGAGGAGCTTGCTATAACAATTTAGAGGGGTGGGAAAGGGTGGGAGGTGGGAGGGAGGTTCACAATGGAGGGGACATACGTACACCTATGACTAACTCATGCTGATATATGGCAGAAATGAAACCACCATTATAAAGCAATTATCCTTCAATAAAATAAATTTAAAAATTTTCTAATGTAAGAACTTGTTTATACCCTGAGTTCTGAATATTCTTGGGCTATAGCCGGATAAACAGACAGGGACATTACCTGAGGGTTCATGACCTCAGGTCCTAGAAATAAAGATCTTGATGATGTGAAATCTCCACTCTGTCTACAAATCAGTCTTTCCCAGTTAGGTGATTTTTCCTTTCACTGTATTTTGTGAAATGAGGAAAAGTGAAAGAATCTATAGAAAAATGCTTACCTGTAGCTGCTGCTCTAATTCTGGAAAGACCAGAGGAATGGCTTCTTCAGGTGGTGTATCATCTAAAACATGAAAACAAAAATTCTTCACTATGAGAGCCCCTTCTCTAGGGAGAGTTGTCCTGCTGATACCATCTATGGACCTGTATACATCAGTTAGGGACAGAAAGAATGCAGAAGGCAATTTTGCTCATTTTTGGTACACTGTACTCTCTCTGTCCCCAAATTTTGCAAGCAGGTCATCAGAATCCTCAGATGCTCAAATCCTCAACTACCAGAACCGTCTGGTAGTTCCCCAGTGAAGGAATACTGCTTGTCTTTCAATACTCTGACGTTAGCCAAAACCAAAAAATATGATATGCAGGAAAGTGCTTTCTTTAACAAGGTGATAATGAGGTGACCAGGACAACCTCAGTAGAACAGAAGAATGTGTTAGTGAAAAAGAGAAGTGTTACTTCTGCCTGAAAGACTCCAAGGGCGGCCAGCTTTGATGGGTTTGCCCTCTGCCCTTACCACAAACCACCACTAACAGGCAGTTGACCAGAGCTTTGTCTGGGTTACAGTGGTTGACAGGCAGCCACCCAGTCAGGGCGTTTCTTCCCAGAGCACCAGGCAGCAATGCCAATCTGATGTCCAATCCACTGCCTGATACAGGAGAGCCTGCAACTCTATACTCAGCTGCCCTCCACTGGCTGATGGCAAGAGGCAGGTGTTGGGACTTCCCCAGTGGCCCAGTGCTGAGAATCCACCTTCCAATGCAAGGGACGTGGGTTCAATCCCTGGTCAAGGAATTAAGACCCCACATGCCAACGGGGACAACTAAGCCCATGACACAAGAAAGCCCCCGCAGTGCAACTAGAGAAAGCCCAAGCGCCACAAGGAAGACTCAGTGCAGCCAAAAACATTAAAAATAGGCAGGTGTTGCTGGATCAAAAGAGGCAGTTCACAGAAGCATCAGAGGAAACCTGATAAGTTTACCCAAATCTCTTCAAGAATCTGCTGCTGCTATCCTTGCCGTAGCAATAAGGCTGACCTCCTTAGACAAAAAGACCATGGGAGTTGTATCAGTCAATCACTGGGCAGGAGGAAAGGTTTTCTACAGTGGAATTTCTGAAAGAGTTCATGCCAGTTGGATTCACATGGTAAGAAAAGCTGTGCATAGAGTCAGAAGAAAGTGTTTCTCAGGAATAATATGGTCTTGAAATAGAGCATTTTGACCCTCACTAGGAAGTTTAAAAGAGTTATGGGATCTAGAGTAGTGAGTAGCTATTGGTGTTCATTCTATTATTCTGTACAGATAAAGACAGAGCTATAGGGGACTTCCCTGGCAGGCCAGTGGCTAAGACTCCAAGCTTCAAAAGCAGGGGGTGCCGGGTCAATCCCTGGTCGGAGAACTAAGAACCCGCAAGCCTCAAGGTGTGGACAAAAATAATTAATACATAAAATAAAAACGAAGAAAAAATGAGAAAATTCAACAGAAAAATATTTTTTTAAAAAAAGATAGAAGTGTAGTGGTTCCAGTTGAGGCTTAACTAAGCAATTTTAGCACTAATAAATACTGTCTTTAAAGGTTTAAAAAAACACACTTCTGACCTCTAGCCATGGTACGAAAGGACAGCCCTCTCCTCAGCAGAACCTCCATATCTCTGGCCCTGTGGGTCCACTCACCATTCATTTCCAGTCCTCTCCTTGCTGACAACTCCTAACTCAGGTATGGCTATGACAATAAGATGAAATACAGGCTAAATGAATAATTGAAAAGCCAAATCTATTTTAAATTATAAGAAAGAAAGATCCTGGGTTTTTTTTATGTTCTCACTGCTGCTGCTGCTGCTGCTGCTAAGTCGCTTTAGTCGTGTCCGACTCTGTGCAACCCCACAGACGGCAGCCCACCAGGCTCCCCCGTCCCTGGGATTCTCCAGGCAAGAACACTGGAGTGGGTTGCCATTTCCTTCTCCAATGTGTGAAAATGAAGTCGCTCAGTCGTGTCAGACTCTCTGCGATCCCATGGACTGCAGCCTACCAGGTTCCTCCATCCATGGGGTTTTCCAGGCAAGAGTACTGGAGTGGGGTGCTATTGCCATCTCTGTATGTTCTCACTACCATAACCAAATTCATTTATAAAAACTGTTGAAGTTCTATTTGAAACTAGAGGAAGAGATACGGTCCATACACAATGCAGAAGCCAGCATCCTCTACCCACTCATTGACAACACAATCCAAATAAAATGCAGCAGACAAAGAGTGTGGGCTTCCCATGTAGCTCAGCTGGTAAAAAATCCATCTGGAGACTTGAGTTTGATCCCTGGGTTGGGAAGATCCTCTGGAGAAGAAAGGCTACCCACTCTAGTATTCTGGCCAGGAGAATGCATGGACTGTATAGTCCACGGCGTGGCAGAGTCAGACACGACTGAGTGACTTTCACTTTCTTCCAGACGAAGAGTTCCAGGTTTCTGAGGGATTACATTTCTTCCAAGGCACTAAAGATAATCACCAGAAAGATAATTCAAACAAGGACAGAATTCATCCCTGCCAAATGCCTCAAGAGCATCTGGTACATTTTAGCCAAGAGTAGTATAAACAACACTTGTAACAATACCCCCACTTAAGAGTGGCTTCAGACAGTAATAATACGGTACCAACTGTGAATTCATCTGTGCCTGTACCTACCAAACAATGCCCCCAGGTCCACTGATACTATGTAGCTTCAGAGAGCAAGTAGAAATGTGAAAACCTTCTTCCCAAGACCCTCACTGCAGGCTGGAGGGCCATCTCACCATGAAATGAGGAGAGAGTCAATCCCCTGGTCCTTGGAATGGACTCTTCCCACTCAGAAGTGACAACTTCTGCCCAATATTTTGTGACTTTTTCAATCCATCTCATCATTTGCAAAGCTGGACAATAAACAGAGTTTTTTAAAAAAGAAATAGTCACTTGTTTCTATTGACTCTTTGGAGGTAGCCTTTATTATAAAACCTATCTTTTGTAAAACAGATTTTGGTTTAAGGTGCATTTAAATTTACTTCAATAAAACATCAATAATTCAAAGAGGAAAGTGTTAATCACTCAGTCATGTCTGACTCTTTGCGATCCCACAGACTGTAGCCTGCCAGACTCCTCTATCCATGGAATTCTCCAGGCAAGAATACTGAAGTGGGTTGCCATTCCCTTCCCCAGGGAATCTTCCCAACCCAGGGAGCAAACCCAAACCTCTTGTACCACAAGCAGATTCTTTACTGTCTGAGCTACCAGGGAAGCCCCACACAGAGATTTAACATCAGCAATAACCCAAACCAGGATTATTTCGGCTTATTGAGCTCAAGGCCAGCAACACTGTTTGGCATGGGTAAATGGGAACCTATTCTACTTTAGCACCCCAACCCTAATAGGCATAGATGAGCAGGCACTCATTAGAAGGAGAAACCACTCCTATGAAGTACCAGAGAAGACAGTGCATTCTAGAATTCTAAAAGACAAGCCAGGGATGGAATTCAAGGCTTCCTGGGACTTAATCCACCTTGTTCCCTGTGAAGTCATGCTCCTTCCTGCTTAACTATAAAAAGGGGAGAGGGGAATTATTCATCTTTATTACTATAGTAAATAGCAAATATCTGGTGTGACTCAGGATTAATAAAGCCCATTATAAAAATCTGTCATTATTGCTACTCACACCATATATGATAGAAGCATATATATGAAAACAAGTTGACAATTGTGCAGATAAGTAAAGGCTTAAGATTGAATTCCTAGAATTGAAAAAAAAAGTCTGATTGACTGACATAGAAATACACACATAAAAAATATTTTAGAAAATAAAGGCAAGGTTTTTGTTAAGGAATGGATTGGGTTGGATTAATCCAAACAGGAAATGGCAGCGGAAACAAGAAAACCAAAGACAGATGTAAGGAATCGACAGCGTTTGAAAGCCAGTCCTGTATTTCACTGCCTGATGCCATCTGGTTTAGCTGGCATCCCTGCCAGCCAGAAATTTCAGGGCTTGCAAAGCTGCTTACAAAGCTGCTCCAAGTTGATGTGTGGTGTGTTTACTTTTAAACAGTGGCTGCCTTCTCTGACTGGTTTTAAAAATAGGCGAATATTCTAAAAGCAGAATAATGAATCACTGGATCGGGCCAAAATGAAAGAAGAAAAATGACTCAGGCAGACTAGTAGCACAGCTGTTCCACAAACATTTGGCCAAATCATTGTAAAACATTTTGACAGTGATATCAGATCAGGGTTCCTAAGCACAGTTAGGTTTGTTTTGACAATTCCAGAAGCACCAAGTAGAGCGTACAGTAGCTATATCAGACACCCCCTTGGCAAATTTGGATTTTGTTTTTTTTTTTTAAAAAAAAGGAGAGTACCTGCTAGATATGTTTATAATGTGATAAAAATCAGAATATAAGCACATCTTTTAAAATGTATTTATTTACCAAATATTTATTGACTAGCTATTACATTCAAGGCAGGGGCTGATTCTGTGATCAACTGACACATCACTTTGTCAGACTTTTAACGCACTAAGAAAATAATTCATAGGCTTCCTCTTCAAAAATGGCACTGTGGGCTTGATGGATCAAGCAAAATGTAGCCCCAGGAATTTATAAAAGGATGAAAGATAAAGGAAAGAATGAAAGAGACTTTTTTTTTTAATAAGCAGATGTTCACTGTCTGTTTTGCAAACACAATGTGACTAAGTCAATGGTACTTAAGATAGAACTTTCTGATTGGTATCCCCACCATTAGGACATACCATAGTACATTTCGTGATGGGCTTGTCTAAGCATCTATTTAGCAGCTGTTGGATTGCTTCGGAGGTTATTCTGTTTCAGATTTCCTTAAATTGTCTGCTCCGTGATTCTCCATGAATGGGATAAGCAAGACCCATTGGATCTGTAACCCAAATCCTCACTGACATTTAGTAATTAGAGCTATGCGGCCAGAGCTCTCAGAGAATGCTGCAGCTGGAAGGGACTGGGCGATCTCTGGTCCCAGATTCTCAGAGCAGAGCTGAAGACAAAGGGCCCCAAGAAGGGAAAGGAGTCTTATAAGCGGTGTCACCCCGCCCAGGGCTCTTCTCACGCTGCCTTGTGCTTCTTTCCCTTCTGCTCCACAGTTTCCCATAACAGGAACACATTCCCCAAAATGCTGGGAATCATGCCCTTGTGTGTGGTGTGTGTGTGTGTGTGTGTGTGTGTGTGTGGCGCTCAGTTGTGTCTGACTCTGCGACCCCATGGACCATAGCCCACCAGGCTCCTCTAGGGACCTTCCCAACCCAAGGATGGAACCCAGGCCTCCTCACTGTAGGCAGATTCTTTACCATCTGAGCCACCATGGAAGCCCCACAACAACAGTAACATTGGATAAATTTAGCTTTATAGACACACACACACACACTGCCATGTTCTTATTTAACATCAGAGAGGAAAACTTCATCAAAACCAAAGCATGTCTATGAACCAGTGTTTGAGAACAACTCTCTAGACAACATCTTGACTGAACTCTGGAGTCAAACATCTCCCCCTCTCCCCACACCTGTGCCCCCAGTCCTACATACAACTAAATCTATCTAGGCTTCCAAACTCTAAATTCTTGGTAAAACGAGTGTAGCTCTCCACCCAGAGAAGATGACCTCAGGAGAGGAAGAAGTCATGTCCAGAGAATATTCCCAAGTCTCATTCCACTCCCCAACCAAGAAGCTGAGAGACAGCTGGCATAGAATCCATTCAATGCGTCTACACGTCCGTCCAGCAGTCAGAGCCAGCTTCTTGGGAATGCGCCCACACAATCGCAACTGCCCTTCACTCAGGCGGTCCACACTTGGCTTAAAGATCTGGGTATGCTGTCTTGAAATTCTTAGTAATTTTTTAACAAAGAGCCCCAGAAGTTTTGCAATGTGCCTCCACAAACTGTTGTCCTACCTACAGGACAGCCCCTGGTGCTGATGTCCAGGAGACTGTCTTTCAAGGTACCGGGGCAAGTTGACACTAGAGAGGCGAGAGTTTGGGTGGTGACCACAGTGCAGAGGCTCATCCAAAACCTTTCCTGGTGACTGTTTGCTGTGAAGACTCCTAACCACTAAGGACATGGGTCAGTGCCACTCGGTAGGGTAGACAGACCTGCATTTGAATCTCAAGTTGGCTACTTTTTAAGTGGTGAGAGTGGAAGATCAACGTCTCTTGGAGACTCAGTTTTCTCCTCTGCAAAATGGATGTGACGTTCTCTGTCTAAGAAATTATTAGTAAAGGAATTCATATGTCAATCATTTAGGCTAGCGCCTAGGAAATAATCAGTAGTAATAATGAATGCTTAATGTAAACATGCTTACTTTCCATCTTTTCACCATAAACTCAGCCAAAGTGGTAACAAAGGGAGAAGGGGTATATGTGTGTGTGTGTGTGTGTGTGTGTGTGTCTGTGTGTGTGTGCATGTGTATGCACGCGTGTAAGTATATGTATAATGGTGGGGATTAGGAGTATTATCTTCATTATCTGAATAATCCAAAGAAAACAGGTAAGATCAAGATCACTGACTCTAATTACTGAATTAGAATAATTCAGTACTCTATGTAATTTAACTCACCCTATGCCAAGTTAAAGATTTCCCTGGTGTGGCCATAACCTCTGGTCTTTAAGGTTTAATCTCTTCATTCAAATCTGAATTTTAAAAGGGTTTCTCTTTACTTTCCTATCAAAGCAAACATTATATAAAATAATGTTTTAAAAACATTTTAACTTACACATGAAAAGTCTTTTGAGTACTTTCGTTTGAAATCTAAATAAAGATTCACATTATTTTTAGAAATAAATAAATGACATAGGGCTGCCGACTCATTACTAATACATCAAAAACCCATTTTAAGATTTATAGATAGCTTGGTTCTTATTAGAGCATCATATCATTTTGAAACACTTCATCCTTTTTTTAAACTTTGTTTTCTCTTGTTAAACACTGGAGATGAGACTGCTTTAATACACATTGAATTTTCAGGGCCCATAAAATTAGGACTAGAGATACGGATATGGATAAAGGTACAGCTTTGGTATGATACCTAGAAGGTTGCCAATTCTCTATAATTAGTAAAAATCACCATGTTACCTTAACCAGTACCTAAAACTATCAGGCAAATAAGATCAAATATCAAATAGACTGAGTGATATTTCTCTGCATGGAGACACCTGATTCAGTTTAAGCACGGAGTTTATGTTTCCATGAAACACTCTTTTGGTCACTATTACTGTAACTATCATTTTGTGAACCTTATTAATTTACCCTTTTGTAAGAATTTTTGGACTTATTTAGCTTAGAAACAGGCTTCCCTGGTGGCTTAGATAGTAAAGCTTCTGTCTGCAATGCTGGAGACCTGGGTTCGATCCCTGGGTCAGGAAGATTCCCTGGAGAAGGAAATGGCAACCCCCTCCAGTAGTCTTGCCTGGAAAATCCCATGGACAGAGGAGCCTGGTGGGCTACAGTCCATGGGGTCCTAAAGAGTCAGACACGACTGAGCGACTTGACTTTCACTTTCAGCTTAGAAACACAGTCACTCACTCAGAAACATGTGTTTCAAGAACCCTTTGGAAATATATTTATTTCTCAGCACACCACTAAATAAAATTTACCTCTCCCTTTCTTCTTTCCTACTCTATGAACACATATCAGAACTAACTTTCCTTCATCATTTCCCAGGACCAGTAGGGAAGCCATTTGCTGACAGGGATATTCATTCTTTTATTGGATTTCTTCTTTCCTTGCCTGTGCTCAGTCTTGTCTGACTCTTTGCGACCCCGTGGACTCCTCTGTCTGCTCCATTAGCAGGTGATTTCATTACCACTAGCGCCTCCACAAGTTATTTAACCTTCCTTAGCCAACATTTCCACTTCTGTAAAATGGGATAAAAACATCTTTTCAGCAGAGTTGTCACTTGGACTAAATTGATGAGATAGCACAAGCAAAAGCATCCAGGAACTCCATAAGCATTCATCTCCATTCTGATCTTTACAGCCTTAAGCAACAGGCTTCCAACCAAAAAATCCAGCTGTATCTCAAAAAATCTTCACCTGGTATCAGAAGAACGAACTCAAAGGGGTTATAGATATTGTATTATAGATTTTATAGTATTTGTTAAATTCTACTAGGGCTCTCTGTGCTCTATAAATCAGGGATCTCCAACACCTGGGATCCAAAGCCTCATGTGCTGAGATGAAACTAATATAATAATAATAGAAATAAAGTGCAAAATAAATGTAATGTGCTTGAATCATCCCAAAACCATACCCCTCCTTCTGTGGAAATATTGTCTTCCATGAAACTGGTCCCTGGTGCCAAAAAACTTGGGGACTGCTGCTGTAAAGGATATAAATATAGGAGATCATGCCTCCACTTCAAAGAGCTTGAGTGGTTTTCAGCTGATTGTTGTCAGCTCATGCAGAGATGAACTCAAAGTAGGGTCAAAAGTGGGACAGAATGTGACTCAGGAAAATGCAAAGAGACTCACCCAGCCCACGTCCTCAAATGTCACCCTTACCAAGTTGGCTGGTAGAATTCCCGTGGGAACTTGATCCTTAGGCTTCCTACTGATTCCCCCATGGATACGAAAAAACACACCCTGACAGAGATAACAGGGTCAGTCTTGACATTTACTCATTGCTTAGTGTGAATGAGGTTGTCCAGAGTCTTTCTTGAGAACAAGGATTGAAATGTGAAAAGAAGGGAGTCCGGAGACTTTGGGATCCTGAGGAGGAAGAGAGAAACACAACACAGAAAGGTACCAAAGGTAGAAAAAGGCAAAGGAAGGAAACAACAACGGGAGACACTCCACCTGTATCACAATTTTGCTGAGAGCTAGTTTTGCATGTGTAAATCTTGCTTCCAAAGAGACATTCATATAATATCCAGTTAAATTGGATTCAAGGATAGTTGTTTCAGCTCCTCCACCTAATTCCCACTGCCATACAAAACACCTGGTTTGTGGGGACAAAACAGTTTACATAAACAGAGTGAGTCCTGATTTTTTTTAACTAAATGTCTTCTAATGAAATCATACCCAGGTTTAAAAAAAAAATGTTGAAAGCTATGAGCTTGGGCTTATATCTCTGACTCTAAATAAAAAGTATCTCTGGGAGAACTTTCTCTACCCTGGGCACAATGACAACTCTTAAGGAAAAACTGATTGCACCAGTTGTGGAAGAAGAGGGAAGAATCCCAAAAAATAAGATCACTGTAGTGGGTGTCGGACAAGTTGGTATGGCATGTGCCATCAGCATTCTGGGAAAGTCTCTGACTGATAAGCTTGCTCTTGTGGATGTTTTGGAAGAGAAACTCAAAGGAGAAATGATGGACCTGCAGCACGGGAGCTTATTCCTTCAGACACCAAAAATTGTGGCAGACAAAGATTATTCTGTCACTGCCAATTCCAAGATCGTGGTGGTAACTGCAGGAGTTCGCCAGCAAGAGGGGGAGAGTCACCTGAATCTGGTGCAAAGAAACATTAATGTCTTCAAGTTCATCACTCCTCAGATCGTCAAGTACAGTCCTGACTGCATCATCATTGTGGTTTCCAACCCAGTGGATATTCTCACATATGTTACCTGGAAACTAAGTGGATTACTCAAGCATCATGTGATTGGGAGTGGATGTAACCTGGATTCTGCTAGATTTCGCTATCTTATGGCTGAAAAACTTGGCATTCATCCCAGCAGCTGCCACGGACGGATTTTGGGAGAACATGGCGACTCAAGCGTGGCTGTGTGGAGTGGAGTGAATGTGGCAGGCGTTTCTCTCCAGGAACTGAATCCAGAAATGGGAACAGAAAATGATAGTGAAAATTGGAAGGAAGTGCATAAGATGGTGTTTGAGAGTGCCTATGAAGTCATCAAGCTAAAAGGATACACCAACTGGGCTACTGGATTAAGTGTGGCTGATCTTATTGAATCCATGTTGAAAAATCTATCCAGGATTCACCCAGTGTCAACAATGGTGAAGGGCATGTATGGCATCGAGAATGAAGTCTTCCTGAGTCTTCCATGTATCCTGAATGCGCAAGGGTTAACCAGTGTTATCAACCAGAAGCTGAAGGATGAAGAAGTTGCCCAACTCAAGAAAAGTGCAGATACCCTCTGGGGAATCCAAAAGGACCTAAAGGACCTGTGACTCCTGGCTGCAAGGCTGTAGAAACTTAAAACTACAGTGTGATTAACCACGAGCCTTTAGTTTGCATCCATGTACATGGAGCACAGTTCACTTTTGTCTTCCTAAGTCTGTGAATCTGGGCTCCCAGAATCAAAGCCCATGTTTGCTTTAATGCTTGCAAGATGAGTCCTTGAACAAATAAAATAAACCACCTAGCACAGTGTGGAAAAAAAAAAAAAAGTATCTCTGACTATAATAATAAGAATTTTTTTTTAAGCCAAGGCCTAGATTTTTTCAAGAGTGTGCCAGATTTTGGCTCCACTGAAGATAAGGAAAATTCTCAAGTAATTAATATCAAATCCTCAAGTCCATCAGACCCTAAATTCTCTCTAATTGGAGAAGGGCCAGGTTATTCTCCCTAATAACCCAAGAGATGTGATTCATATTTCTCTTCTGCACATTTTCTGTTGAGGAAAGCTGACTCCATGAAAGTCCCTATTTAGAAAGTCAACTCTTAGAATTCAAAGTTTGGAGGCAATACAAGCTACATCATTGGTTTATTAAAGACAAGCATTGCTGGGAATTTCCTTGCGGTCCAGTGGTTAGGACTCCAAGCTTTCACTGTACAAGGCCAAGGTCTGACCCCTGGTCTGGGAACTGAGATTCCCAGATCCTACAAAGCCACAGGGTGCAGCCAAATAAATAAATTTAAGCTTAATTTTTTAAAGATTCTTTTTTTTTTTTTAATGTGGACCATTTTTAAAGTCTTTATTGAATTTGTTGCAATATTGCTTCTTACTCTTTGCGATCCCAAGGACTATTTATTACTTAGGTTTTCTGTCCCAGAGCCATGTGGGATCCTAGCTCCTTGACCAGGAATCAAACCCATATCTCCCGCATTGGAAGATGAAGTCTTAACCATTGGACTGACAGGGACGTTCTAATAAAATATATTCTTTAAAAAAAAAAAAAGAAATACAAACATTGCTGCCTCTGGGAGTTATGGTTAGCTAAATGTTACTTCATCAAGCATTCTAATGTGAAGCTAGAAATGGTGATTGTATTATAAAAGGTATTTTTTACCCCTAGAAACTCACTCCCTTTATTTAACCCCTTGGAGGTCCATAGTCTTTTTGGAGACTTGTGGCTCATTTTGCTATCAATGATCAGTTCCCCATCTCCCAGGCCGGTCTGTCACCAAGTCCAATCCTTCCTTCAAAATGTACTCTGAATTCAGTCATCCCATCCCATTCTCTAATCGAGGCTTTCACCACTTTACCTGTGTACCATGAGAAGAAGCCTCTTCCATTCTCTCATCTCCTCACATTCCAGGCTATTCCAACTGAACACTTACCATTTTCATCATATTACTCCCTTGCTCAAGAATTCTTGACACTCTGCTGCTTCTGATCAAAACACACACTTTCATTACACTCTGAAGATTGACTTGGTAATGCTAGTTTACTGCTATCTAAAACAAACTGAGTGCCTGAACTGAACTGAAAACAAACTTTCTACCTAAGACCAGCAAAATGCCCAGCTCAGAGAGGGGCTTAGTAAAATGTCAGGTTACTCTTCCACAGTTCAGACCTCTGCTCCAGTTGAAGAGAGTTTAAGAATTTCCTGAACAAATTGTGCTCTTCCTGACTTAGGTTTTTGCTCTTGCTTTCTGTCTGAAGGAGAAAAGAAGAATTGTTAAAAGATGTGTTGTTCAGTCACTAAGTCATGTCCAATTCTTTGTGACCCCCTGGATTATAGCCCACTAGGCTCCTCTGCCCCTGGGATTTTCTAGGCAAGAATACTGGAGTGGGTTGCCATTTCCTTCTCCAGGGGATCTTCCCAACTCAGGGATCAAATCCGCATCTTCTGCATTGCAGGTGCGTTCTGTACTGCTGAGCCACCAGGAAAGCCCCAGAAGATGTGCAGCTTCCTTTTCCTACACCTAGTTTCCAGAAATGGTATCTTTCCTACACTCTCGTTCTATACCCTACCTGCCTTCAAGACCAGGATGACTATCACATCTTCCAAGGAGCTGTACCCATCTGCTCTGGGTGACAGATTTTTCCCCAAATCTCCCTGCCTTTTAAAACCCATAGGAGATCTCACTGTACTTCTCTGTTGCACAGCCCACCAGACTTTGACAGAGCGCTGGAAATACCGAAGCTAAGTAAAGCTCAGCTAATTAATAAGAGCAGAAGCAGGGACACCCACAATCCACCAAGTGAATAACAAGTCGCCAAACAGTTGCAGCTCATTTATCCTGTAAACCCTACCTTGACTTGAGGTAGAAGTGTGAGATGTAGGTGAAACACACAGTTGCTTCATGGTTTACACTTTGCTTAATACTCCAGAATCAGTCATCATAAACACAGGGGCTAGTTTAATCCTTAATTTGTGTCAGATATGATGCTAAATGCTTTACCTTCATTGCTGTGATTGTTTTAGTCACTAAATCATGTCTGATTCTTTGCAACCCATGGACTGTAGCCCACCAGGCCCCTCTGTCCAGGGTGATTCCCAGGCAAGAATACAGGAGTAGGTTGTTATTTCCTTCACCAGGGCATCTTCCCCACCCAGGGATCGAACTCACATCTCCTGCATTGCAGGCGGATTCTTTACCAATGAGCCACCTGGGAAGCCCTCTTTATCTATACAGTGTTATTTACTTCTTCCAACAACTCTATGAGTTATTGCTAGACACATATGGGAAACTGAAGTTCAGAAAAGTTGAGTGATTTACCCAAGATCATACAAACAGGGATGGAAATGAATCTGGAAAGCACACCTCACTAGTTCCAAAGCCCTGTGTCCTTAACTTTTACACTAAATTGTCTCAGAAAATTATGAAGACAATTAAAAGATGACTAGAGGAATAAGCACTGTATTAGGCTCATGAGAAATGAACAAATCAACATCCACAGACAAAGGTATCTCCTTTTCTCATGGACTCTGCTTACTCTCTACAGTAAATTCAATAATATGGAAATACTTTTTAAAAATGTACTTGGTTTTCTCATTTATTATAAATTAGATATTTTCCTTTGTTTCCCCCCTACATAGACCACACACACTGGAATTCAAAAGGCATGCACAGTGCGTGTGATGGCAAGCGTTGCCTGGTGTGACGCTCCACACACTCCTCACTCAAGAATTCAGAGGGAGTGTCCCCAAGTGTTTGCAAAGCATCTTTCTGTACACTTGCAACTTCAGGTGCATAGGGAAATACAGATTGGTAGACTTCAGCCGGAACTCACTGCAGTCGCAGTAGGGCCCTGGAGCATACATTTTTGATAGGTGCTCTCCGATGATTATTTTAAGAAAGATTGAGAAACAGAGAACTCTAACTCCTGTCTTGGATTCTCTAGTTAGGTGCCTTTTCTAGATCTATGGGAATGCATTGATCCTTTTTAAAATTTAATTTTAGAAGGTTGTTCATAAAACTTCATAAGCGTCCTTGTGTAGGGGTAAAAGGCAGGAATTACTTGAAATAAATGACAACCGTTATTGGAAGCTACCATATCAAAAGAAAAACAGAATTTCAGAAGTGGACATTCTTGGGACATTTGAAAGAGACTGGAACAAACCAATCAAAATTGACTGATGAAAAATATGCAGGAATTCTCAGAGCTCAAAGGATGGTGGTAAATTAATTACAAGTTGTACACCTTGTATGTCAAGGAAGAATCTACTTATGCAACCCAGAGAGCAGAGTCTCCTCTCCATGGCTCTTTTCTATACATAAATTAAACTGTGTTAAAATGAAGAGGGAACATTTATTTGTGTAATCCTAAATTATGATATAATCATACTATTTAGAAGAAACAAGCTGTATATACTACATTTTGTCTGTAACTCGGTTGATTATAACAGGACTTGTCTTGCTCATGTGGAATGCAAGCACAAGGAAGAAAATTGTACATTTTCTTTCTCCCTGGAGTTTGAGTTTACCTGTGTCTGTACTGAGAACTAGCCATTCAAGCACTTATTATTCCTCAAAATCTTGCATTTATGAAATGCATAAAAACAGAAGCAGCTTTTCTTTTTTTGGTTTGGTTTTTCTTTTTGTTTTGTTTTTAACAAGAGACTTTATTCTTTAGAGCAGTTTTAGGTTTATAGACAAATTGGGTAGGAAGTATAGAGAGTTCGTACAGACTCTTTCTCCCTACACGGGCAGTTTTCTTTTTCTTCTTAGAGACGCAGGTTGGAATAATGGAGAGGGTTTAAACAGTTCAGTCCAGGGATTCGAGTTTAAATCACAACTCTGTTATTTACTAACAGTGTGGTCTCTGGATGTCAATCTTTATCTCTGCAAATTAAGAATACTAATAGGTACACAGCATTCCAAAGATCAGAAATAGTGTAAATGAAAGTCTAATGAAAAGACAAATGCAACTGACGGTCATTGTCATTTCTAAGTTGGGAGGGGTTGATTCGCCAGTTGGGAGGATTTCCCTTCACCACTGTCTTTCAGGGTAACATTGAGTGGGAATACGGCATAACAGCAGCCATGGGAAAAGTGTCAGAAGAGTAGATGATGAAGAATCAAGGCTTCACCTCTTTCACCTCTAGAACGAATCCACCACTGGGGGCTGCACAGTCCAGTAACCCCAGGGTAATTGTCACCACCATAATCATGCAGTCTAGTAAAGCCTGATGGAGTAGGAAATGGCAACCCACTCCAGTATCCTTGCCTGGAAAACTCCATGGACAGAGAAGCCCGGTGGGCTACAGTCCATGGGGTCACAAAGAATCAGATACAACTGAGCGACTGCACACCCATAGTCAAGCCTGAATGGGCTGTGTAATATCAGACATCACAGAGCCCAGATCCTTACTCTATATTATTTTGTCCCTTTTCAATCATTACTTTTTAAAGCATTCCTTCCTCCAGGAGCACCGTTAAGAAAGAAGGAAGGAAAAAGGAAGGAAGGAAGGAAGAAAAGGAGGGAAGGAAATAGTCAGTTCTCAGAAGATGTAAGGTTTAAATGATGATGTGGTTTAAAGTGTATGATTATGTGACTGTAACGGATGATATTAGACTGCAAGCAAACGCTGATGCCACTGGAAGAAACCCAAGCCTTCCCTTCCTCACTGCTGTGACCTCACACCACCTGGGGTCCCCTGTCAAAGGAGGTGCAACTGAATATGCGTGTTAAGAGGCCACTGAAGGAAGCCATGACACTGGGCTCTAAGTATGGCGGCCTCACCTCAGACCAAACTATCTCAAGAGGGTCCGCCTCACCTGTTCCATTCATCACTCCTGCCGGAGTCTGTTTATTTAGCCGGAAGTGTGGGAGCACCAGCGAGAAACCAGCATTCAGAACTGGGCTTCAGGAAATGCTGCTGGAACCAGGACAGTGATATTTTTATCTCACCTAGCCAACTGCCAGCTCTTAGTACACGTTTCCTCATGCGGTTTGAACAATGACACAATTTGCTCTCCTTAGAAATTGTTATAGCTCCATGAATTTTATGATAAGAGAAAGCGAAAACGGAGAAAGTGAAAAAGAAATGTGCTCGAGCCACCCAAGGTTTGGAGATGGACACGTCACCAGAAAGATTTCTGGAAGCCACACTTCAACAATGCGTGATAAAAAAAAAAAAAGCACACTCCCCATCACTGGGTCATACAAGGCAGGCTCTTTTTTAGGTCATGCAGCATGCAAGATCTTAGTTCCCTGACCAAGGATCGAACTCATGGCCCCTGCAGAGGAAGTGCAGAGTCTTAGGGAATTCTCCAGGCACACATTTTAAAATACCCTTCATGGAAAAGTGGTGGTAAGAAGATAGCAGGTGGGGTGGTGGCAGGGGGGCTCTTTTCTCAGAGCAGAGCATACCTGCGGCATTGTCGAGGCTGAAGGCAATGCGTACTGGCTTATCTGCAGGTACCCTGGCTGTGCTGATCATGTGGGCACCTGAGCCTTGGCCTTCCTCTGGGTCTTCCAGCTGCAAGGACAAGAGAGAGCCGTGGTCACTTTATCCAACATCGTCCCAAGAGCCCTTTGGAAATTAGAAAAGAAAATTAGTAAGCACAGTTTTTTTTTATTTTAAAGCTGTTTCTAGCTCCCAGCTTCCTTTCCCTACACCTGCTCCATTTAAAATTCTTTTTCTGGCTTATAAAAAAAAATTTTGCTTTGGAAATACATCTAGAATGAGATTCACAAGATAGAGCAATATCTCCACCCACCTCACTTTTTTTAATATCCCCTATACTGACCTGTCCAACCCTGGCCCTTTGAGGTCTTATATAGTGCTTTATTTTTAATTGAAGGGGATAAAGAATTTCCATAAGGCATCAGACAGCTCTTCACACTCAGAAGCCTAAATGGATCTGAATTATTGATCTGAGAGTGGTAACAAATGAGTACTGTATCATGGAATTATTTCAATGACTACTTAATTATTTCAATACCAAAGACAACTTAAAGAAATTCCCCCATTATATTATGAATAGTATGTACTTTAAATAGCTGATTAACTACCTATAAATCTGGCAAACATTTCTAAGGTAGATATGATATAAGCAAAAGACAACATATAACATAATATAAGCAAAAGACAAATCCTAAAACAGTCTATGCATACTCCACCCCACCTACTAAATTATCATTGAATTAAGAAACTAAGACAGAAATTAATGAAAAAACATACTACAGATAAGATAGGTTGTGGTGGGTGAAAATATATGAATATTTATTTGTCATAATAAGAGAATTTAGGCCAAATAAATTTTAACAAAGATATTTGATTGTTTTTATTCAATGGAATAGGAAAAGATATTATTATAAATACATGTTATCTTTGTCATTTAAACCCATATATTTAACTTCTCTATTTTTAATCAAGCATCCCCCTAAGCCCTCTATTTTCCTTCTCATGGAGACAGTAAACCAAAAACTCTGAACGATATTTTAAGGAAAATGTTTCTAAAAATGGCAAAATATAAATCATCTATTTACCCATCCTTAGTGAGATTCTGGGAACTGCTGTAGCAGGGCATTTTCTCACAGCAAGGTTTCTGATTCTTTCCCATAACTTTTCTCTATCTAAAAAT
Source organism: Antilocapra americana (assembly GCA_007570785.1). Taxonomy (NCBI): domain Eukaryota; kingdom Metazoa; phylum Chordata; class Mammalia; order Artiodactyla; family Antilocapridae; genus Antilocapra; species Antilocapra americana. The sequence continues at coordinate 21,492,646 of ML664170.1, read as the reverse complement.
AGTGTTCTAGAAAACCAAATTTTGTTTTTACAATTATTTATAGAGTCAAAGCAAATGCATATATACATATGTATATTTAGACATACATACATATGGAATCATCTTACCCAGTACATGAAAAGAGAACAGGCTTATATTAAGTACCTAGTATAGCTTTGGAGAAAAACCAGCAACTGTTTATCACTCAGTTAGAATCATAGTTGGCCCATTCATTTAACACTACAAGTAGCAATGAACCATAAAGCACTCCAAGTCATGTCATTCTAAGTTAGAAAAAAGTATTAACATGAAACATTCGACTCAAGAAAAGGGTAATATAAAATCACTGTTACTTGACTCAAAATTTGCTTTATCTTAGCTCTGACATACATTTGTGTGTTGTCTCGTCTGGTTAGAATCAACCATCTCGTTAGCCACCTGTTCCTAGGGAATAGAACAGACTGTCTCAAATTAAACAAAACAAACAATAAAAATCCCCTTAAAGTTGCAGCCAAAAGAAAAAGTCTTATCATCACACCCTGTACCATCACCAAGCCATTTTATCGGAACATCTGAGGGTGAAAAGCTTCACTCCTCCTTTGGCTAAATCTCCCAGTGCTTTCCAGCACCAAGACAGAAACCGCAAGGGGTGGAAATTTGCCTCCGGGGGTTTTGTAGATAGATCCCTGGCAGGGTTTCCAGCCAAGGGGTGGGGGAGAATGAAATTGATCAACACAACTAATCAGAGCCCCTCCCCTCCACACAACGGAGAACATCTGTCTGCCTCCCAAAGGATGGCGGGGCGGCAAAGTTGGGTGGATCTGGAGTTCCACACGGTGTCAGCCCCTGCACCCACTTGCCTTTTCATCACACCGCCTGGGGGAAATGGGCTGATTCCTCCTCGGGGCGGTAGCAGAGCTTTGGTGAAGTTGCTGGTGCTCTGAGCGTTTCGTTGGCCTTTCACACCTGTCGCCTTACCTCACTTAGTCGAGTGTCTGGACTCGTGTAATCCAGGGCCAGCCACTGCCTTGGCCGGTCGCTGCCTTTGTGGAGTAGAGACCCAGTGGCAGACCAGGCTGCACCTGCCACATAGCAGCGTGACAATCTGAGCAGCAGTGACAGCTGGGAGGGCGGCTGGCTGCTACCTGCTGTCCCCCAGACCCCGGCGTCCCACGGGGCCTCTCCCTGTTCCGCTTCCCTCCACGACCCCTCTCTCCTTTCCTTGCCTCTCCCGCAGCCAGGATGTTGTCATGCTTCTAGAAAAAGCAAGCGCAAAAGAAAAACCCTCCTCCTGTCAAGAGGCATTGATAAACAGCAAGTTGCGGAGCGTCCAAATGTTTTAATTCATTAGTCCTGGCAAACCTAAAATACAAACAGACTTGCTTCACAAGACAGGAATGTCTTCAGCGTGACCCAATCGGTGTCTGGGTCTATTCCAGCAAACGGGCCGGGACAGCATGACTGCAGTCAGCAAAAATGTTTCGGCCGCTCCAATCGGCTCCCCGGGACCCGGCCAACTTGGACCGGCCACCGGCCTTCTCGGAGGAGATGATAGAGCGATGGTTCCGCGGAAGAACGTGAGGTCTGAGGTTGAGCTGCTGTTGGGCTTGATGACTTGATCCCATCTACGATGCAACTGACCGCGCAACGAGTCGATGGTAAACAGGCCGGGAGAGTTCAAACTGTCCAGACGTTTTAACAGCCACCAACCTGGAGGTCAGAAGTACTTGAGAAGAGTTGGATGTTGAAGTTTAAGTAATGAAAGATAGACAAATATTAGGAGGATGCACCAAAACAAATATTGTATATTAACACGTATATATGGAATCTAGAAAGATGGTACTGATGAACCTATTTGCAGGGCAGCAATGGAGAGGAAGACATGGAGAACACACTTGTGCACCCAGTGGGGGAAGGAGAGGATGGGACAAATTGAGAGAGGAGCATGGAAACATATATATTACCATATGTAAAATAGATAGCCAGTGGGAATTTTCTGTATAACAGAAAGCTCAACCTGGTTGCCCTGTGACAACCTAGAGGGGTGGAATGGGTGGGAGGTGGGAGGGAGGTTCAGGAGGGAGGGAACATATGTATACCTATGGCTGATTCCTGTTGATGCATGGCAGAAACCAACATAACATTGTAAAGTAATTATCCTCCAATTAAAAATAAATAAAAAAGAATGTACAGATTGGGAGAAAAATCTTTACAAAATATGTACTAGGTAAAGGACAGATATCCAAAACATAAAAAGAACTCATTCAACTCAACAACAGGAAAACAGTCCAGTGGGCAAAAACTCTGAATAGACATCTCACAAACAAAGATATACAGACAGCAAATAATCATGAAAAGATGCCGAATACCATATGTCGTTAGGAAATTGCAAATTAAAGCAAAATGAGATACCCTAATAGATACACTATTAGAATGGCCAGAATCCAAAAAAAACCACTGACAATGCCAAGTACTGGTAAGGGTGAAAAATGATATGGCCACTTTGGAAGACAGTTTGGTAGTTTTCTACAAAACTGAACATATTCTTAGCATATGATCCAGCAGTCACACACTTTGGTATTTACCCAAAGGAACTGAAAACTCAGGTCCACACAAACACACACAGGTGTTTACAGCAGCTTCATTCATTATTGCCAAAACTTGGAGGCAAACAATACATCCTTTCATAGGTGAATGGCTAAACAAACTGTTGTATATCCACACAATGAAATATTAGTCAGTGATAAAAAGAAATAAGTTATCAAGCCACAAAAAGACATGAAGGAAGCTTAAGTGTGTATTATTAAGTGAGAGAGGCCAGTCTGAAAAGACTACATACTGTAAGATTCCAACTATACAACATTCTGGAAAAGGCACAGTTATGGAGACAGTACAAAGACCAGTAGTTGCCAGGTGTCTGGGTAGAGGAGAAGAGGGATGGAGAGGGAGGAGGGGATAAATAGATGGCGCGTGGGATTTTTAGGGCAGTGAGACTGTTCTGTATAACACTATAATGATGGATTTATGTCATTATACATTTGTCTCAACCCATAAAATGTACAACACCAAGAGTTACAAACTACAGACTTTGATTAATAAAAATGTGTCTGTATGGACTCATTAATTGTAACAAATGTACCATACTAATGCAAGATGTTAAGAACTGGGGAAATTAGGGGAGGAGAAGCAGGGGGGAGGAGATAGATGGGAGCTGCCTGATTTTCACTCATTTTCCCCTGTAAACTTCAAATTGCTCAAAAAACTGCTAAATAAATAAGTAAAAGGAGATAGCAAGTTTCCTTGTTCTAATGAATGAAAGGCTAATTTGTTAGGCTACATACAGTGTGTGTGTGTGTGTGTGTGTGTGTGTGTGTGTGTGAGTGTGTGTGTGTACACTCAGTTGTGTCTGACTTTTTTCAACCCCATGGATTGTAGCCCACTGGGCTCCTCTGTCCATGGGAGTTCCCAGGTAAGAATACCTGGGAGTGGGTTGTCATTTCCTCCTCCAGGGGATTTTCCCAACCCATAGATTGAACCCACATCTCCTGCACTGGCAGGCAGCTTCTTCACCACTGCGCCACCTGGGAAGCCCATAAATGGTAATAAGGGATATAGATTCAAATGATTAAAAGCATTCACATATAAGCCTATTTGCATTTCTAATGGCAAATCTTTCCAGGAATTTTTATTACTGTTTGATGTTATTTTATGGTTAATAATATCATTTATCTATTGCATTAAAATGTATCAAAGTCTTATCCAAAAGAGGTTCATCTTCATCTTCCCAATAATCCTGTGAAATAAACATGGTCAATATCGTCATCTCTGTGTAATGAATGAGCACACTGAGACTCAGACAGTTTAAGTAACAGGTTCAAAGAGAAATGATCATTATGGAATAATGACCCAGAAAAGATTCAGGTTTTCTCATTTGGGAGCTTCCCTGGTAAACAATCTGCCTGCAATGCAGGAGACCTGAATTCGATCCCTGGGTTCATGCTATTTCCACTGTTAGGAGGCACTCTGTATGAAAGATCAGATTGGGTTGTTTTGTTAATAGTGTCTGACTCTCGAAGTTCCTTGGTGGTCCACTGGTAAGTAAGAAACCATCTACCAAGGCAGGGGACACATATTTGATCCCTGGTCCTGGAAGATTCCACAGGTTTTAAGGCAGCTAAGCTTGTGTATCACAACTGCTGAGCCAGCAATCAAGGCCTATGGGCCACAACTACTGAGCCCATGCACCTCAAGGCTGTGCTCTGGAATAAAAGAAGCCACCTCAAGGAGAAGCCCACACACTGAAACGAAGAGTAGCCCCCGTTCACCTCAACCAGAGAAAGCCCATGAGCAGCAACGAAGATCCAGCATGGCCAAAAATAAGTAAGCAAATAACAATGTCTGACTCTCAACTTTGGGTTTGAAAGAGATGAAGGTATACCTTTCTTCATGGTCTAGCATCTAGGTTCACCTGACACCATCTTTACCGTGACACCTAAATTCAACCCCAAGGAAACCGAAGTTTGTGGATCCTGTGTGTGCTGATGAGGGAGTGGATACCAATCTGCACTGGCTCCCAAATCAGCTCCTGGGTGTGCCTTCAGGAAAAACTGGTGGTGACAAGGACGTTGCCAAGAGAATCAGAAGGCATCAGGAGTCCAGTGAAACTGACCCTTCAGAATGGAAGGACTCAGAAGGAGGTGACATCTTTTTCCTCTGCCCTGATCATCAAAGCTCTTGGCGAGCCAACCAGAGAAAGAAAAAAGCAGTTTATCCACTAAACACAACAGAAGTATCGCCCCTTATAATATTCTCGAAAGCACCTGACAGATGTAGCATAGGTTTTTATACAGAGAATTCTCCAGCATCTTTACAACAATCCTGGGGACTGCCCATTGTGTCAGCTGCTATGTCCAGCTGCATTCTCATGACTTGAACAGCGATGTGATGATGCCCAGTTGGTAAAGAAATACAAAGGAAAAGATGTCATTAAAGGACAATGACAATCACAATAAAGGAACAAAAAGACTACATCTAAATATTCTAAATATGCTCTGTCCAAGCCCAATCACACAAATTCAAGGGTTTAAATAATAATATTCACTAGTTCTTCTGTTCCCATGGGAGCAGTGATGTATTTCTTGGCTCTTTATCTAAACACTTCCAAGAGGGTAACAAATCTGAAACCCAAGTGAAATCCTTCCCACAACTATAACCCAAAATAACCTCATGGTATTTTAAGAATTCAGTAGAATTATACTAATTCAATCCAGAAAGCATAGGGTGTGTATCTCAAAATATTAACAGATTAGCAGTATGTCTCTGGTTAGGAGCAATGTGTAAAATTTTTGTTTTCTCCTTTGCAGCGGTCAATGGTTTTTTTATTGCTACATGGAAAGTTGTTTTTTTTTTTTTTTAAGGTTTTTTGTTTATTTACTTCTTGGTTGTGCTGGGTCTTTATTGCTACTTGAGAGCTTTCTCTAGTTGCAGTGAGCGGGTGTGACTCTGAGTGTGGTGTACAGGCTTCCCATTACACTGGCTTCTCTTGTTACAGAGCACGGGCTCTAGGCACACGGGCTCAGTAGTTGGGGCACATGAACTTAATTGCTCCAAGGCATGTGGCGTCCTCCCGGACCAGGGATCGAAACTGGATCCCCTGCGTTGGCAGGCAGATTCTTACCCACTGTACCACCAGGAAAGTCCTGGAAAGTTATTTTTAATGGAAATCGAGGAGATTTTCAAATAATGAACCCTTGACTTGCTTCCAAATTGTGGTCTGTAATACACATGGCAGCTCATGGTACAGACTGTTACCACAATTAATGCGATCTCAATTTCTTGATACGATTCAATAGGCATCTTGGGAAGACTTGGTATGTACCAGGCTAGTATTTCCCAAACTTCCTCATTCTGGGATCATGCCTTTTAAAAATACCCATTCCCATGGCTCTGCCCTGACTAGGATGGGCCCAGAGCTTTATAAATGTCAACAAGAAATGCTAATATTTCTGTGCAGCATTTAGAGAAGGGTTTAAAACACATTTTCATCAATACTTTTAAGTTAGCTCTCCACTGCTATCCAACATATGCAGCCTATAATCTCCAAAAAAAAGAAAAGTTGCATGATAATGAAGTAATTAGTCTTCCCTTAAAACCATCACTCGGCAATTTTTTCTGTAAAGGATCAGATAATAAGTGTCTCACACACACCGAATGAACTATTATGATCTCTGCCACAACTACTCAGCTCTGTCACTGTAGCACAAAATCAGCCACAGGCAAGACGAACTTGGGACTTCCCTGGTGGTGCAGCGGATGGGAATCCACCTGCCAATACAGGGAACACAGGTTCGATCCTTGGTCCAGGAAGAATCCGCATGCCAAGGAGCCTCTAGGCCCGTGCCCCACAACTACTGAACCTGTGCACCTAGAATCCATGCTCTGCAACAAGAGAAGCCACTGCAGTGAGAAGCCTGCACACCACAGCTAGAGAAAGCTTACATGCAGCATTGAAGACCCAGCACAGCCAAAAATAAATAATTATATATTTTAAAAGGATCTATTTGAATGGAGGGCCTCCAACTTTATTTACAAGAGCAGGAAACAAACGGACATACCTGGGTTCCAATAAAACTTTATTTACAAAAACAGATAGTAGCCTAGATTTGCCCCACAGCCATAGTTTACTTCCCAGTTAGCACTAGTGATGAAGAACCGCCTACCAACGCAGGAGACATAAAGATACAGGCTTGATTCTTGGGTCAGGAAGATCCCCTGGAGAAGGGAATGGCAACCTGCTCCAGTATTCTTGTCTGAAGAATCCCATGGACAGAGGAGCCTGGCGGGCGACAGTTCCTGGGGTCACAGAGAGTCGGACACATTGAGTATGCAGTATAAAGTTTACCAGCTCCTGCCGCATCTCACTGCAATCTGAAGCTCCAGGAGGCTTAGCTCCCCCAGAGTGGCAGGAACAGTCTCCCTGGAGAAAATCACCTTTTCTTTTTCTGCCACTCTTAGTTGCCTCTCTTCATCCCTCCCAACTCTATCCCCACAAAAAAATTCTTGCATGTCAGACTTTTCTCCCATCAATCACACAAAAGCCCCCAAGTTCCTTCTGAACCCTGCTGTTCTATAATATAAAGCACCTGGTACATCTGCTTGAAACAAACACGAGGGAATAAATACTTAAGTAAGCAAGAAAGTACAAGGATTTTATCAGGCTGCTTTGATCTAATGAATGCAAATCTGTTAAGAGATGCACCACAATAAAGCTGTAAAGGGACTTCCTGATGGTCCTGTGGCTTAGACTCCACACTCCCAACGCAGGGGGCCCAGGGTAAAATCACTAGTCAGGGAACTAGATTCTGCATGCCACAACAAAGCCCCAGCAGAAGCAAATAAAGAAATAAATATTTAAATCAAAAAAAATTTATAGGCCTCCCCTGGTGGTACAATGGATAAGAATCTGCCCACCAATGCAGGTTCAATCCCTGGTCCAGGAAGATTCCACGGGCCACAGGGCAACTAAGTCCGAGCTCTAAAGTCCACTTGCCACAACTACTGGGCCCACCTCCTGCAACTATGGAAGCCCATGCACCTAGAGCCTGTGTTCCTCCACGAGAGAAGCCGCCACAATGAGAAGCCCTCGCGTGTAACAAACAGCAGTCCCCATTTGCCACAACTAGAGAAAGCCCACCGAGCAACAAAGACCCAGCACAACCATTAATTAATTTAAAAAAAAACTGTATAGATTTGCTAACAAGTCCAAGCTCTTCACCCCTTGATAGGCTGATGAATTGGAGATGAAGTGGTGGGGCAAGGAAAAGAAGAGGACAGATAAATGTCTCAAAATAACCTTCTTATTGGGGTCTGAAGGCCAGTTTGTTTTACAGATCAGAGATAGGGGAGGTGAGGAAACAAAGTAAAAAGGCCATTCATCTTGCAAACATCTCCTAGAATGGCAAGCCTCAGACAGAGGATGTGTTCATTTCTTTCTTCCTGCCATTCACAGGTGTACAGGATTCTGAACAAAGGCATTTTAGTTTAACAGTTGGGTAGAGGGAGAGGACTCTCTGAGGCAGGCCATTGTATATGATTATAATGATAAAGTTACAGAAGTTCAGTTCAGTTCAGTCACTCTGTCGTGTCTGACTTTTTGTGACCCTATGGACTGCAGCCCACTAGGCTTCCCAGTCCATCACCAACTCCCGGAGCTTGCTCAAATTCACATCCATTGAACCAATGATACCATCCAACCATCTCATCCTCTGTCGTCCCCTTCTCCTCTTGCCTTCAATCCTTCCCCAAATCAGGGTCTTTTCCAATGAATCAGTTCTTCGAATCAGATGCCCAAAGTATTGGAGTTTCAGCTTCAGCATCAGTCCTTCCAGTATTCGAATATTCAGGACTGAATTCCTTTAGGTTTGATTGGTTGGATCTCTTTGCAGTCCAAGGGACTCTCAAGAGTCTTATCCAACACCACAGTTCAAAAGCATCAATTCTTCAGCATTCAGCTTTCTTTATAGTCCAACTCTCACATCCATACATGACTACTGGAAAAACCATAGCTTTGACTAGACGGACCTTTGTTGGCAAATAATGCTACAGAAGGCAAGCCAAAAAAAACAAAACAGTTCCAACAAGGAGTCAGAATTGACTTTTCCCTGCAATAGATTCAGGAGGTTAGGTTCTTCCCTTGGTTCACAGGACTGAGAGGGGAAGTGTGAGAAGGCATCCTGAGGTCCTGCGTGTGCGTGAGAGAGTCTCACACGGCTGCTCTTTGGTGTGGTCCTTTCCTCTGCTCCTGACACTGGTCAAACCTCAGCTAGGATGTCCCGTGGTCCCAAAGAAGCCTGTTAGTGACCCTTACTTGCAGTGATATGGCCATTCCTTCCCAAACCTGCTTGTCTGGGTAATATGGTGAAAGATCATAGACCCCCAAAGCAAGAACAAGGTGGCCCTCCTCCAAGAACTTCTGATCATACACTGTCACAGTTTTTTATTTTATAAGTGACTGGGAGCCCCTTGCCTAGCCCAAGTTCACTGCATAGTTAGGATAGCAGAATGACCAACTCTCTATCATTTTTATGTCACAAAGCTCAAAAGAGACATTAGAATTAGAAGCACTAAACCAGTCAGAGTGTTCTGTTTCCTGGGCTCGGTGTCTTTCTCATTGAAAGGGACAGAATACTATGCAGTGTTTTTTCCTTTTTTTTTTTTTTTTTTGATTGGAGGATAATTGCTTTACAATGCTGTATTGGTTTCTGCTGTACGCAAAGTGAATCAGCTACAAGTATACATATATCCCCTCCCTCTGAAGCCTCCTTCACTACACAGTGTTTACGAGCCAGGCTTCCTGGGTCTCCAACCTGGCTCTGTCTCTTGCTGATGTGGGACTTTCATAAAATTAGTTAACAAATCTGTGCCTCAATTTTCCCAAGTATGGGGAATAATTATAGTGCCTATCTTGTCGGTGATTTTAATGATTAAAAGATGATATAAAGAAAGTAATTATAACAATGCTGGAAAGATAATAAGCACTATATGAGCAGAAATTATGATTTCAAGGAAGCAAAATATAGGGAAAACTAACAGCACTGGAAGACTTAGAAGATCTAAGTTTGAATTATGATTCTGCCTTCAGAAAGCTGTGTAAGTTGAGATCAGACACTTCTGAGACCTCAGTGTTTTCACCTATACCAGTGGTCTGCAAACTTTTGCTGTAAAGGGCCAGAGAGTAAATATTTTAGGCTTAGGAAGCCCTACAGTCTCTGTGGCATTTACTGTGGACCCTCTGTATCCATGCCTGGATTCAACCTCTATGGCTCCTTGAATCCACAGATGTATAATCTAGAGATACAGAACTTGTGGATGCAGATACATTGTATGATACCATTTCATATAAGGGACTAAAGCATCCACGGATTTGACCACGGGGCATTTCAGAACCAATCCACTACTGAGGAATGACTATGTTCATCTCTGTCATTTCTATTGTGGAAAGCAACAATAGACAAGATATAAATGGATAGACGGATGCATATAAATAAATAAAACTTTATTTACAAAAATAGTAAAATCAAGCTCATCTGTGTTCCCACAAAGCTGTATTTATAGACACTGAAATTAGAATTTCATATAACTTCCAAATGTCACCAAATATCATTCTCTTAATAATGTTTGTCAGTGATTTAAAAAGCAAAAAAATATTCTTAGCTCATGGACCACACCAAAACAGGTAATGGGACAGATCTGAACCAAGGTCCATAGTTTTCACACTATTAATCTATAGAATTAGCCAACAAGCAAGCAAAGGAAAAGTTAAGTTTTCCCAAAAACAACTTTTTTTTGCGAGGGTGCATTGTTTTGCCTTCCAACCTCATATAAGGCTGCCTTCCAACCTTATAAGCTTATAATATAAAACCATTCAAATTGCAATATATAAGCTTATGTATTATAAGTTTATAACATAAAACTATTCAAATTATATATGAGGTGGCTCAGACAGTAAAGAATCTGCCTGCAACTCAGGAGACCCAGGTCCAATCCCTGGGTCAGGAAGATCCCCTGGAGAAGGGAATGCCTACCCACTGCACTATTCTTATGTACATAGAGGAGCCTGATGGGCTACAGTCACGAAGAATTGGACACAACTGAGTGACTAACACTTCACACTTCACACATATTATTTATGGTTGGCTAGGTTTGATTTGGGCTTCCCTGATGGCTCGGTGGTAAAGAATCCACCTGCCAATGCAGAATACACGGGTTCGATCCCTGGCTTAGGAAGATCCCCTGGAGAAGGAAATGGCAATCCACTCCAGTATTCTTTTTTTTTTTTTTTTTTTGGGCAGCTGTTTCCTTCTCTTGGTAAATTTTTTTTTTTTTTTTTTTAATTATTTTATTTTTTTCTTTACACCACTCCAGTATTCTTGTCTGGGAAATCCCATGAACAGAGGAGCCTGGTGGGCTACTGTCCATGGGGTTGCAAGAGAGTCAGCATGACTTAGCAATTAAACAACAACAAATTTGACTACATGTTCCCATTTCTAAAATAACTAAGACATCAGGCTCTTGGAGAGAGAATGAAATTTCCTTTAATATTCTTGACTATGAGAAGTCATATTGATCTTGTATTTCAACATTTGCATTTTTTCTAAGAACACAATCTGGAAGGATTGCTGAGACAAAATTTTAAAACTTGTTACTATAGAGCAGATCAATTTAGTTTATCATTTTCATGTTATCTTAAAGAAAACTAAAAGTTATTGTCTGTAAAATTCCCCAACAGGCAAGACCACTCCCCTCTTTAACACAACCAAAGAGTATTCTCATGCCAAACAACCACAACAGCAATAACAACACCATCACACATCCGGACAACATTCAAAACCCCTTGTTTTCTCACAACTGTCTTATATTATTTTTTAGCTTATTGTTTATTTTTAATCAAGACCCAAACAAATTTCAAATATAGAACTGATTGCTACTTTTATTGCATTTTAAAAAATCTGTAAGTACCATTGCCAACTAGTTTTTTGCAGTTTGCTCTCAAAACCATAGTTTCCCACAACTGTACCCCCATTATGTCATTTATCATGCTTCTCTGTCTTCTATATTCCTTGTAAATTAACAATGAGCTTGAGAAACTTGATCAGGTTCAAACTTGACTTTGTTTTTTTTCAGGACTACTTTATAGGCAGTGAATATGTGTGTTTTCTACTCTTAAAAGAAAACATTCTCCAATATTAACTTAGATGATTTTGATAATAATGTTACTTAAGGACAGCCTAAAACTATGTGTAAGCTTCTTAAGGAACTCTTTATATAAAGAGTTTTAGAGTTATAAAAGTTTATAAAGCTCTTATAAAAGTAGGCTTACAAATTGAATACAAATACAGTACCAAAGTTAAACTAGAGTTTGACCACATTAATTTAACATGACAGATTGCTTTCCTGAGAATAAGCAAGTGCACACAGCTTGAACATAGGACTCCTCATTCTCTGCTACTGACCCATTAGGGTTCTAACTGTCCACACTGCCACAAGCAGGACACTTGATTCGTTGTGGGACTTTCCCCTCTGTGACCTGCTTTGAAACTCATGTTTGAGTGGTGTCCATGACATCCTTGGCCTTCTTGCAGTGTTTGAGAAAAATGCTGAACATCTGGCATCTGTAAATGTTGATTTCTTTTTTTTTTTCTAACCACAGCTGCTTCTTTTGTACCCTATTAACCCATGAACACAAGCCTGTTAAAATTTAAAGGCCTAAAGAAATGTATCCTGAGTGGCTTTCAGACATTTCTCAAATGAGCTTCAATTTTAAGGTCACAACTTCACTAAAATTATTAAGGAAACTCATTGAACTGTTTCTAAAAATCCCAAACACTGAGCTGTATGATCCATTAAACACAGTGCCTTTCTGCCCTTTGAGTGTATGTCTTCACTTTGAGAGCCTTCTAGGCAGAAGACCAAAGGCCAGGCAAACCTCCTATGTCAATGAGAGGAAAGGGAAAAGTTTTAGATCTAAATTAGTCTTCTTTTCATTGCAAGAGTCAAAAACTAATGCAATGTTGGCTTGGAATACAAAGATTATTTATGGGCTCATATCACTAGGAAATCCAGAAGGATTTTTGTTTCAGAAATGAATTTATCCAAAAGCACAAAGACATCGGATTATTTTCAATGTATTTGTTAAGACCTCTACCCTTTACCATCCAACTTCCCCTCTGTCACACTTCCATACTTGAGTGGAAATGGAGCAGTTGTGAGAATTTGGCTAAATGGAAACTTTGTTGGGACTCCATTTACCATCCATATATTTATGTGGTTCTCTGTCTCAGTATAAAGTGTGTTGCTGGTCAAACTAGTGTAGAAATCACTTCCAAGATAACCCCACTGCCCACTGCCAACTTATACAGCATGACAGTTCAAAGATGTAGGGCCATCAGTCAGCTTATGGTATGAATGTGTTCTAGAGGGCATTCATGGTTTTTTAGCCTTTCTTTCCAACAGTACTTTATGAGCTTCAGAGAAAGTGAAGTTGCTCAGTTGTGTCAGACTCTTTACAACCCTGTGGACTATAGCCTACCAGGCTCCTCCATCCATGGGATTCTCCAGACAAGACTACTCAAGTGGATTGCCCTTCCTTTCTTCAGGGGATCTTCCCAACCCAGGGATCGACCCCAGTTCTCCCACATGATAGACGGATTCTTTACCATCTGAGCCACCATCGGCTGTACCTCAATACAAAATTAAAAAAAAAAAAACTGTTAAAAAGATTCATAACTCTTTCTAAAGAAACCCAGGGATCAAACCCAGGTCTCCTGCATTGCAGGCAGATGATTTACCCAGCTCCTAATTAAGATCCATTCATGTATATGTATGGCTGAATCCCTTCAGTGTTCATCTGAAACTATCACAACATTGTTAATCTGCTACATGCTACGCTGTGCTTAGTCGCTCAGTCGTATCTGACTCTTTGCCACCCCACAGACTGTAGCCCACCAGACTCCTCTGTCCATGGGGATTCTCCAGGCAAGGATAATGAAGTGGGTTGCCATGCCCTTCTCCAGAGGATCTTCCCAACCCAGGGATCGAACGCAGGTCTCCCACATGATAGGCGGATTCTTTACCATCTGAGCCACCATTGGCTATACCTCAATACAAAATTTAAAAAAAAATGTTAAAAAGATTAATAGCTCTATTTCTAAAGAAATTTCCAGGTAAATATGGTAGCTTCAACATTTTCTGTCTTCAAAAGCCTTCTACTAAAATAATAAACTTTTGCTGTTGAATTTTTTGTTTGTTTGGGTTTTGTTGTGCTTTTAGGTATACATTCACAAAGAACTGGAGAATGGGAAAGAAGACAATAGAAACAAAATTTTCTGAGCTAGAAAGCAGGTGGGAGAGTGGTAAGAGAGGATTATTAATAGTAGACCTGAGAGAGCTGAGGCAAATTACAAGCAGGGAAGGCTGAGTATTAAAGCAGATTACACTTCTCAGAAAATGAGAAAAAATATCTGAATCAGTTGTCAGAAAGGTTTTTGTAGTTCTCTCAAATATCACTGGAGATTGCAAGGAAATGGAGCTAGTCTTCAATATGGCTAGGAGGAAGCTTGAGCCCTGCAGGGTTGTTTTGTTTGGTTGGGGTTTTTTTGGTAATAAACCTTACAGAACTCTTTGATTCTTTAATGTAAGTCAAAGTCCATGTAAAAGTGAGATAGCAATTAGAATGCTGAAAGATCCCTTTGTTGACTCACTCTTGCCTAGTGGATACCTTTCAGCATTCAAATCTTGGCGTCAATATTGTACTTTTACACATCAAGGCTATCTCTGCTGACATGTCGTCTGTATAATCCTTCTATCCTTGGTATTCCCAAAGCTCTTCAGTCATTTGCATGTAAAGCACTTAGCTACCTGCTACTCGCAACTCTACCGGTTGAGCCACTTCCCCTCTTTGAGTAACTCCCTTGGTTACAGGGAGACAATAGAGTTTACCCAAAGGGCACAGTCACTTTGGGGTTACATTGTTCCAGAATAATATCACAAAGACTGAGAGCTTAAGAAGTTGTAGCAATCACCTAAATGAGAAGCTATTGGTAGGTAAACATTTTATTATTGAGGTGGTAGTATTTAATTCATCAAATCACCAACTCAGACTTTGCCACTGGATTATCAGTTTAGACATACTCCATGTTTTCCAAGGCAGGGTCAAAAGTAAAGTGACAGCAAAATGCAGGAGTGGGGAGTATGATGTAGTTTAGCAATTCACCTCTGTGTGGAAAAAGTCACTAACACAGAGATAGAAGAAAGGAATCTAATTCCATAAATGGCATCAAACTGTTTTAATAACCTTTTCAACTCCATTCTGCCTTTATCTCATTTAGCCACAGTGAGATTGCCACTTCACATCTCTGAACAACAGTTTCTTATCTGGAAGGGAGACGTTTAAAATTGATGCTTAAAAGTTCTTTACAATTCTAATTTTTTTTCATTTTAGAAAATTGAACAACCCCTAATTGAAAAAAGAATTATCATCAGAAATCGTTCTAGTTTTGCTTCAGTAGAGTCAACTGGGGTGTAATGAACCAAAAATATATTTACAACAATTGTCAAGAAAAGAACAGAAGGGAGATAATCCCTCTTCTTTTTCCTGGTGAAGCCAGTTACCAACACCACCCCCAATTTCAATGCCAAACTCCCTGAGTCATCAGATATTTCATACCGGAGCAAAATCCATTCAGTCCTCAATTATACTGTGAACCCTGAGGACATCCAGAAAAGTGACAAGGAAGAGATCATGTTTGGTTCATCAAAACATTTTACAAATTAAGCCATCACATCCTAAAATAGTGTATTAGAATCACCCAGCAGGACTTCTTCCTGAAAGCATGCAAATGCACCCTCCTTGTTTAGAAGTGGAGTGTCAATTACTTGTGCAGATACAAAAATGACTAATAGCTAAGGCCTAATAAGACACCTGTCAATTTCCCTTTTTTTAGCTTAGCTACTTTCAATTCATGAGAGTTGCTCAACACAGACAGCATTTTGCTGACAGCTCTGAATGTGCTTGAGCAGTGATAGCATTCAGACTAAAATGGGGCTTTCAGTTATTTCCATCCCCTTCTTAAAAATACATTTTAAGAATTACAGTATTAACCACAAATGAAAGGCTGCCCAGCCTCTCAAATGAGATACAGAAATAGCATTGTCAAGCCCATCAAAGAAGGAGCAGCTTCCCATCATTGCTCCAGCTAAAGAAGAATGAAGATTTCCTAGAAGAGTCTACAAATAGAAATTGACATTTTCCTGGAACAGACAAATCCCAGTGAAGGACAGGAGATTATCTCCTTTTGAGATTGGAGAATATGTTAAATATAAGAAACCTATCAATAATTAGGACAGAGTTCACAAGTGCTTCATGTATGAAAGGAGAGCTTGCTTTATTAACCAACGAAAAACCTGTCCCAAGGTTACCATGACTGAGATAAGAATCAAAGGGATACTTCATGGATTGTCAAATTAATCCAAACAATTCAAATTAGACAAGTCTGTACTACAGGGCCCTTTCTGATCTGAGTTCCGGGAAAATGGCAGAAAAACACTCCTGAACAGGAAAGAAAGTGTATTGCTTTAAAAAGTCCTCTGGACTAAAAAAAAAAAAAGTTCTCTGGACTAACTATAGCTAATTCATACTTTGAATGGTAAAATTATTTATGTATTCAAAATCTTAAAGAATTCTCTTCAGAGCCTAATTAGCATGCTTTTAGAATTCTCTTTCCACATTTAGATTCTGAAACTCACAATGAAGAATGACATTCCCTTTTTACCAAGAAAAAGTAAATGAAGATGAATCAGAATATCAAATGAATAGTCTTTTGTACTCCGTTTAGATTTTTTTTAACTAAGATTTTAAGAAAATTTTATCTGCCATTGATCTGAGATGTTTTAATAATTTTCTTTAAGGGCACATTAAGAATAAAAATTCGAATAATTTTAACTAGGACTTTCAAGTTGTGTCTACATGAGCAGTGAGAAAGAATTGGGATACATGTAATTATATTACTAATGTTAGAACTAGAAGATTTCTTTTGGCCCACCTAAATTATCCCCAGGTTTAACCCATGAGAAAACTCATGTGTAATTTATATTTATATCTACATTTATCTTTTTCCTAATTGGGGTATAGTTGCTTTACAATGTTGCATTATTTTCTGTTGTACAGCAGAGGAAATCAGCTATACATATACATGATTCTCCCCTTTTTTAGATTTCCTCCCATTTAGGTTACCACAAAGCATTGAACAGAGTTCCCTGCTGTGCACAGTAGGTTCTCATTAATTATCCATTTTCTACATAGTAGTGTGTATATGTCAATCCCAATCTCCCAATATCTTCTTAAAATGATTTATACCCACAAGTTTCATTCATACTTTGATAGCAAGATTCCAACATGACTTTCTTGACTCTTCTAAATTCTTATGGCTTAATAAGGTAAGAATCCCATGTCTTGTCTAATGACAAAGTTGTTATATCTTGAGGTCTATTCTAGAGTTTTACAGCACTTTAAATAAAGAGAACAGGTAAATGGAATAAAACTCATGAGCTACATAGTGTCACTGCCTATCACTGTGCAGGGAACATAAAAATCGTTAAAAAATACTGATCGAATGAATCTCACTGGAGAAAGCACAGAGTGTATTATTAATAAAGAAAGCAGGCAGGGAACCATAGGACATGGTGGTGAAGAAAATGGCAACCCACTCCAGGATTCTTGCCTGGGATATCCCATGGACAGAGGAGCCTGTCAGGCTACAGTCCGTGGGGTTGTAAAGAATCAGACACCTCCATAAAGAATCTGTAAAGAATCTGCCCTATGTAGAACAGACCCTGACTAAGGCTCACTTTACCTCCAACTCACTGTTTTCTGAGCTGTTAATAAGGTTTTCAGTGCTCAATTCATCCACTGCCATTTTTAGATTTAAATAACATTTACAGAGGTTGCATATGTGCCTGACATTGCTTTAAGGACTTTAAATGTAATAATTTATTTAATCCTCACAACTGTGCCAGGAGCAGGACGAGCTTCCTGGGCAGCGACACTGGCTTCATGCTCAGAAGGAACCCATGCTTGGTTTAATGCTCTGCTCCCACCATCTTGAAATTGGGCCCAGCATTCTTATAACATCAGAATTTAAACAAAGAGCTCTACAGATTATGAAACCAGTCCCAGCTAGGTGATTAACTCTATTCTTACTCCCATTTTACAGGTACAGAAACTGAGGCAAAGAGAGGTTAAGCAACTTGCCCAGAGTCAAAAAGCTAGTCATTTCTGATGTGAAGAGCCAACTCATTGGAAAAGACCCTGATGCTGGGAAAGATTGAGGGCAGGAGGAGAAAGGGGTGACAGAGGAAGAGATGATTGGATAGCATCACCGACTCAGTGGACATGAGTTAGAGCAAACTCTGGGAGACGGTGAAGGACAGAGGAGCCCGGCGTGCTGCAATCCACGGGGTCACAAAGAGTCAGACACGATTTAGCGACGGACGAGCAACACTCCCATTTTACAGGTGCAGAAACTGAGGCGAAGAGCGGTTAAGTAACTTGCCCAAAGTCAAAAAGCTAGTCATTCCTGGAGCCAGGAGTCACACCCTACATGCCTTTGCAGCCACAGGGGAGATGCTGTACTCCATTACGATCAGTTCCCAGCTAGTTCTACAATTCCAACTAAGGTCGTTTACTAAAAGGAGTGTTGATTTCACTCTCTTCTCCCTCAATTAATGCTTTTTATAGCTGCAGAATTGCAGTGGATAAAGAAAAAGAGATGTTGTATTCACAAGCAAGCCTAATTTGAAAAAAGAACTGCTTAGCTAAATGAAAGGTGAGAGGGTTTTAAATGGCCATGGCAGGGGCTTAGCTATTTAAATGACAAGCTAAACAGGATACCTTTGGGGCTATTTCAAGCTCTGATCCCCAAATTAGAGCTTTTAGGAGTGGGATCCAGAGCCCTTACATGGGGAAGACCAAGTTAGCTGGGAATGGTGAAGCCACAGCATGGGCGGGTCAGATCAAAGGAAACACTCTGCACTGCCTTTTATAGACGTGAAAACAGCCCAACAGCCCTGTTGGCCAATGGGTGAACATAAATAAAAGGCTTGCATCAGCTAAGGATCAAATACTAAAGAAAAGAGTCAAGATTTCCTGAGGACCCAGAGTCAAAGGTCAAGTCCCCCGTTGAGAGAAGCATCTTGCCTCCGTTGGCTTTCAGAGTTCCTGCCTGACCCTTTCCCTCTCTGTCTTCTATCTAAGGGAACCGTGGGTGTTTTGCTTTGACAAAAATCTATGAGCTCAAGGGGATGGACTGCAGACATTCCTTGTCCAGGGCCAGAGTCATATCATGTAGACTCAGAGTTATCATCATTATCATCATATTTGCTATTTAGTTTTCTGTCTGCATTCTGCTTTTGACTTTGTAAAATCTGAAAAAAAAAAATCTTTTGTTTTATTAATTGTAAAACTATCTCCCAAATATAGGTCAGTTAAGTTTAAAAAAAAAAAAAAGCTACTCAGAGAATTTCCTGGCAGTTCAGTGGTTAAAGGGCTTCTCTGATGGCTCAGCGGGTAAAGAATCAGCCTGCAATGCAGGAGACACAGAAGACACAAGTTTGATCCCTGGATTGGGAAGATCCCCTGGAGGAGGATACAGCTTATGCCAGTATTCTTGTCTGGAGAATCCCATGGACAGAGGAGTCTAAAGTTAGAGGGGTCGCAAAGAGTCAGACATGACTGAGCAACTAAGCACAGCACAGCCAGTGGTTAAGACTCCACGCTGTCACTGCAGGGAGTGTAGGTCTGATCCCCGGCCAGGGAACTAAGTGAAAGAAGTGAGTGAAAAAGCTGACTTAAAGCTCACCATTCAGAAAACTAAGATCATGGCATCTGGTCCCATCACTTCATGGCAAATAGATGGAGAAACAGTGGAAACAGTGAGACTTTTTCTTTGGCGGGGTCGGGGGCCTCCAAAATCACTGCAGATGGTGATTGCAGCCATGAAATTAAAAGACGCTTGCTCCTTGGAAGAAAAGCTATTACAAACCTAGACAGCATGTTAAAAAGCAGAGACATTACTTTGCCAACAAAGGTCCATCTAGTCAAAGCTATGGTTTTTCCAGTAGTCATGTATGGATGTGAGAGTTAGACCATAAAGAAGATTGAGCACTGAGGAACTGATGTTTTTGAATTGTGATGTTGGAGAAGACTCTTGAGAGTCCCTTGAACTGCAAGGAGATCCAACCGGCCAATCCTAAGGGAAATCAGCCCCTAGATATTCATTGGAGGGACTGATGCTGAAGCTGAAACTCCAATACTTTGGCCACCTGATGTGAAGAGCTGACTCATTGGAAAAGACCCTGATGCTTGGAAAGATTGAAGGCGGGAGGAGAAGGGGACAACAGAGGATGAGATGGTTGGATGGCATCGCCGACTGGATGGACATGAGTTTGAGCAAGCTCCGGGAGTTAGTGATGGACAAGGAAGCCTGGCGTGGCACAAAGAGTTGAACACAACTGAGCAACTGAAATGAACTGAACTGATTCTCTGATAAACCTGCATTTGTTGTTATTGTTCAGTTGCTCAGTTGTGTCCAACTCTTTGCAACTCCATGAACTGAAGCATGCCAGGCTTTCTTGTCTTTCACTATAAACCTACATATTATTTTCTAATTGGATTTGGTAAAGCCAACGGGATCCCAGAGTTCTCAGATTATTATGATTTTCTGCTTAATTGGTATGAGTATCTATGACTTTAAAGATTTAGTCAGTTAACCAACAACAGTCTCCTTTAGGAGGTCTCCCAACCTATCTCCCTGCTTAGAATTGTAAGGGACCAAGTAAGGATTCCAAAGAGTCTTTCCCATCCTCAAATCCATTCTGCCTTTATCTTTTATGAGACACATTGTCCCTTCAATCTGGCCCCAAATTCCTTTTAGTGGCATCAATGCTCTGTGTGCGACCAAAAGTCAGAAACTCTGACCCTCAAAGAGCAGAGTTGAAAATGCACTGTTGAAGACTATGGCTGGTAGCAGACAAGCTTGAGAGAATGGTGTCTGACCTCGACCCCCGAACCCAGGAACCATCTGCAACCACACAGTTCACTATCTACATTAACATCGTTCCACTATTCCAGGAAACTTTGAAGACGAAGTTGCAAGTAACTTAAGCATTTCTGGAAACTTCTAACAAAAAAAAAAAGTCATTTATCCAAGTACTGGACCACTCACCAGATCTCACCAGAGTAAACACCACCTTCTCAGAACAGCGTTTCCATTAGCCAATTTATCAGATGAGTGTGTATGCTTCCTGACTGGCCTAATAACTCTCTTTATGTCTCCCAATTACTGTATTACAAACTTTCCAAAAGCCCAATCAATCCCTGCCATATTGAAAGACACACCTTACTCCAGACCCCCTAAATATCCCACCCACCTTTACCATCTCACTCCCAGGAAGTTTATATATGTATGTGTATATTTATATATATATATACATATATGTCCATGCAGTATAGCTATACACATATATATCTTGATAATATATATGTAAATGAGCAAAGACTTAATATCAAATGTGTATAAAAGTATTAATAAGTTAACATTTACTCAGGTATAAAAGAAATGCTGTTTTAAGTTCTGGTCATTCAGTAACTAAACATTCATGAAGTCCCTTATGAGAACAATATTAATCCCACTTAACCAAGGAGGAAACTGAAGCACAGACTGATTAAATTTATTTAACTTGTGACTTTCGCTGTAGTCACAAAACAAGGAAGGGGCAGAGCCTATATTCAAACCCCCACGGTCTGGCTCCAGATCTCATGTTCTTTAAACACAACCCTGAATTGTTCTCATAATGGCACTCTTGAAGAAAAAATATACCGCAAGAAGAAATTCTAACAGGAGTGCAGAATCAAAAGTTCTCCACTATCTGACCCCAAAGTAGTGGAGTTGAGAATAAAAGCTGGGAGGTGGGGAGGATTTGGAGTAAAAGTTTCAAAGATTTCATTTGCTGGGAGGGAAGGTAGAAGGAAGAGTAAAGGTATTCCAGGCTAGTCAGCTAATCAAGGTAGGAGGGATGATGGCAAAATATAAAGAGCATCTTGATAAGGGAAATAAATGGTATCTTGTTTCCAACAGTGGTAGAGAAATATGTTATATCATCATGAGGACCAAAAAGAGAAGATATAGTGGAAAATTATAGAAATTATGAAAAAGAAAGAATGAATACCAGACTTACCAAATAGAGGAAAAAGAAGTCAAAAATAAAGAATATAATATTAAATGAGAAATAAATTGAAATGCATTGATCATTAAGGGCTCCCAGGTGGCACTAGTGATAAAGAACCTACCTGCCAATGCAGGAGATGTAAGAGACCCAGGTTCAATCCCTGGGTGGAGAAGATCCCCTGGAGGAGGGCATGGCAACCCACTCCAGTATTCTTGCCTGGAGAATCCTGTGGACAGAGGAGCCTGGCAGGCTACAGTCCATAGGGTCACACAGCGTCAGACACAACTGAAGCAACTATACATTCACACACGATCATTAAACTACAAAGAAGGTCAGATAGGGTTAAAAAAAGAAATCGTAGCTGCATACTAATTACAAGAAAGTGATAAGAAAGATTTGTCTCTGCAAGGATAGAGGATTGAATTTCATTTTGGTTCTTCCAAATTTACAGCAAAAGATTTTTTAATAAATGAGCACAGAACCTTGAGGAGATGGAGACTTGGAAAAGAGACAACGCAGAGTTTGAGTTTGGCAGTATCCAGATGTCAGAATGAAAGATGGCTAAGTTCATGGAGGTTATAAGCCATCAGCAAGGAAGATCAAGGACCAACTTGGTACAATGCAGAATCCCCCAAAGACTCAGGAGCTGGTGACAGCAGATAGCTCTGGAAGTGCAAACAAAGTGAGAAACTAAACTAATGAGTCCAGAGACTTCCCTGGTGGTCCAGTGTCTGAGAGTCTCCACTCCCAGGGCAGGGGACCTGAGTTCAATCCCTGGTCAGGTAACTAGATCCCACATGCAGCAACTAAGATCTGCAATTAAAGATCCCACCTGCTACAACTAAGACCTGGCACAGCCAGATAGATAGATAGATCACTTTTTAAAGAATAATTAAAAACTAAATAAGGATGATGTGTTGAAATCTGCTTATGTGCATACTCGGTCACATCTGATTGTGACCCCATGAACTGTAGCCCACCAGGATCTGCCGTCCCCGGAATTTTCCAGGAAAGAATATTGGAGCAGGTTGCCATTTCATCCTCCTGGGGATTTACCCAACCCAGGGTAATATTGAATCTGCATCTCCTGCATTGGCAGGCAGATTCTTTACCACTGAGCCACCCGGGAAGCCCGTTGAAATCTGCTTGAGACACAAACAAGCCTTTAAGTCCCTTTTCCACTCTGCACTCCTACCCTCACCTAGGGGAAGGGCCGGGCTTTGTTCTCTGGAAAAGGAGGAAGAGAAACTGTGGGTGTACCAGCTGGAAATGGGGGATTAAGTGACAGTGCAGTGTTCCTGGCCTTCCCAACCTCCACAAGGCTGGTGAGCCCTTGCTCTTCAGACTGATGGCAGACTGGGATATTCGTCTTGGGGGAACCTCACAGGCCCAGGAGGACAGAGCTAAAGATACTGATATCAGAAGGAAGAGAATCTCCCAACAAATTCCACTGCCTCATCACCTCCAGTCCATCGCCCCATCTGTGTCCTCTGACATCCCTCCAGGATTTCAGTTCCTCACTAGGAAGGATTAACAGGCACCGAGGAGCATCTCTAATGTGGAAACAAAGACCAAAGAAAGCATCTTGGAAGAAACAGAAACTGCTGAGAGAGGAAAAATTACTTAAAATACACACACACACACACACACACACACACATATATATATTTTACACACAGTGGTATACATACATCAAGGCTACTCTCTCAATCCATCCCACTCTTTCCTTCCCCTACTATGTCTACAAGTGTGTTCTCTATGTCTGCGTCTCTATTCCTGCCCTGCAGATAATTTTATCAGAATCATTTTTCTCCATTCCATGTACACACATTAATATATGATATTTGTTTTTCTGTTTCTGACTTACTTTACTCTATATGACAGGTCTAAGTTCATCCACATCACTACAACTGACTCCATTTCATTCTTTTTATGATCAAGTAATATTCCATTTCCTGAGAAACCAACAGTTAGAACTGGACATGGAACAATGGACTGGTTCCAAATTGATAAAGGTGTATGTCAAGGCTATAGATTGTCATCGTGCTTATTTAACTTACATGCAGAGTACAGCATGTGAAATGCAGGGATGAATGAAACACAAGCTGGAATCAAGATTACTGGGAGAAATATCAATAACCTCAGATACACAGATGATACCACCCTTATGGCTGAAAGCAAAGAGGAACTGAAAAGCCTCTTGATGAAGGTGAAAGAGGAGAGTGAAAAAACTGGCTGAAAACTCAACATTCAAAAAATGAAGATTGTGGCATCTGGTCCCATCACTTCATGGCAAATAGATGGGGAAACAATGAAAACAGTGAGAGACTTTATTTTCTTGGTCTCCAAAATCACTGCAGATGGTGACTGCAGCCGTGAAATTAAAAGACTCTTGCTCCTTTGAAGAAAAGCTATGATAAACCTAGATAGCATATTAAAAAGCAGAGACATTACTTTGCCAACAAAGGTCCATCTAGTCAAAGCTATGGTTTTTCCAGTAGTCATGTATGGATGTGAGAGTTGGACCATAAAGAAGGCTGAGTGCTAAAAAATTAATGCTTCTGAACTGTGGTGTTGGAGATTGGACTGCCAGGAGATCAAACCAGTCAATCTTAAAGGAAATCAGTCCTGAATATTCATTGGAAGGACTGATACTGAAGCTGAAGCTCCAATACTTTGGTCTCCTGATGTGAAGAACTGACTTGTTAGAAAAGGCCCTGATGCTGGGAAAGATTGAAGGCAGGAGGAGAAGGGGACAACAGAGGATGAGATGGTTGATGGCATCACTGACTCAATGGACATGAGTTTAAGCAAACTCCAAGAGATGGTGAAGGATAGAGAAGCTGGGTGTGCTGCAGCTCATGGGTTGCAAAGAGTCAGACTCAGTGACTGAACAACAACAACAAATATTCCATTGTATGTGTGTACCACATCTTTATCCATTCACCTGTAAAATAGATAGCTAGTGGGAAGCTGCTGTCTAACACAGGGAGCTCAGCTCAGTGCTCTGTGACCATCTAGAGGGGTGGGATGAGAGGGGTGGGAGGGAGGCTCATGAGGGAGGGGAGATATGTATGCGTATAGCTGATTCACGTTGTTGTGCAGCAGAGACTAACACAACATGGTAAAGCAGTTGTCCTCCAATTAAAAACGTAAAAATTAAAAATATGTATATATATTCAGATTATATGTAGAGAGAGAATATTCTGTAAATACACATTTGGATTTAAAAGAAAACATTGCACGCATGAAACAAAATGGATAGTATAAAGAAAAGAAACATGCAGAGAAGGAAATTTTTTTCAAAATGAAGAACATGAAAGTAGAAACAGAAGAACTCAGTAGAAAGGGTGAAATAGAAAATGAATTATTTACCAGCAGATAGAGCACAGAGATGGAAAATGGAAAGTAGGCCTGGGGGAAGATGAGAAAATCCAAGAACTAGTCCCACTGGTTTTGAATCAAGGAGTGCAAGTGAAGGTGAAAAAGTAGAAAATGTAACTCAAAGTTAATGAGTTTAGTTAAAATTTGTAATTAATATGGTGATTGACATACACAATTGGTGAGATAGCTGAACATATGTTCAAATAATGGATGTTTTTTAGTGAAGAGATAGATTCCTTTTGTGTTTAAAGTAAAATGTCATGTTCTAGGATGTAATGGAAGACAGTAACAGGAAAAAAAACGTGAATGGGTACAAGTAGCAGGTTTGAAGAAAAGTAAAAATATGCTCAAATCTACTGAGCATCAAGGAAATGCAAATTAAATGCACAATACAATATCAGTTTATACATCATTAGACAGATAGCCTTTTAAAACAATTAACATCTCTTGTTAGCAGGGTTATGAGGCAAACACACGACTATGTGTTGCTAGATTAATGTTTTCCTGGAAAGCAATCTGACCATATCAATTAAAATTTAAATTCTACTACATTTTGCCCACAAGTTTCACTCCTGGGAGTCTACACTTTAAAGCTGAAAGCTGCAGTACAGAGGATTTATGTGCAAGATAGTTTATTGAAGCACAGTACATGAGGGCAAAAATAGAAACAAAGGTACTGTCCATCAGTAGTGGAACAGTTGATTCAATCCTATTGTTTTCATATGAGAGCATGTCCTACAGCCATTCAAAAGAATGAATCCAAGCCATAGAAACTTGTCTTGGAGGGATTAGTATGTGGAGCTGTTGCGTGAAAAGAAGAATGATGCAAAAAAGCATGATTTCTTTGTATAACATATTTACCTAGAGATATGTGGGCTTCTGCATGTGTATATTTGAGTGAATGGTGTGAGGTTGGAAGAAAATGTTAAAGGACATTTTTGTTAACATGAACTGGGAGGAGAAGTATGTGATGTGGGAACACTAGAGAGGAGGAGGGGGAAAGAAAAAAGAAAAGAAACTCTCTTAAAAACGGAGGCAAGATTTGAGCATATTACCCTTCTGTCTCTGATGGTAGAGAATCTGCCTTCAATGTGGGAGACCCCGATTTGATCCCTGGGTGGAGAAGTTCCCCTGGAGAAAGTAATGGCAACCCGCTCCAGTATTGTTGCCTGAAGAATTCCATGAACAGAGGAGCCTGACAGGCTGCAGTCCGTGGGGTCACAAAGAGTCACACTCAACTGAGCGGTTAAGCACATCTTTGTATTATTAATCAAAATAAAATTAATTTCTAGAAGAAATAAGAATAATGGAATTAACTAAGTGAGGGTAAAATAAGCACTACTCAAATGTGAACTATCTGTGTGTAATGGGATTTCTTTTTCCTTGAAACTTGAAGTACTTGATACTTATCCAGACACCTTCCTTTGTCCACAGAGCTTTCATTAGGAAAGGTCTAGAGAAAAGAGGGTTAGGAAAGAGGAGGGAATAAGCATCCTCTTCCAGCCCCAATGGTTGTTGTGATTTGGAGATGGCATGATAGATGAAGTTTCTCAGATACAGTCCAGGGAGGTTAAGAATGTGAGCCTCCATAGTGTCTGTATCAGTTTACATCCCTGCCTAGATGGGAGCGTCTTGGTCCTCTTTTCTCCACTCTCCAGCATTTACTGTTTGTAGATTTTTGATGATGGTCATTCTGACTGGTGTGCGGTGTTACCTCATTGTAGTCTTGATTTGCATTTCTCTAATTAGTGATGTTGAGCATCTTTTCATGTGCCTCTCGGCCATGTGTGCCTCTGCTTTGGAGAAACATCTATTTAGGTCTTCCACATGTTTTTTTTGATTAGGTGTTTGTTATTTTGGGTTTCCTAGGTGGCTCTAGAGGTAAAGAACCCATCTGCCAATGCAGGAAACATAAGAGACACTAGTTCAATCTCTGGGTCAGGAAGATCCCCTGGTGAAGAAAATGGCAACCCTCTCTAGTAGTCTTGCCTGGAGAATCCCAGGGACAAGGGAGCCTGGTGGGCTATAGTCCATAGGGTCGCAAAGAGTCAGACACAACTGAAACGACTCAAGATGTATGCATTGTTGTTTTGATATTGAGCTTCATGAGCTGTTTGCATATTTTGGAGATTAATCCTTTGTCAGTTGCTTCACTTGCAGATATTTTCTTCCATTCTGAGAGCTGTCTTTTCATCTTGTTTATGGGAGGGAGGTACTGGAGGGAGGGGTTTTATATGTATACATATAGCTGACTCATTTCAGTGTACAGCAGAAACTAACACAACATCATAAAGCAATTATACTCCAATTAAAAAAAGAAGAAGAATGTCAGCCTCGTTTGTTACTGTTTGTTGTTTTTGTCACTAAGTTGCATTCAACTCTTTTGCATCCCCATGGACTGCAGCTCACCAGGCTCCTCTGTCCATGGGATTTCCCAGGCATGAATAATGGAGCAGGTTGCCATTTCCTTCTCCAGGGGATCTTCCCTATCTAGGGATTGAACCCGAAATTCTTGCATTAGCAGGCAGGTTCGTTACCACTGAGCCACTCAGGGAAGCCCATCAACCTCATAGGAAGATACAAAATGGAGGCACAGGAATACAGTTTTTCGATGATGGATAGGAAATTCATGGACTCTTGAGTTACTCTTCTAGAATTAGAAAATGATTTGGGCCCAGTCTACAATGAATTCAGATTCAGCTTGAACTTTGGAACCCTAAGCATTTTTGAATATCTCATTTCAACTAGTTTACATGCCATTTGAGTCCATTTAACACTGCAATATTATTTCAGACTGTTTCATTCAACCTCCAAAACATTCTATAGTTTATTCTACTGGGGCAGTAAGATGAATACACATAACTACTGTTGCTGGTGTTTTACAGTTTACAAAATGTCTTCTCATTCTTCCTCATGTCTTCCTGTCAATGGGCCTGTGAGATGGCATCAATAAAGCTGGGATGATCATTGTTATGTTAATTTGACACGTGGGAACACTGAGACTCAGAAGGGCAAGTGGCTTACCCAGGCCCTGAAAGGTGGACTGCATTCATATGCAGGTCTGCTAAGATTACATGCAGCATTGGTGTAAGTATTGGCATCCCAGGTGACTCAGTGGTAGAGAATCCGCCTGCCAATGCAGGAGACATGGGTTCAGTCCCTGGGTTGGGAAGATCTCCTGGAAGAGGAAATGGCAACCCACTCCAGTATTCTTGCCTGGAGAATCCCATGGGCAGAGGAGCCTGGTGGGCTACAGTCCATAGGGCCAAAAAGAATTGAACACGACTAAGCATGCACATGTGGCTCTGTCTATTGGCATAAGTACAAGGAATGTGTATTTTTATATACTACTGATAGTGGTGCCTACTGCTATAATGTTTCTGGAGGATAATTTGGCAGTTGGTATCAAAGGCTTTAAAATAGGTATCTTGGGGAATTCCCTGGTAGTCCAGTGGTTAGGACTGGGAGCTTTCTTTGCAGGAGCCCAGGTTCCATCCCTGGTCCAGGAACTAAGATCCAACAAGCCACTCAGCGTGGCCAAAAGAAGTAAATAAATAAATGTCTTAGCTAAAGCTGCCATAACAAAATACCATAGACTGAGGAGAAAAACACATTAAGTTTCTGAAATTCATATTCAAAAAGAAAGAGAAGGGCAGTCCACACTGCTTAACTTGTTATGACTATTATGAGGACCTAGTATAGTACCTGATGTTGAAGCTGAAACTTCAATACTTTGGCCACCTCATGCGAAGAGTTGACTCATTGGAAAAGACCTTAATCCTGGGAAGGATTTGGGGCAGGAGGAAAAGGAGGATGAGGATGAGATGGCTGGATGGCATCACCGACTCGATGGACATGAGTTTGGGTAGACTCCGGGAGTTGGTGATGGACAGGGAGGCCTGGCATGCTGCAGTTCATGGGGTCACAAAGAGTCGGACATGACTGAGTGGCTGAACTGAACTGAACTGAGTATAGTACCTGGCAAGTCATAGTTTCCTTATCAGATATTTTCATTAGCCATTAACAGAACACTCAACAAAAATGGCTTAACCAATGGACATTTATTCTCTCAAATAACAAGAAGTCCAGAAGCAGAATTAGTTTAGCTTCTCAGTAAAGTCAGGGCTTTCTATTAGCTTTCCTATTGCTTTTATTTTATTTTTTGGCAGTGCCTTTCAATATACAGGGTCTTAGTTCCTCAACCAGGGATCAAACCTGTGCCCCTGCAGTAGAAATGCGGAGTCTTAACCACTGGACTGCCAGGGATGTCCCCTTATTGTTTTTAAAACTTTATTTCCTCATGGTCTCAAGATGGCTGCTACAACTCGGTAGATCACATTTCCACATAACAAATTCCAAAGTTAGTGGAGAGTGGTGAGAGAGGAAAATTCTCCCTAGAAGTCCTCAGACTTCCTCAGAAATAAGTTACTCAGTTACCCTAAATCATAGTGCAAAATCCTGCTCAGAGCTGAGGCATCAGTCTAAAGGGGAACTACTGGCAGTGGAGATCTGATTCCAAGTCTTGCAATTCCAGACTCTCTGCCAGAGGTTATGCCTCAGGACTGCCTCGTGTAGCTGTATAGATTATGATCAGTGCAAGGGCCCTAGACTAAAAAAAGTGTGTGGGTGTTCTTTGCACTCATTTGCCCAGTAGTATCTGACAGTTTTCGACCCCATGGACTATAGCCCACCAAGCTCCTCTGTCCATGAGATTTTCCAGACGAATACTGGAGCAGGTTGTCATTTCCTCCTCCAGGGGAAATCTTCCCAATCCAGGGATTGAAACAGAATCGCCTGTGTCTCCTGCATTGGCAGATGGATTCTTTATCACTGTGCCACCAGGGAAGTGGGAAGGGGCCAAAACCCAGCTCACCTCTGGTCTCCCTTAAAGCCATGATCCTATTTCTGAGTTCCCATCTCTCTGAAGAAGTGAGCATCTTCTTTTTCAGAAGGGCCATCTACTAGACTCACAAAGCTGCACTGGGCTTGCCAAGCCCTGGACCACCCACAGGAAGGTGTCTCTTTTTAATACAAGTGGAGATTCCACCTGGGCTACCTGTAACCCTATCTGGCTTGATCCTAGAGCCTGGGGATAAGATGAGCCTACAGACGGGAAAGCAGGGAGATTCAGGGACCCCGATTGTGGGGAGAAAAGGCCTGGAGCCAGGTAAGGACTGCCTAGAAGCTACTTTCCCGAACTACCTTCATAAATGCTTGAAGGAAAAAATTTCTTTCTGGAATATCTTAAAATAGAATCTCCTGCCATGTATCCTTCTTCCAGCAAAGCTAGAGAGTATGGCCATAGGCTTCCCAGCCAAGGGATAACCGGACAGGACTCGCCCTCGCTCGTATGTATCAGAGACAGATGATTTAAAGCACTCTTGAATATCACCTCTCCTGTTCTCCCACTGGAGAGAGAACAGAACTTCCAGAATAAGAGCTACGATAAGAATATCCCTGTAGTGGATTTCCCTGGTGGCCCAGTGGTTAGGAATCTTCCTTGCAATGCAGGGAACATGGGTTCAATCCCTGGTTAGGGGACTAAGATCCCACACATCACAGCTAAGCCCAGGCACAGCAACTAGAGAATCCATGCACTGCAATGAAGATCCTGTGTACCACAGCTAAGATCTTATGCGGCCAAATAAACAAGCAAATATTAAAGAAAACAAAATGTCCCTGAAGTGAACTTCTTTTAGCTCTTCTAGGTGGCTCAGTGGTAAAAGAATCTGCCTGTCGTTACAGGAGATGCAAGAGACAAGGATTCAATCCCTGGGTCAGGAAAATCCCCTGGAGGAGGAAATGGCAACACACTCCAGGATTCTCGCCTGGGAGATGCCATGGACAGAGGAGCTTGGCGGGCTAGCACACACAGTTCTCAGTGATTCCATGTGTTCTTCTATCTCTGTATGTGGTGTTTATCCCCAGAGCTTGGGATCTCTCCCCGAGCCCCACTTCTCCTCCAGATAAACAATTCCATGCTCCTTCCTCAAGGATGTTAACTTGAATGTCCTGCAGATCAGTAATCAGATTTCACTGGCATTATGAGTTTACAGGTATGACTCAACAGAGGAGGGAAAACTCCTCCCCCGGGCCAAAGACCTCATCCTTATCATTTCAGCTTTCAGCTCAGAGCACAAGGAGCTCCATGGATTGCGCCAGGATCAGCAAGAAGGGTGGCACCTCATTAGGGAAGATTAATAATCAGCATGGTGTGGGCGAGGGGTGGAAGAGAAAGGATAAACCACCCACAGAAGGACTGAGAAGAATCACAGAGAAAAACTTCCCTTAGGCCTGAAATCCCCCAGGGCAAGCCCGGCTTCCAGAGGTGGGGTCCTAGAGACAGAAAGCAAGAGATTAGGATTGGCCCAGCAGCTGCTGTTCTGCTGTTCAGTCGCTAAGTCATGTCCAACTTTTTGCAAACCCTTGGACTACAGCACACCAGGCTTCCCTGTCCTTCACTATCTCCTGGAGTTTGCTCAAACTCCTGTCCATTGAGTTGGTGATGCCATCCAACCATCTCGCCCTCTGTCACCCACTTCTCCTGCTGCCTCCTATCTTTCCCAGAGTCAGGGTCTTTTCCAATGAGTTGGCTCTTGGAATCCAGTGGCCAAAGTATTGGAACTTCTTCTTCAGCATCAGTCCTTCCAATGAATATTCAGGGTTGATTTCCTTTAGAATTAACTGGTTTGACCTCCTGACAGTCCAAGGGACTCTCAAGAGTCTTCTCCAGCATCACAGTGAGTGTGTGCTAAGTAGCTTCAGTCATGTTGGACTCTGTCCATGGGATTCTCCAAGTAAAAATACTGGAGGGGGTTGCCATGCTCTCCTCCAGGGGATCTTCCTGACCCAGGGATCAAACCTGCATCTCCTGTGTCTCCTGCATTGGCAGGTGGGTTCTTTACCACTAGCGCCACCTGGGAAACCCAATCAGCAGTGGGATCCCACCAACTGGAGTGTGAGTGTGCTAAGTCGCTTCAGTCATGTCCAACTCTTTGTGACCCTGAGGACCGTAGGCCGCCAGGCTCCAGAATACTGGAGTGGGTTGCCATGCCTCCTCCAGGGGATCTGAGAGCTGGGTAGAAATCAAATGGCTACAGCTGAGCTGATTCCCTTCTCGGAAACGGTGTTTCTCACATGAGAAATCCTACCTGGGGCCCTCCAGGCCCCCGTGTCTTCCTTCAATGGGACCCAGAGTCTGATTAAGGAGACTTATTTATTCACAAAAATGATTGAATAACTATTGAGTATGACTGAATAACTATGAGCATGAATGAATAACTATTAATTCACAAAAATGATTGAATAACTATTGAATAACTACTGATCGGGGGTAAATCTAGGCCCAGGTGCCCCCAGAGAATGACCCAGTGAGCTGCCAAGGCATGAAAGTCTGCAGGAAGGCACTTCCCTGCTGGTCCAGTGATTAAGAACCCGCCTTGCAATGCAAGGGACGTGGATTCCACCCCTAGTCAGGAAACTAAGGTCCCACATACCCGCTCAGCAACTAAAAACCCATGTGGCACAGCTAGAGGATCCGGGGGCCACAATGAAGAACCTGTGCGCTGCAGCTAAGACCTGACCCAGTCAAAATAAATAAATAAATATTGGGAGGGGTAAAAAAAAAAAAAGGCTGCAAGAAGGATATCGTTTAGAAGACGGTACAGACAGAAAGAGAACCTCCACCTTGGTTAATGAGGATTAGCCCATGTTCATAAGCCCTCATCCTCTGGGGGTGATGCTTCCTGGACGGCTGTAACTAGAGATGGCCACACACGGATTCTGTCGTGTAGGCAGGTCAACAAATACGCAACCCTTTCCTGTGTGTGAGTACAAATACTACCAGCCCAGGACAGTGTCAAGTTTCTAATCCAGACAAGTTCTGTCTTTGAGCAAAGGAGGTTCTCAAATTAGCGATATGTGGGTAAGACTGCCCGGCACAGCGTGGAGAACGGCAAAGCTCGCCTCCACGTGGGCGATTCGCATATGGTTCGATCAGCTCCCCGCTGGAAATGCAATGACTTGTGGCTTCCCAGCTCACACCAGGTTGGGCAATGTGAATACATTTAAAGATGTGGAAGGAGTCGTTCTACTAGTTTACACGTAAACCACAACTCTGCTGCGAGGAGGCCTGGAGAGTGCTTCTCAATGTTTCCTCTCAGAAGGAAGCTTGAGGGGTAAAAAGGTTTGGTTAAAAAAAAAAAAATTGAGACGTAATTGACATATGAAATGATATTAGTTTCAGGTATACAACATGATTTGGTATTTATATATGTTTTGAAATGGTTACCGCAGGAAGTCTAGTTAACATCCATCACCACACGTAGTTACAATTCTTTGTGGGTGATGAGTACTTTTAAGGTCCACTCTTTAGCAACTTTCCAACTCAAATACAAAACACAGTATATGTTGTGTAGTCATTATCACATCCCCAGGACTTATTTCTTTTGTCACTGGAAGTTTGTACCTTAGACTACCTTCACAAATTTCACCCACCTTTCTCCTGCCTCTGGCAACTACCTATATCTATTCCCTGTATCTATTCCCTACCTGTCTATTCCCTGTATCTATGAACTCAGGGGGTTTTTGGCTTGTTTGTTTGTTTTTCGGATTCCACAGAAAAGTGAGATCAAACAGCATTTGTCTTTCTCAGACATTTCATTTAGCATAATGCACTCAAGGTCCATTCATGTTGTCAAAAATGGCAAGATCTTTTTGCTGTTGTCACACTGCAAGGCATGTGGGATCTTACATCCCTGACCAGGATCAAACCTGCACCCCCTACAGTGGGAGCATGGAGTCTTAACCACCGGGCCACCAGAGATGTCCCCAACATTCATTTTATGGTTGAATAATATTCCATTGTGTATATCACAGTTTCTTTATCCATTCACCCACCAGGAAACAACACTTAGGTTGATTCCATGTCTTGACTATTGTAAATAATGCTGCAAAGAATGTGGGGGCACAGAAATCTGTTTGAGTTAGTGTTCTCTTTTCCTTCTAATAAATACTCAGTAGTGCAATTATGTTTTTTTACAAGAATCATTTGACTTGATGGTGACACTCGCCCTCTGAATAGCATGGCTTTGAAAGATACAGAACCTGAGACTGGCTGGCAGGAAAATGTGTATCAGGAAGAAGGAAAAAAAAAATGTATAAACAGCATTATGGCACGAGTTTATGCTGATAGGAACTCTCAACATAAACTGGAGCTGCTGCATGGCCAGAGGGTTAGAAACCTGGGAAGGATGAGTACCTACGTAATTCAGAGGAATTTAGCAAAGGGGCCTAAGAGAGACGTGCAGAAATATCCTCTTTACCTTGATTTTATCTTGTGACCCCTAGATTTCAGGGTCACTTACTAGGAAAACAAGCAAGAGATGCCTTATGCAAGAGAGAAGAGTCACAGAGCTGTTTTGAGTTAAAATCCAACCCAAAACATGGAATTCAAAACCACTGAGGCTTAGGAACCTCCATTGTTAAAGTAGTTGATGCAGACAACTTCCTGTACATCCCATTCTGCCATTCAGAGGATAACAGGGGGGTGAGGTCTATTTCCTAGGACAAAACAAAGAGCCTTCTACGCTGACCAACTACTACGTTGCAGTCTCTTCACAGACATCTCCCAGCAACAACAAAGATAATAAAAGTTTTAAGACTTATTTTTGCTGCAGTATGCATATGCTGGACACGGTAATGTGACAGACAGAACATGCTGTCCAGTGCAGACAAAGCGGTGGCATGGTTTCAAAGAGAGATGCCATGATTTACAGTGTGATAACTGTGGTTCTGTATTGAGGTGTTGTTTTACTTTATTATGCTTCCTTATCATTTTTACTGGCTATATGTGTGCTATTTTTACTCTCTCAAGCTCTTTTT
The DNA here is from genome assembly GCA_007570785.1 of Antilocapra americana. Lineage (NCBI taxonomy): Eukaryota > Metazoa > Chordata > Mammalia > Artiodactyla > Antilocapridae > Antilocapra > Antilocapra americana. Next base: position 21,457,621 of record ML664170.1, on the reverse strand, counting down.
GTATGCCTTCAAAAACTCTTGTACTTTAAACTGTGACTCAAGCCCCAAAAGGGTGTCCCTGGTGGCTCAGCAGTAAAGAACCCACCTGAAATGCAGGAGATGCAGAAGACATGGGTTCAATCCCTGAGTTGGAAAGATCCCCTGGAGGAGGGCATGGAAACCCACTCCAGTATTCTTGCTTGGAGAATCCCATTGACAGAGGAGCCTGGCAGGCTACGGTCCATGGAGTTGCCAAGAGTCAGACACGACTGAAGCGACAAAACATAGCTAGCCGAAAAAAGTGGGGAGCCACTGCTTTAAAATCTAGGATAACGTCAGGGAGGGAACTCTTTCAGTATAAGCCATGTCAGAACTCACTCAACTCTAATCTGATCAGGAGAGTGCTGTCCTCAACTAAGGATGCAAAGTCCAAATAAATAAATAGATAAGGCAGATAAAGATGCAAAGAGTCCCTCTTTTTCTCAAAAGCAAGAAGCCCAATAACAAATTTCCTTTAGGGTTTAACAACGTTTGGCAAGTAAGTCTCATTGGAAGCATGTAGACTTTGCTGTCTGGTCATTCACTCATTTCTTCAACAGCTCTCTCACTTGCTAGGTGAACACAGGAGTTCTGGTGCTCTGGTTTAGTTACTCCAAGGCTTATGTGATCCTAGTTCCCTCAGCTGCGATTGAACCTACATTCCCTGCATTGCATGGTGGATTCTTAACCACTGGACCACCACGGGAGTCCCTCCCTCATGTATTATTATGAAGATTAAAGAAGATAGTTTTCTTAAAAGAACAGCCCAGGGTGGTGCAAATAGTAGGAATTCAATAAATGTTTGATTTTCTTCTTTTGCATTCCTTTTTTTTTCCAAGAAATTTACATTTGATCTATTTTTAAATACTCACCCCAGCTGCCTTGTGGAGACCATATATAAATGGAATGAATGGAAATGAGGTGAGTTCAGGAGGCTACTGCAATTGTACAAATGAGCAATAGTAATGACTTGGACTCAGCAAGAAAGGAAAGAGGGTAGATCTGGGAGTGTGTTTTCAAGGTACTGTTGACAGAATTTTCTCTGGGGCATGAGAAGAGAGAAAATTCTCTTTTAAAAATTTGTATTTAGTTTATTTCATCCTGAAGAAAGGGAACCTGACCCTTCGATGGTGTCTCAATTAGCTTTGTCCAGTATAACTTTCAGCGATGATGAGAATGTTCTCTATAGGTGTTGTCCAATGTGTTCGTAGCCACATGTCCCTATTAAGCACATGAAGTGTGAGCAGTGTGACTAAGGAACTGAATTTTTAATTTTATTTAATACAACCATTTAAATTTATGTATTAATAGATACCATATTAGACCACAACAAATCTAGATAACAGACCCACCTAGATGTTTTTCCTCTATAATCCTTTCAAGTTGTCGTTCAGTTGCTAAGTCATGTCCGACTCTCCGACCTCCTGGACTGCAGTACACCAGGCCTCCCTGTCCATCACCATCTCCTGGAGTTTACTCAGGCTCTTGTCCATTGACAGAGGAGGCAATGGCAACCCACTCCAGTTCTCTTGCCTAGAAAATCCCATGCACGGAGGAGCCTGGTAGGCTGCGGTCCATGGAGTTGCTAAGAGTAGGACACGACTGAGCGTCTTCACTTTCACTTTTCACTTTCATGCACTGGAGAAGGAAATGGCAACCCACTCCAGTGTTCTTGCCTGGAGAATCCCAGGGACAGGGGAGCCTGATGGGCTGCTGTCTGTGGGGTCGCACAGAGTCGGACACGACTGAAGCGACTTAGCAGCAGCAGCAGCATGTCCACTGAGTCGGTGATGCCATCCAGTCATCTCATCCTCTTTCGTCCCCTTCTCCTCCTGCCCTCAGTCTTTCCCAGAGTCAGGGTCTTTTGGCTGCAAAGTTGTCTTTTCCCATCAGGTAGCCAAAGTATTGGAGCTTCAGCTTCAGCATCAGTCCTTCCAATGAATATTCAGGGTTGATTTCCTTAGCTACACAGACACAATTTGAAGAAACTACAATTTGCTTTCACATACATTTTTATGACTTTATCTAATCTTGCTTGCCTAGTTTCTGTTGACTGAGCTAAAAACCTGGGGAAAAAATGATAAAGACTCTCCTGCTTCTATTAATCCCAACATTATGACATTAATGGGTAACCCATTTTGACCAAGTGTAAACATCATATAAATTATATCCTTGCATGTTTTAATTCAGTTGGAATATTCTGTTCTGCCTAATTCATGTGAAATCAATTGCTGTGATAACTTATATAGCATGTGCTTGACCATAATGTCTACAGGAGAAATGATAAATTTCAAAAGGACTCAGAAAAAAGACTATGACCTAAACACTGGTAATAAATCTGACTGTCTTCCAACCTAAGAACTGGAGGTGTCATCAAACCACAGGTGTTTAGCAGACATCTCAAGGTCAGCATAAGGGGAATTGCAGGGTGATATTAAAAGTGAAAATAAACTTTAATTTTGTTCTGCCTCCTATTTTGTGTGTGATTGGAATATTCTCAATTTATTTTGAAATCTTTATTTTTTCTTTTCTCATTATCCTTACGTGAGCTCCAAATAACACCTGGCTACGGTAGAGTCCACATATATCTCAACAATGTATTCAAACCCAAACCTTTCATCTAAGCTGTCTTTAGGGAAAAAATATTGAGGTCATATTATGGCATGCATACTGCCTCCAACTAGGTACAACTTGGTTCTATCTGTTCAGCCTCCCCTTGCCCCTCTTTTTTCTAATAAGAGCTCATTTAGGTAATATCCTTCCCCTACCCGTGAGTTTGGTGGGATAGCCAATCACCGTAATCCTCTGATCCCTAAGCCACAATCGTAGGCCAGAATGGCATTAATGCATGATGCAATCAGCATTCTCATCTGAGATTTTATGTGTATTCCAGAAGAAGGGAGACCTCATTTTCTTCATAGTAGCTGCACTGGGCTCTGTAAACCTTGAGCCGTCTCTAATCACGCCCTGCCGTTTCCCACCCATGTGAAGGATGTGCCTCTGAGATAGAGGAGAGTAAGACCAGAACAAAGGGCTTCCCAGGTGAGTCAGTGGTAAAGAATCCACCTGAGAAGAAGGTGATGAGGTTCCGATCCCAGGGTGGGGAAGATCCCTTGGAAGAGGGCCCAGCAACCCACTCCAGAAGCAGACCTGATGATGGCATTTCACTCGCCTGGAGAACTGCTCCACTCATGGACTTCTACCAGCCAACAATTTCCCTTGTATACTTCAGCTCTACAAGATGGGAGCTTCCCTGGTGGTTCAGATGATAAAGAATCTGCCTGAAATGCAGGATATGTGGGTTCAATCCCTGGGTTGGGAAGATCACCTGGAGAAGGGAATGGCTACCCACTCCAGCATTCTTGCCCGGAGAATTCCATGGACAATCTGTCCATCTGCAGTCCATGGGGCTGCAGAGCTGGATATAACTGAGTGACTTTCACTTTTACTGGATGTTGGGCTTCTACCACCTGTAACCAAATATGTCCTGAATATAGCACCTATTCAACCTCACAAGGATCCACACTCTCCTTTCTTCACGCTCCAGCCATATTCTAACATTCTTGCTGGTTACTATTCTCTTTCACTGCTGGGCCTTTGGACATATCCTCCTTCTGCCTGGAGCCCTGGCCTTCAAATCTTACCTCGAATACTACATTCTTATGGAGGTCCTCCCTGACTTTCAGATGAAGGGAATTCACCTGCTATGAGCTCCACCAGTAATTTGTGTTTCCTCTATCATAACACTCACCTAACTTTACTATTATTTCCTCTCTGACATTTGTTTTCACCAGTGGACTCCAAGCTCTATGAGGCCAAGGACTATATCCTTTTATCACTGATGTATTCCCCAGAACCTAGCATAATTTGGAGCCAAGAGAAGGCATCTAATGCACAGTGGTTATGAACAAATAAGTGAATGGTGTCTTCTCTTATAGTTTGTCATTTGACATCAATGACAAACCTTCAAGTGTTGTCAAAGCATAGTATATGTTTTTTTTTTAGATTCACCATTTCTTTGTTTGCCTAGTTTTATTGAAATATAATTGACATGCAATATTGCATTAGTGTCAAGTACACAACATGATGATTTGATGTATGTATGTGAAGTGCTTACCACAACTAGTTTAGTTAACATTCATCATCTCACAGTTACAAATTTGCTTTCTTACTTTAAGAATTTTTTAAGATACTTTAAAAAATTAGTTTTAATTGGAAGATAATTGCTTTACAATATTGTATCAGTTTCTGCCATACATCAACATGAATCAGTCATAGGTATACATGTGTCCCCTCCCTCTAGAACCTCCCTCCCACCTCCCACCCCATCCCACCCCTCTAGGTTGTCACAGAGCCCTGGGCTTGAGCTCCCTGCATCATATAGCAAATTCCCACTGGCTATCTGTTTTACATATGGTAATGTCTATGTTTCAATGCTACTCTCCCAATTCATCCCACTGTCTCCTTCCCCTACTTCTCCGCAAGTCCCTTCACTATGTCTGCATCTCCATCACTGCCCTGTACATAGGTTCATCAGTACCATCTGCCTATATTCCATAAATGCATTAATATACAGTATTTGTTTTTCTCTCTCTGACTTTCTTCACTCTGTATGATAGGCTCTACTTTCATCCACCTCATTAGAATGGACTCAAATGCATCCTTTTTATGGCTGAGTAATATTCCATTGTATGTATGTACCACAACTTCTTTATCCATTCATCTGTAGATGGGCATCTACGTTTATTCCATGTCCTAGTCATTGTACATAGTGCTGCAATGAACATTGGGGGTGCATGTGTCTTTTTCAACCATGATTTCCTTGGGGAATATGCCCAGTAGTGGGATTATTGGGCCATATGGTAGTTTTATTCCTAGTTTTTAAGGAAGATCCATACTGCTCTCCATAGTGGCTGTATCAGTACATTAAGAATTTTTAAGATCTATTCTCTTAGAGACTTTCAAATATATAATAGTGTCAGTAACTATATTCATCATGTTGTATATTACCTCCCAAGAACTTATTCTCTTAAAACTGAAGGTTTGCACCTTTTGACTACTCCATCATTTCTTTGTAAAAATGCTCCCTATCTAGAGATCCTCCTTCAGAATCTGCATCCTTCCCTGAGAAACCCAGGACTATGATTTTTGCCTGTGTTGGGCTATGTGCATATTAACTGGGCAAAGCATGGTATGTGTTTTCATCCCTACTTGTTAACCGACAGAATCAAACTGGTAGACATGAGCTTCTCTAAGAGCCCACAGTTCAGAATGCCAATTACTAATCTGGAACTTGACATTTCAACTCCTGATTCAGTTTACATCTCACCCTAAACACCTGCTTCCAAAAATGTTTCTTTACTAAAAGTTATAAACTCCTCAGATGCACCGTGGGTTGAGCACCACTGTGTCTTATAATTCACCTCATTTTTTCAATCTTAGAAATAGCTGACACCACTGAGTGTTATCACTTTAACTGTTTTGCAGGTCTCTGTGTATTTATTCTAATTCTCTTAATGAAATCATTAGTTCCTTGAAACATTAGTCTTGCCACTTCAAGTGTGGTCCCTGGACCAGCAGAGTTGACATCATCTTAGAGTTCTGAAGAAATGCAGAATCTCCAGCTCTACCTCAGAGCTAATGAATTAGAAATTGCATTTTAACAAGATACCAGGTAAGGTAATGCCAACATATAGCCAAGGTTGAGAATCACTGCTCTGGAGTAATCACTGCCATCAGATATTTTTCACCATCACATTTGTATTGACAGCACATAGGTTGCAGGGAGACTACAGGTATAGGAAAATACTAATACTACTTAATACTTACTGTCAAACAATCAGGTTTCAAGGAGGTCAATGAGGAAAATGCATCAAACTGAGAGTAATAATCAAGGCTTTATTCATTTACACAATGGGGGATGTGTGTGTGCTCAGTCGTGTCTGACTCTTTGCAACCCTCTGGACTCTAGCCTGCCAGGCTCCTCTGTCCTTGGGATTATCCAGGCAAGAATACTGGAGTGGGTCTCATTCCCTTCTCTAGAGCATCTTTCCACCCCAGGGATCGAACTGACGACTCCTGCATTTCCTGCATTGGCAGGAGGGTTCTTTACCACTGAGCCACCTGGGAAGCCCCTACAATAGCGCAAGGAAGAGGCCAAAAAAAGGGGCTCCAGTTCCCCCTGTTCCATTTTCCCTCACAAAAGAGCACACGTGAGCAGACTTAGAGAATGAACTTATGATTGCCAGAGGGTAAAGTATCGGGGCAGGGGGTGGGGGGTAAGGGGGTAGGAATAGTTAGGAAGTTTGGGATCGACATGTACATGATGCTCTATTTAAAATGGATAGCCAACAAGGCCCTACTGTATAGCAGAGGGAACTCCACTCTAAGGTATGTGGCAGCCTGGATGGGAGGGGAGTTTAGAGATAAATGTATATGTATGGCTGAGTCACTCCGCTGTGCTCCTGAAACTATCACAAGGTTGTGAATCAGATCTTATTGTTGTTTAGTCACTAAGTCATGTCTGACTCTCTTGCGACCCCATGGACTATATAGCCTGCCAGGCTCCTCTGTCCATGGGATTTCCCAGGCAAGAATACTGGACCAGGTAGCCATTCCCTTCTCCAGGGAAAGGGGATATTCCTGGCCCAGTGATTGAAACTGTGTCTCCCGCATTGGCAGGCAAATTCTTTACCACTGAGCCACCAGGGAAGCCCAAATTGGCTATACTCCAATATAAAATAAAAAATTTTTTATAAAAGCACAGATGAGCATCCTCTGACATGCAAAACAGTGAGAGAAAACAATCCACAAGCCAAAGGCGCCATCAACCAAAGGCTCCTCCCCTTTTATGGACCCCATAGGCTGGGGAAACAGGGAAGAGAGAGGGTTAGAAATGGAGACATGAGTCAAGGGGAGAAGTATCTTAGCCAAGACTCTCAATAAAGAGGCATCAGCTTGGAAGCAACCTGGGCTAGGAAGGAGTTATGTCTATCATCAGGCAGGGGTGGGGGGACCTGAGTCCTTGCATGCCACTCCCTCCAGAAAACTGCAATGCACCGAGTCTGGAGTGCACAGAGCAGCTTCCCTCCATGAAGCCCACCAGGCAAAGCTTTGTCATTGCTTCTAATCTCATAAAAATAGATCACACGAGGGATTTGGACCTGGAGTCGGAATCCTCCACTTGCTGGTACAAATTTTGCACTATGTTCTTAAAAATATTTATCTATTTATTTGGTTGTATTGGGTCTTAGTTGCACCCTGTGGGATCTTTGTCAGGTCATGTGGGATCGTTCATTGTAACACATGGACTCTCTCGTTGTGGTGTGAGGACCCACTAGTTGGGGCATGTGGGCTTAATTCCCTGACCAGGGATCGAACCTGTGTTCCTTGCTTTAAGAACCTTGATTAAGAATCAGGCAGATTCTTAACCACCAGGGAAGTCCCAGTTAGGTGCCATTTAACAAGTAAAAATGCTAGCTTGCTTGGTAGGCTAAGCAAAGCGGGCTCTGAAATTAACCGATGCAGTTGGCTGGAATTGTCTCCAGCAGTGGTTCTCAGAGTGTGGTTCCTGGAACAGCAGCACTGCCATCACCTGGGAACATCTTAGAAATGCAAATTCTTGGACTCCACCCTGGACCTTCTGAATCAGAAAATATAGGGATGGAGCTAAAACACAAAAGCAATTTGTGTTTTAACAAGCTTCCATGGTGACACCAACAGAGACGGAGGCTAAAGTCTGAGAATCAATGCCCTAAAGGAAGTTTTCTCAGACAGAAAAGTCTTGGATGGGAGTTACCCTGTGCACGGTAGGATGTTCGGATGAGTCTCAGGCCTCTCCCTACTAGATTTCCACACCATCTGCCTCATGTGATACTCTAAGCTATCTCCACGGATTTCCCTGGTGATCTCGTGGCTAAGACTCCAAGCTCCCCATGCAGGGAGCCAGGGTTCAATTCCTGATCAGAGAACTAGATCCCACGTACCTCAACTAAGACTCGATACAGACATATAAATAGATAAATGATTTTTATAAAATAAAAGATCTCTAGACATTGCAGAGCTTCTCTTGTGGCTCAAACGGTAGAGAGTCTGCCTGCAATGCGGAAGACCCCAGTTCAATCCCTGAGTTGGGAAGATCCCCTGGAGAAGAAAATGGCAACCCATTCCAGTATTCTTGCCTGGAAAATCCCATGGATGGAGGAGCCTGGCAGGCTACAGTCCATGGGGTTGCGAAGAGTCAGACACAACTGAGCAATTTCACTTTCACTTTCAGGCATTGCTAGACATCCTGAGATACAAACTTGCCCCCAGTTGAGAACCACTGCTCTAGAGTGATAACTATGACTGAGACTGACCCAAGTCTATATCATGGCATAGGGACAATCACATCTATAACTGTATATGCATCCATGTGTTCACAGATAGGTGATAATATGTCATAAACTAAGGTTTGAATGAAAGTGAAAAAGTTGACTTAAAACTCTACATTCAGAAAACTAAGGTCATGGTATCTGGTCCCATCACTTCATGGCAAATAATGGGGAAACAACGGAAACAGTGAGACGCTTTATTTTGGGGGGCTCCAAAATCACTGCAGATGGTGATTTTTTTTTTCCCTTGGAAGAAAAGCTTTGACCAGCATATTAAAAAGCAGAGACATTACTTTGCCAACAAAGCTCCATCTAGTCAAAGCTATGGTTTTTCCAGTAGTCACATATGGATGTGAGAGTTGGACTGTAAAGAAAGTTGAGTGCTGAAGAATGGATGTTTTTGAGCTGTGGTGTTGTAGAAGACTCTTGAGAGTCCCTTGGACTGCAAGGAAATCCAACCAGTCCATCCTAAAGGAAATCAATCCTGAATATTCATTGGAAGGACTGATGCTGAAGTTGAAGCTCAAGTAGTTTGGCCACCTGAAGTGAAGAACTGACTCACTGGAAAAGACCCTGATGCTGGGAAAGATTGAAGGTGGGGACGAGAAGGGGACGACAGAGAATGAGATGGTTGGATGGCATCACTGACTCAATGGACACGAGTTTGAGTAAACTCTGGGAGTTGGTGATGGACAGGGAGGCCTGGCGGGCTGCAGTCCATGGGGTGGCAAAGAGTCAGACATGAGTGAGCAATTGAATTGAACTGAAGGTTTGAATAGTTTATGCTTTACAAAGCACTTCCATATGTGTCATTTGCTCTTCACATTAATCCTATGAGGAAGGTAACTATCGTTATTCTCATATACCTGGTATACCTGGTAAGGGAACTGAAATTCATAGAGGTTCCTCAATGTGCTCAAGGTCACTGCTGCTAAGCGGCATAACTGAAACTTAAACCCATATCCTCCGTTTTCATAAAGAAAATTATCTTTTTAAGTAGGTGATAGAGGGGATGTGTCTAGCCTTGAACAGTATCATTGTTCTTGGGACAAATTCAAGATTAGCTGAAGAGTTATCATGGTAAGAATACTTCAACATTCTGTTTAATATGAAAAATGTGTCATACATCTAAGATTAGAGGAAGCCTATTTACAGATGTTGGCATGAGCTATTACTTGGAAATAAAACCTTTCTGGGCATTATCATGAGCCTTAGGCAAGATGTCAGGGAGATTTGTACTCAAATCAGAGAAGGAAAAAATACTCAAATCAGAGAAGGAAAAACTAGCACGATTAACAAATTCAAGAATAGTTTTTCTCCTCTAGACCACAGCCCCCGACAGGAAAATGAAAGCAAATCAGAGGATGCTCAGAACACCAGCGAGCCATCAACCTGCTGTGACCCAGGTCCCAACAGTATGAACTGCTGAATGACCAGTATCAGGGAGCAGGGTGCAGAAAGCCTGCAACGCCCACAACTTCCAGAGAGAAGACGCAATCGTCCTGCAGAGGTGAGCTGGGGATTTCCACAGCACAGTAATAGACTTTGGCTTCTGAGGGAGCATCCCATCGCCAGCAGCCAGCTCGCTGACCTTTGGACAGTCCTCTGACATGGCCAAACTTGTCACCGAGCATAAAACCGAAGTGCTAAATAAAGACCAAGGCCAAATGAAAGTCACCATGAGACAAATGACCTCAAACAAACCTTCTGATGTCAGCTCTGTTTCATCCTGACAAGAATTTGAAACCTCTTGCCTCCTTTTGAGAGAGGATGGCTAACGGTCCTATAGACTGGGGTCTAACTCTGGAGACACTTGAATCCTAGGAAAGAGCACTGGGCTTGGAGTCAGAAAGCCTGGGTTCCAGACCTGAATAGTCAAAGGAGAAATGACTCAGTCTCCCTCAGCCTCAGGTTTGGGTTCTTGAGTATGTATATATGTGTGTGCTTCCTATAAAACAGAGAAAACTGATTATAGGAACTCTAGAATTACTTCCATTTGTAGAATTCCGCTCTTTACCAACATCCTAACATGTTAGTCACTCAGCCGAGTCTGGCTCTTTGCAACCCCATAGACTACAGCCCACCACGCTCCTCTGTCCTTAGAATTCTCCAGGCAAGAACACTGGAGCGGGTAGCTATTCCTTTCTCTAGGGGATCTTCCCGACCCAGGGGTCGAACCCAGGTCTCCCACGCTGCGGGCAGATTCTTTACCATCTGAGCCACATGGGGAGCCCTACCAACAACCTAAACTTGCAGTTATTATACTCACAACTTGGCAAATACCAAGCACAAAGTTAAAGAAGCTGGGATCTGAAGTCCTGCAGATCCAGCGTGAAATCCCTTCTCTGCTATGTCCTGGCTGGTCACATGGGATGACTCCCTAACCCTTCCTTTCCTTAGTCTCATCTGTAAAATAGAAGTAATAATATTAATGATAGTAACTAACCCAAAGGGCTCTTGTGACAATTAAATGAATCACCCAGATAAATAATTTGCACAAAGTCCTATATGGGGGCCTCCCAGGTGGCTCAGTGGTAAAGAATCCACCTAACAATGCAGGAGAGGTGAGTTCGATCCCTGAGTCGTGAAGATCCCCTAGAGTAGAAAATGGCAGCCCACTGCAGTATTCTTGCCTGGAAAATCCCATGGACAGAAGAGCCTGGTGGGCTATAGTCCATGAGGTCACAAAGAGTCGTACACAGCTGAGTAACTGAGCATGCACACTCTGGTTTACAGGTAATATACAATAGATTGTAGTTATCACATATTTGAAAACAGACACTCAGAAAAATAAAACTGAAGGTTTTTAGTCAAATCTACACCTCCTATTGTGATAGAATCAGAGCCGCTTAAAAAATGACAGCCTAGGAAATATTATTTACTTTCTATTTAAAGATCTCAGAATGGGTAAATGACAGTCACCCAAAGCAATGCAAGTCATTTATCATGTTTCCTTCATGATCCAAAGTAGTAAATAATTAGACATAAAGAGTCCCAGCAGACATAGCATTGTTTTGTAATACACTGTTTCCTACTAGTTTCATTAGGGATGGGGAAATGATGAAAGAAAGAGGGAAGGTATAGAGCTGGACTGTCAAAAATACTGTAACCATTGATCGAATGTGACTACTGAGAAGTTGAAAGCGATGGATCAAGTTAAATTGCGCCATAAGTATAAAATACACACTGGATTTAAAAGACTCAGTACCAAAAAATAATAAAAAATATCTTATTAATATCTTCCTACTGTGATTTAGTCGCTAAGTCATGTCCAACTCTTGCAACCTGGTGGACTGTAGCCCACCAAGCTCTTCTGTCCATGGGATTTTCCAGGCAAGATTATTGGAGTGGGTTGCCATTTCCTTCTCCAGGGGATCTTCCTAACCCACAAATCGAACCCGGGTCTTCTGCATTCAAGGTGGATTCCTGCATTGAAGGAGGATTCTTTACTGACTGAGCTACAAGGGAAGCCCCATTTTTATTACTAGCTACACATTAAAATGATACAAACTGGATTGTTGTTGTTGTTTAGTTGCTAAGTAATGTCCGACTCTTTTGTGACCCCATGGTCATAAAGCTGCTTCTGTCCATGGGATTTCCGAGGCAAGAACACTGGAATAGTTTGCCATTTCCTTCTCCAGGGGATATTCCCAACCCAGAGACTGAACCCATCTCCTGCAGTGGCAGGCAGATTCTTTACCCCTAAGCCATCAGGGAAGCCCTAAAACTGTATGCATTGGATATATGAAATATATTTTAAAATTAATTTCACTTGTCTCATTTTACTTTTCCATTGTGACCACGAAAACTTTTAAATTACACATGAAGATTGCATCATATCTCTATTGGACAATACTGGTATAGGAAGAAGGGAAGAATACACACACAGACACACAGAGGTTGAGGAAACAGGAAAACTCCTAGGATGCAGCAAATTGAAAAATGATCAGTTTACAAGGGAGGAACAGGCTTGATAACCCTAGCTCCACTGAAGAAAAGAAACCATCAAGATTAGATTTTTCTATTACCAAAAAAGCACTTCTTATGCGTTTTATATATTCCGTCTTGTAACATTTGTAAGAGGAAAGAAAAGAGAGGTTGTAAGTTCTTCCCCCTCTTCTCTGAAGGACAGTTTCTAGTCTTATAAAGCAACACCTCTTTTTGGTTAAGTCGTTGAAAAGACTTAAATTAGGGAAAGAGCACCCTCTGCTGGCTGCTTAGTAATGTTTTAAGAAAAATAGGCACAGCTGCTGCGGCTAAGCCGCTTCTGTCGGGTCGACTCTGTGCGATCCCATAGAAGGCAGGCCACCAGGCTCCACCGTCCCTGGGATTCAGGCAAGAACACTGGAGTGGGTTGCCATTGCCTTCTCCGAAATAGGCACAGAGGAGTCTGTAAAAATAACAGAACGAATGAATGAGTTACATTTCACATTATTGCACTTACAACTTTCACCATGGATTCAGTGATGATGGAAATTAGGGCAAGAGAACAGGTTTAATAATGTGAAAGCTATGTTTAGGTCATGTCAGCTCTTTCTTTTCTTCCTTCCTGCTTTCTCCTCCTGCCTTCCATCCTTTCCTCCATCCTTCCTTCCATCTTTTTTTTTCTTTCACCCTTTGAATAGTCATAAATCCTGTGTAAATACAGAAAGCACGAGGCGAGATTCAGCTTAGACATCTATGTTGTTTGTTTCAGTCCAATTTCTTTATGAGGTTACCACTTCGTTCATCTAAGACCAACCTAGCAGATGAGGTCAGAACTTATAAGACCACAAACATTCATCAGCTAGAAACTCAATGATGCCAAGTTCAGAATGATAAGCAGCTGTCAACTTAGGAAAGGGTTGTCTTCCCAGAGACAGCTGATATGTTGGTTGTTTAGAATTAGACATCTTTTCTCATGTGTTCCTGGACCAGCTTGCAACTATACAAATACGGGTTAACCTAAAATGGATCTGAGACAGACTACTAACAATACAATTATTTCTACCCTATCAAAATAATATGTAACAGTATTTTTATAGGAAAAGGCCCATAATACTTCCAACCTGGAATCTCAGGAGCCCACCTCATTTTCCCCAACGAGAATAAGCAGCCTTCCTCAACTTCTTCATTTAGGGAGAAGAGGTTCCTCTGGGATACCCAGGGCCAGTACTCCCAGCACCAGTATCCTGTTAGTTCTCTCTGTTGCAAAAAAAAAAAAAACACAGAAAAAGGTAACTGACTCACTGGGACAGTCAGTCACACCCCAAGATTCCAAACTAAAGAAAAAGGAAACAAAGGAAAGTTCATGTCATAATGAGGTCAGAGAAAGCAGGGTCACAAAAGGTGGACTGGCCCTGCCTTCTTCAACACACACGTGCTCGCGCACACACACACACACACACACGCACTTTCCCTTGAGTCACCAAAACTCCTTTCCAAAATTGATCAATTGTAGCCTAAGATTGCCTGTAATGATAGTAGTAACTGGGCTTCAGTAGCCTCAAGAAATATAGCATTAGTGTTATGAAATATATTTCCTATTAGAATTTTTATTATTTGCATCATAATTTATCTTAAAACCAATTTCATTCCTTTTAGCCTATCAAATAAAACTAATGTGCCTAAATTAAACTTTGTAGGATGTGAAAAAACTTAAAAAGATCTTATGAAAAGAGCTTACAAGAACTCAGAAATTATATTTATCCCTTACACATAATTCAAAACATGATGAAAATATAATGCAAGTCTGTAAACATGTGCTTTTTGTGAAAAATGGATTACATATTTTAAAATAAACACTTGCAGGAGAGCATAACAAAAAATGATAGTATTTATTTGATATTTATGCTTATGCTTAACTTTCTTAATCAAGCATATTTAGAACAGACTGAATTGTGTGTCTATTTAAACTTCACTTTTCACAGTTAAACTGCTGAAAAAAATAAAAGCATCTATCTTGATCAAAACTATTAGAACAAAATTGAAATATTTTTCCCACTTTGCTCTCTCCTGAGTGCATAGTCTTGAAATTCAGCACTTTTTGAGAAATATGGGCACTATTTAATGCATAGTGGTTCAATAAAGTGGTTCAATAGAGTGGTTCAATAAGTTAACAAATTAACTTAGTAGATTAAACACAACCGGAATCCCTCTCCTGGGCATCCCAGTTTAGTCTTCAGCTCTTACCTATACATGAGTCCAAGTTTTCTGTAAAGAGATCTCTTAATCAGTGTCTTAAAGCAGGATGGTTTTAAAAAATTGGCTTTGGAATTAAGCCTGAATAAATATTGCACGAGACATTAGGAGCTGTGTGGCATGAAGCAGATAACTTAACCTCTTTGTGCTTCAGCTTCCTGATCCAAAATTTGGAGTTCATTCATTGCTTGAATACCTACCATGTGCTAAACACTTTTCTAAGATCTGGAAATGTAATAATAAAGAACATGTTTGGTCCAAATCCTCAGGAAGATTACATTACATGATGCTGAAACTGAGGCTCCAACTATTTGACCACCTGATGCAAAGAACTGACTCATTGGAAAAGACCCTGATGCTGGGAAAGATTGAGGGCAGGAGGAGAAGAGGACGACATAGGATGAGATGGTTGGATGGCAACACCGACTCGATGAACATGAGTTTGAGCAAACTCCAGGAGATGGTGAAGGATAGGGAAGCATAGCGTGCTGCAATACACGGGGTCACAAAGAGTCGGACACAACTGAGCGACTGAACAGCAACAATTCTCATATTACAACGCTGGAGACAGTTTTAATTAATTAACACGGACATTTTCAGGGAATGTTAGACGTCATGATGAAAATAAAACAGTGTGATGTGAAAGAGGTATTGAGCAGATTCTTCAGATGGAATTGGCAAAGAAACCTTTACTGGGAGGTGAGATTTAACCTGGGACCTGAATGCCAAAAGGAGCCATCCGTGCTGAGGTCTAGAAGAGCCATCCAGGCAGAGGGAACAGCTGGTGGAAAGGTGAGAGTGAGCTTGCATGTTCCAAGAACAAAACAGAGCCGTGGGAGACTGTGGCAGAGTGAGTGAAAAGGAAGCAGGAAGGGACTTCCCTGGTAGTCTGGTGGTTAAGACTCTGCGCTGCCAATGTAGGGGGTGTCTGTTTGATCCCTGGTTAGGGAACTAGTATCCCACAGGCTGCATGGGAGGCCAAAAATTTGAATGAATGAATCAATGATACATTTAAAAAGCAGAGCAGGACAAGCAGTAGATATGGACTAGATCATGCTGAGCCTTCGAGGCCCCTTAATAGAGCTTCGTTTTTATTTTAAGTCCAGTGTGAAGTCATTAGAGGCTTTCCATTAGACTGGCTATGAAGATTAAATGAGATAACAAACGTGAAGGGCTCAGTACCAGGAAGACATGGCACAAAGTAAACACTCAGCAAGAGGTGACAACATCACCCTTAAATCCCGGCGTATAATATTGGGAGGTCCAAAATGTTTCTTCTTATAAAATTCATGATCAAGATTTTTGTAGAAAGAACAAGGCCCAACCAGGGGACAGGGCTCAACTGCCAATCACCATAAGGCCAAATTCTCATCACTATGGGGGCATATTTTACAGTAATATCATCACTATCAACTAAACTGAAATCAAATCTTAGGCCAGCCCTGTCCACCATTCTTGATTTTTGCCATCTGCCTATGGCAAAGTGAATTTGAAAGGACAATCCCAAACACCATGATCACTATGAAATGACATAAACATTTCTTACTTTCTCCTAGCGCATCTTCAAGTAAGTGGATTTCCTATTTCCCAAACCTGCTGAGACTCCCTCCACCTACTTCCCAAAGCAGGTGGGCAGCAAACACTGAGGTGGGAACACTGAGAAACCCACTTAGGTTGGAACTCACATGGGTGCATCAAGGATTTTTTTTTTTTTTTTTCCTGGCCACACTTGATCATCCATGCTCTCTGTTTCTGGGAGAACACCATATAAAGCAATCCTTACTCCAAAGATCATTTCGTTTACTAAATCATGGTTTATTTTTTCCTCCAGATATCACATGCTATTTTTGAGTCCATTTTCAAAAGGTCTTAAGTGGCTTGGCTCAAAATTGGTTTTGTATTAAGGGAAAGAACCAGTGTCCCAGAGTTTCAATCAGCACCTCGACAAATAGATGGCTGACCTGCCCCAGAGTGCTCAGAGGTTGCCAATGGCAGAGATTTCCAAGGTTCATTTCTCTCTGCGGCTCTTCCCTACCCTATTTTTGATGAAATACAGGACCACAGTTGTTGGTCTTACGGGAAGAGGTTGGAGGAGGGCATGATGTACTATCTGTCACCATATCCCACGTTAACTACTGAAGGTTCAGTTATCTGCACTATCTAGTCACCTTGCATGGAAAAAATTTAACTGCCTGAGTTATCTTTTACATAGAGTAATAAAGAGCTATGCTCCTGCATCAAAGTTGTCACAATATTGCTTCAAACAATACACTAACCACGTCATTTGTTGTTGTTATTCAGCAGGTAGATCATGTCCAACTCTTTGAGACCCCATGGACTGTAGCCTGCCAGGCTCCTCTGCCCATGGGATTTCCCAGGCAACAAGACTGGAGTGGGTTGCCATTTTCCCCTCCAGGGAATCTTCCTGACCCAGGGATCTAACCTGTGTCTCCTCTGTCTCCTGCACTGGCAGGCAAATTCTTTACCACTGAGCCACCAGGGAAGCCTGACCATGTCATTAGCATTTAATTAATGGACAGAGGAGCCTGGTGGGCTACAGTCCAGGGGGTCTACAAAGGGTCAGGTATGACTGAGCAACTGATCGCATACATACACACACACAATGTTAAATATAATGGTTTTTCAGTCATATAGAATATGAGAGAAATGAGGTTGTTTTTACAAATGAATTTTCCAGACAAGTGAAGCTCCCCCAACAAGAACCAAAATCAGAATTTCAAATTTTTTAATTTGCCATTGTTTTTGGCAGAATTTAAATGTATTTCATATACTCAATGACCACTTCGATGAAAGAATCATTATTTTCTTTATTTATAGCCAATGATCACTTTAAAACACTGATACACGTAATGGCTTCACTAAATAGCCCCAATTATGCTTCTCTAGTTCTTCAAGTCTCCTTTAAGTGTGTCGGGCCCTTGTCTGTCTGGCTATTATCTGTCGCTGGGTCTGACTGTTCTTGGCTTGTGCTTGCTCACACCCATTGGCATTTGATCTGTCTGAGAAACCACACGATAAAGCTTCTAGGAATGAGCTGCATTATTTCACAATTCTCAGTCCAAAGGCCCCAGGCAAAGGCCTAAGAGTCATTCCAGATTTCAAGTAAGGAGAAAGTGCATAGGCTTGGAGACATGTATTTTCCTTGCTATTTTTTTTTCCCCTTTTCCTTTGTAATTTTTTGCGAAGTATGAGAATCCTCTTGAGATGAGTGATTGCATGTTTTTGCATGTTCTAAACCTTGCCTTGCATTTTCTAATACATATTGCTTTCTAGTCTTTCTAAATATATTTCCTTATTCATCTCAGGAAGGTAATTTCCAACTGTTGTTAAACTGTTTTCTTAAGTTGTCAAAGATCCCTGGATGATGTCATAGGGGTGGAAGGGATCTTTGGTAGCCTGTCTCCTCCTTTTTCATCAAGATTCCTGAAGCGATTTAACTTTCATCTCGGCAGTGCAGCTTGGAATAGAGTCAGAAGAGTGAATGTCTGTTAAGGAAGAGAAAACAGCTTTGTCGGATAGCAGTGAGAAAACATAGTTGGTCTACCCAACCATTTCATAAATAGACACATAGATCCTTCTTAATTTTATTCCCCTGAGACTAATGACTGATCCTAATGAAAATCCCAGCAGAAATCATTGTAACAAAAATAGCCAAAACATTAAGAATAGGACAAGTGAGAATGATGATGGCTGATAAGCATTTGAAATATCAAGCAACCTTGCTAATCCAGCTACAGAAATAAGTACTAGCTCATGTGCTAAATAACTAAACAAAATTGGGAACTGTTTTACATGAATTAATGAATGTGTGTATCTTAAGAAAAAAATCCTACAATCATCCTTGATTCCCTTTACTTTTTTTTTTTTTTTTGGCCGCACCCCATGTCATGTGGGACCTTAATTCCCTGAACAAGAATGGAACCTGCACCTTCCAAAGTGGAAGCATCAAGTTTTAACCACTGGACCACCAAGGAAGTCCCAGCCCCTCACTGTTTTCAATGGAATCAATGTATGGTAATGTAAGAAGGTCTGATGCTTGTTTGATACTTTGCTTTTGTGTTACTTATAGTGTGGTTGTATTTCTAGCAAAAATGTCAATTTCTCTATTTAGATTAGTAAGAAAAGAAAGAAACGAAGGAAGAAAGAAAGGGAAAAGGTCATTCTGCAATAAAGCCTCTAACTCCTTTAATCATCCCTAACCTATCTGTAAACCCATAAACTAGCACTTTAAAAAATACACAGCTCATACCATAAAGGATTTGATGTGACTTATAAAAATAAGTAGCATTGATAAAGATTTTTTTAAAGTTGAGATGGTCTGTGCAAAATAAGAAAGAAGCAGCAAGGAAACAATAAAATCAACTAGTGAATAGTCTACAGAAACATCACACCATATAGTCAGTAGAGCTGTGCCACACACTGGCTCAAAGTTTCTAGTAATTTAACAGAGAAATAAAGAAGCTGTAAGACTCACTGGGATCATAAGATAAAAACAATGGTTGAATTATTAATTTTCCCCACAGGTCATATAAAAAGGGCTTCCCAGGGGACTCACTAGTAAAGAATCCACCTGCCAATGCAGGAGCTGCAGGAGCCACAGGTTCAATTCCTGGATTGGAAAGATCCCCTGGAGGAGGAAACGGCAACCCACTCTAGTATTCTTGCCTGGAAAATCCCATGGACAGAGAAGCCTGGTGGGCTACAGTCCACAGGGGTGAAAAAAGTCAGACACGACTAAACACTGATGCATATAAAAATGGCTGATAACATCTATATTGAAAAGATTCAGGCTGAAAATTGGTGTGGTAGTTCCTTGCACTGTAGAACTTTGGTGTCTTACTTTTCCATTTATTCATATTTTGAAATAGATGCAGAACTTTTAAGAAGGCATGATATTGGTACTTCCTGAAGATATTGAGATGTTTGCCTTGGTTATTTCCTCAACTTTCTCAGCTTTTACTTTACTATACAGACTATCTGCACCCTGGATTCTAGTTTGAGAATATAACTGGATTGAGATGGTCTGTGCAAAATAAGAAAGAAGCAGCAAGGAAACAATAAAATCAACTAGTGAATAGTCTACAGAAACATCACACCATATAGTCAGTAGAGCTGTGCCACACACTGGCTCAAAGTTTCTAGTAATTTAACAGAGAAATAAAGAAGCTGTAAGACTCACTGGGATCATAAGATAAAAACAATGGTTGAATTATTAATTTTC
Source organism: Antilocapra americana (assembly GCA_007570785.1). NCBI lineage: Eukaryota > Metazoa > Chordata > Mammalia > Artiodactyla > Antilocapridae > Antilocapra > Antilocapra americana. The sequence goes on along the minus strand of ML664170.1, from coordinate 21,437,809 downwards.
CCCACTGGATTGAGATGGTCTGTGCAAAATAAGAAAGAAGTAACGAAATGCTTGACATCCACAAAAACAGGCTGAGAATAAAGTTATGAGGCTGTTACAACTGGCTGTTCCTTTACTATTCTTTATTCCTTTGCTGCCCCATGATAACATTATGGAAAAAAACTAACAAACTTTTTGGCCAACCCATATGAAATAATGGTATGATACCAAAAACTCATTTTTGTCAAACTCAGTTCTCCAAAGAACTAGAATGCTGATGCTCTGGCTTGATCCCAGGACAAAACTTATTACCTAAATGGAATTTCCCTCAAATGTTAATTTTTGCAACTAGGCTTTTGATAAGAACTTGATAAAAGATGGTTAAAAGTTATATTCTCAAACCAGAATCCAGGGTGCAGATAGTCTGTATAGTAAAGTAAAAGCTGAGAAAGTTGAGGAAATAACCAAGGCAAACATCTCAATATCTTCAGGAAGTACCAATATCATGCCTTCTTAAAAGTTCTGCATCTATTTCAAAATATGAATAAATGGAAAAGTAAGACACCAAAGTTCTACACTGCAAAGAACTACCACACCAATTTTCAGCCTGAATCTTTTCAATATAGATGTTATCAGCCATTCACTTCAGCTCAAGGGGAAAAAAATATCAGTGGTACACTAAAAGAAATTTTTAATTTAAGCAATGTTGCTTTACAGGGAATCCTACATGGTAAATTGGTTCCTTTGGTACATTGACTGCAAACTTGTCCTCAATTCTCATGCTTCCTTCTGTCTACACTGATGCCGCCCTCCTATACTGACTCTGGGCGTGACCTACTTTGGCCAATGTGATAACAGCAGATTTGACAAGGCACTTGCCCATTTCTGCTTGCTTTCTTGGAACCCTCATTTCCAAGAACATGAATACAGGTAGCCTCTTGGAGAATGAGAAGTGTCTCAGTTGAGGACTCCTAACTTATCAGCTCTCAGCCCACCCACTATCACAAACAAGGCAATTGCTTCCATATGCATTCCATGTAGGAAACAGGAACCACTCTAGGTATCAGAAACAGAAAAGGTTTTCATACAAGGAATCAGATGCTTCAGAAGTCCACCATGGATGAATGGAGAAGCAAGTACTCAGATGGGCCTCCAGGAATAAATCCTAGGTGTCACAGAACTGACCCACCTTGGGAGCTTATATTTCCTGTATGATCTGAAAGCTGGGAATCAGGAATCACCATTGGACAGCCTGAGATCAAGAACACACCACTGCAACTGTGACGCGAAGAGCAGGAAGCCAGGATAAAAAGCCTTTGCCATCACCACAGCTGCCCCTGCACGCAGAGTAACTACGGGAACAATAATGCCAAAACAGCATCGTCTCATGACTCTGCTTGCTGGAAGACCAAAGCAGCATGAAAATAGACTCTGCCTCCCCACCACCTTCCAACCCTCACATAAGGTCTCTGACTGGTGGAGACTTATTTATATCCTGAACCATAACCCCAAGTTGTTGTTATTTAGTCACTCCGGCTTCCCTGTCCTTCACTAGCTCCCAGAGTTTGCTCCAACTCATATCCTTTGAGTCAGTGATGTCATCCAACCATCTCATCCTCTGTTGTCACCTTCTCTGCCCTCAATCTTTCCCAGCATCAGGGTCTTTTCCAGTGAGTCAGCTCTTCCCATCAGGTGGCCAAAGTATTGGAGTTTCAGCTTCAGCATCAGTCCTTCCAATGAATATTCAGGACTGATCTCCTTTAGGATGGACTGGTTGGATCTCCTTGCTGTCCAAGGGACTCTCAAGAGTCTTCCCCAACACCACAATTCAAAAGGATCAATTCTTTGGTGGTCAGCCTTCTTTATGGTCCAACTCTCATATCCGTATATAACTGCAAGGAAACCTGGACATACAGTTTCAGCTCTCTGGTCTGAGAACCACACCAGTGTGCCTATCTAGCGGAACTAAGGCAGTAACTTCTAATTTTACTAAGAGAGGGACTGGTAAACATAGTTTTAGTTTATCAAAAATCCACTCATAACAGCTGAAGGGGAACTTCTCTCTCAAGTCATCTAAGAGATATCATCAATCTCTAGAGATCTAAGGCCTCGCGAATAGAATTTAAATACATTGTTTCACTCCATTTCACCTTTCTCATCCCTGTAATTATAGCCATAAATAGTCATGGGACAACTAAGCCAATATTTACAGTTGGGGGGGAAATGATCACTTTTATCCAGTCCACGATCTCCATTCTCAGAATGGTAATAACCAAGAAGTGATTAACTGTGTGTCGTGCTCTGTGTGCTGTGTGTCCAACTCTTTGCAATCCCATGGACTGTAACCCAGGTTCTTCTGTCCATGGAATCTTCCAGGCAAGAATACTACAGTGGGTTGCCATTTTCTCCTCCAGAGGATCTTCCCAACCCAGGGATTGAACCCTTGTCTCTTGACTCTTCTGGATTGGCAGGTGGGTTCTTTACCACTAGCACCACCTGGGAAGCCTACAGTTAACTGTACATTTCTTTTTACTTTGCCTGGATCCAGAAAAGCTTCAAGGGAGATGCTAACTACAGCCTAGCCTTGGACAGATTGACTGGACTACTGATGAAACTCTGAATCTAAGGTACAAAACAGCTGCAAAGCATTCTTTATACTAAAGTCACAGATGATCCTGGTCCGCTGGTCACCATCAAGTGCACCAGGAAGTCTTGTTTCAGCCTAGGCAGCCACAGAAGCTGGTAGTATCCTTGATGAGAATTCAGTCAAACCTGGGGTTGGGGGAGAGTTGTAGATAGCAATATATTGAGCGAACCAAACCCTTTTTCTTGGAATGTTTAAGAATGAAACACACAGAAACCCATCTGATGGGGTGGGGGGTGTGTGTGTGTGGGAAAACTAAAAGACATAGAGAAAAGGATGCCAGCCAAAGCTAAGATGTAGAAAAAAGAAAAGTCAGCTGAAAGAGGTAAAGAGAATCAAATGCCAGCTTGGTGGAAGGCACAGAAACAGAGATAAACTAAGATATGAAATTGGTAACTCAGAGATACCCTATCTGTATACATGAAACGTCATCTGGCTCTAAGATACTTGTGCAATTTCTTGCTTCTTTATGATTCATAATAACACCCCCCGCCTCCGCAAGTGAACTCAGCATCTTCTTTCCTTGCAACCTCAGAGAGCCTAACTCATAGACCACTACTCTCAGAATAGAGGGAAGTGATCTCAGGTTTACCCCACATGAAAAAGCAGCCTCTAGATGCAAATCAAGTCGGTGACAAATTTACCATTCAGCATGTTCCCATAAAAGTGGCTCATGGTGACTTAAGGCTCAAGGAACGTCTTCATTTGTTCTTTAACAGACCAGGTGTTTAAAGGGTTCTTCCTGCTATGGAATCCACAGAATAAATTCCCCAAATGACAGAAACGTGGTCCAACACCTAAGCTGACAGGGGTTGATCCGATAAGGACAATACATTCATCAAGGCAAATCTCATCTGATTTATCAGCTAAAGTAATGAGGACAAAAATGTTCCTATGAGCATAGACCATGCTAGGGACTGAACTGTGTCTCCCTGGCCTTTGCAAGCTCCTGAGCAAACCCTCTTGATTGCTTTTTTCTGGTTTTACAGCATGTAAAGAGATGAATAGAATCCTCATCTCCCAATTCTTTGGTCTTCTCTTCATGAAACAGAGCAGGAAGCTATGGGCCTTCCCCACCCTGCCCACTGTGTCCTCAGCCTGCCTTTTGTTTGTGGAAAACTTTAGTCAAAGCGTAAGCTTAACCAGAGAAATGAGAACATATGGAAATGGGAAAACAGTCAAAGGAGAACAAATAATAATAATACACTCATTAAGCATAGTCAAAGACCTTTAGTTCTTTCTCTAGCGCTGTAGAGAAAATTCTGAGCCATACCTTGTGAACTGTCTTACAGATTCTGAAACCCCCACCAAGTGGAGAAATTAATTACCTGAGTACCAAATATAGCCATAATATGAGCTGCCACAATTCCAAGAATTGGACTCAACACAATGGAAACACACCTGCCCCAGAACTGAATATTAACTGTACCTAAAACAGCCAAGATGACACTGGTCAGACCACTGATAACCAATCTGAAGATGACTGTCAGAGCTGACTATGCTGTTTCTGCACGTAGCCCTCTTCTTCTGTCTACAAAAGCTCTTGCCCCACTGGCCGCCAGCGGGGTGAGTCGGCCTTGAGATGGACGTCCACCCTCCCACCCAGCTGTCAGCATCTGAAATACAGCAAACTTTCCTTTCCACCAACCTGGCCTGTTTATTGGCTTTTGAGCAGTGAGCAGCCGGACCCCACACCTTTCGGTAACATTCAAGACACCCATTTAGCCATCTGTTAAATCTCTGCTTCATGCAATGTCCAGCAGTACATGCTGCTGATACAGCACCTACCTACCAGTTGGGAAAGATTGCAACAAATTTTGTCATAAGTGTTGTGAAGGAGAAGCACAGAAGCTGTGAGAAGGACTCACAGGGAATGTCTTGGGAGTCATCAAAGGCTTTCTAACCTAAATGTTTGTTTACTGAAGTAGAACTAACTTAGTCAAAAGGGAGCAGAGGAGCATTCTAGGTTGAGCAGAGCAGAGGCTGAGACTTTGAAGCAGAGGAGGTAAAGCAGACAGGATGAACTATTCAGGCTTCTGTGGCCAGAAGACAGAGAGGAAGGCCAAGAGGGCAAAGATACAGGTGCCATAAGCAGGGACCAGGACCCAGGCCTAGAGCCATATTGAGAGTTTGTGTTTACTTTCTAGTTTGGGCGAGGAATATTTGGCTAACTCTGGATCTGGTCAAAATTTTGCCCTTGAGTTTTTAATTCCATAATTTTGAATACACCATCTAATCCAAGTAATACAAAATGAATTTTTATCTAAAAAATATTCTTCTTAGCAATTAAATCAATTATTGATCAATTACCATAAAGAAGATTTTAATTGAGTTAATCCTTCCCAGTTCCTTTTTAACTTACTAAAATTAAGATCAATTTTCAAAGCTTATTATTATGTTACTTTTATTATTATTTTGGGCAGTGCTGTGAGGAATGCAGTCTTAGCTCCCTAACCAGGAATCAAGCCCATGCCCCCTGCAGTGAAACTGGAGTCTTAATCACTGGACTGACAGGGAAGTCCCCAGATCAATTTTTTATTACAAACTGTCCATGGAAATTTGCTTCATCAATAGTTTTATCCCCTAATTATCTACCATGATCTTTACCAAGACTTGATACCTTAATTTTTTTTATTAAAATTTTATCACGTCCTCTTTAATCCCTTTCAGTTTTGTCATTGTTGCTGGTTATAAGCCATGTTCTTTTGAGTTAGATGAATTAGTTTTCATTTATTTCTTAGCTAACCATAAGGAAATCTCCTGTTGTCCTTGGACCACCCTTTGAGGATCGCTAATCTCTTGTAATGTTTCCCAACAGGTTGTTCACATACCATTTGTTTGAAATGGCTGGCAAAAATATTTTTTAATAATTATGCATTTAATTATGCATTAAAAGCAAAGGAGAAAAGGAAAGATATTCCCATCTGAATGCAAAATTCCAAGGAATAGCAAGGAGAGATAAGAAAGCCTTCCTTAGCGAGCAATGCAAAGAAATAGAGGAAAACAACAGAATGGGAAAGACTAGAGATCTCTTCAAGAAAATTAGAGATACCAAGGGAACATTTCATGCCAAGATGGGCTCAATAAAGGACAGAAATGGTATGGACCTAACAGAAGCAGAAGATATTAAGAAGAGGTGGCAAGAATACACAGAAGAACTGTATAAAAAAGATCTTCACGACTCAGATAATCATGATGGTGTGATCACTCACACTCAGCCTGAGCCAGACATCCTAGAATGTGAAGTCAAGTGGGCCTTAGAAAGCATCACTACAAACAAAGCTAGTGGAGGTAATGGAATTCCAGTTGAGCTATTTCAAATCCTAAAAGACGATGCTGTGAAAGTGCTGCACTCAACATGCCACCAAATTTGGAAAAGTCAGCAATGGCCACAGGACTGGAAAAGGTCAGGTTACATTCCAATCCCAAAGAAAGGCAATGCCAAAGAATGCCCAAACTACCGCACAATTGCACTCATTTCACATGCTAGTAAAGTAATGCTCAAAATTCTCCAAGCCAGGCTTCAGCAATACATGAACTGTGAACTTCCAGATGTTCAAGCTGGTTTTAGAGAAGGCAGAGGAACCAGAGATCAAATTGCCAACATCTGCTGGATTATCGAAAAAGCAAGAGAGTTCCAGAAAAACATCTACTGCTTTATTGACTATGCCAAAGCCTTTGACTGTATGGATCACAATAAACTGTGGAAAATTCTGAAAGAAATGGGAATACCAGACTATCTGATCTGTCTCTTAAGAAACATGTATGCAGATCAGGAAGCAACAGTTAGAATTGGAGATGGAACAACAGACTGGTTCCAAATAGGCAAAGGAGTGCGTCAAGGCTATATATTGTCACCCTGCTTATTTAACTCATATGAAGAGTACATCATGAGAAACACTGGGCTGGAAGAAGCACAAGCTGGAATCAAGATTGCCGGGAGAAATATCAATAACCTCAGATATGCAGACACCACCACCTTTATGGCAGAAAGTGAAGAGGAACTAAAAAGCCTCTTGATGAAAGTGAAAGAGGAGAGTGAAAAAGTTGGCTTAAGGCTCAACATTAAGAAAACTAAGATCATGGCATCTGGTCCCATCACTTCACGGGAAATAGATGGAGATGGGGAAACAGTGGAAAACAGTGTCAGACTTTATTTTTTTGGGGGGGGGCTCCAAAATCACTATAAATGGTGATTGCAGCCATGAAATCAAAAGACACTTACTCCTTGGAAAGAAGGTTATGGTCAATCTGGATAGTGTATTGAAAAGAAGAGATATTACTTTGCCAACAAAGGTCCATCTAGTCAAGGCTATGGTTTTTCCAGTAGTCATGTATGGATGTGAGAGTTGGACAGTGAAAAAGGCTGAGCACTGAAGAATTGACGCTTTTGAACTGTGGTGTTGGAGAAGACTCTTGAGAATCCCTTAGACTGCAAGGAGATCCAACAAGTCCATCCTAAAGGAGATCAGTCCTGGGTGTTCATTGGAAGGGCTGATGTTGAAGCTGAAACTGCAATACTTTGGCCACCTGATGCAAAGAGTTGACTCACTGGAAAAGACTCTGATGCTGGGAAGGATTGGGGGCAGGAGGAGAAGGGGACGACAGAGCATGAGATGGCTGGATGGCATCACCGACTCAATGGACATGGGTTTAGGTGGACTCCGGGAGTTGGTGATGGACAGGGAGGCCTGGCATGCTGCAGTTCATGGGGTCGTGAAGAGTCGGACACGACTGAACAACTGAACTGAACTGAACTGAAGTGTTAATTAGAAAAAGTTATAGTACACGTAACACATACGATTATTCCTTAAGACACACTAAATCTGTCCCAATTTAAGGAAAACACATCATTTGCAAGCATCTGATCAAGGGACAAAAGAAAAGCCAAACGTTCTACTCAGTTGTCTTTATTTTATACTAGGAGAGTGGATTACTTTCACTGTGTGAAATTATTCTTTAAAGTATTCTGTCATCATTCAGTCTTTTGAAATTAGTCATGTGCTGATGTGGGATGACACAGAGGTCAGGTTTTAAAGGATTGTGGAAAAGTAAAAGGGGTTTACATTTCCAAGATAAAACAGGAAAGGGATTTTCCAGGTGTTCCAGTGGTTAAGACATCATGCTTCCACTGCAGGGGGGCGGGGTTCCATTCTTGGTGGTGGAACTAAGATCCCACACGCCCTGTGGGGCGGCCAAAAAACAGGAGAAAAAAAAAAGGAGGAAAGGGGAATACAGTTACTTAACAACGTGCATTTTGCAATCTAATCTGGGTAGAAATCCTAGTTTTAACACTACTAGCGCTGTGATCTTGTACAAACTACCTTAATAAAAGATTGACCACTAACTAAGATTACAGCACATAAAGCAAATAACGGGGCCTAGCATATATGAGCACTCAGTACGTAGTTATCACCTTCAAGTCCCCAGAGCTGCTACAGCGCCCAAGTCTGCACGCACATTCAACCACAGATTTGGAGGATGAAGGCAGGAAAAACAGGGGTGCCCACCTGGCTGATATCGTGGGAGGCTCTGGAAGATTTACAAGGACTCTACTCTTGGAAGGCGTGGCAAAACTCAAGGGCAAAACTGACAAGACTCACAAGTCCCCAGCACAGAGCCTGCATCTAAGAGAGCCACATCCGCCAGGCAGCCTACGCGTGCGTCGGCCGGAAGGCAGAAGGCCCCGACCGATCGAGCCGCCCCATCAATCGACCAGATCGAGAATCGTCAACTCAGTTCTGGCGACGCAAACCTCTCCTTCTCGCGAGGTTTCAGACTGGGCCGCGGCGGAAGGGGCGGGCCGGGCCGAAGAGAGAGGAGGAGCCTGAGGCAGCCGCACGCTACGTTCCCAGGAGGCTGTGCGCGCCTCTCGCTTCCTCCGGATCTTCTGAGAGGGCGCGTGAACGGCTCCCTGAAGACTGGTCATGGCGCTCCACGTCCCCAAGGCCCCGGGCTTTGCCCAGATGCTCAAGGATGGAGCGAAGGTAAGAAAAGGAGGAAGGGGGAATGACGTGGGAGAGCCGCGGCGGCCGCAGCCAAGAAAAGAAACCTACGAACGGGCCCGGCGTGCTCACCCGACATAGCGGTCGGAGGGAAAGAAGATTCCAGAAAGGGAGGTGTTCTCGGGAGGGCTTGACCGCGGAGGGCCGCGGGCATTTAGGGCTTTTTTACGGGCCCAGGAGAGGGGTCAAGCGGCCAGAAACGGCGAGTGGGCGACGAGGTCACAGGCGGCGCGTTTTGTACTTCGTAGCCGCGCAGGGTGTAAAGGCCGCTCTTTGCATTTTTCTTCCCATCAGTAAAATGGGAGTGAGGAGGCTTTCCTTTGACCGGCGGCGGAGGGGCCGTGCGAAATAGGTGAAATAACATAGGTGAAGTTGTTTTGAGTACTGCGAAATAGCTCCAGAAGCGGGTGGTCCGGGGAGGAGAGGGACGAGGCAACTCCTGCAAATGAGAAACGGCAGGCCACCCATTTAGTTCGCAGTTATAGTGTATTATAATAGGATAAATCTTAGTTACAATCCCATTGGGTTCTGGTCTGAACTTAGCCAGCTTGAGGTAAAACTTAACCTCTGGGTCTTGCTTGCCTCTTCTTTCAGTTGGGGAGATTGTACGGAAAGAGTTGTAACCCGCAGGGTGACACCCTGACCTAAGTAAAACTTGTGTTTTATGCCGAGATCTTGAAAGGAATTTCAACAGCTTGTGTGTGTGTGTGTGTGTGTGTGTTTTAATGTCTTGACACGCTATTGTTAAATGTGTCTTACGTTGAAGTAGTTGTGTTCCCTTATTGTCTCCCAGACTTTCTGTGCTTAAAGGAATGTAGATAGCGTGGTTCCATTTGTGTTAACAATTTGAGGGAATTAGGTTTCTTGTTGGTAAGGATGCACTTTGGGGATAACGTTACTCTAGTAGGTAAGGAGGTTTACTGTAAGCATTGGTGACAGAGCTTTGCTGAAAATGACATGAACTCACTTTTTTAAAAGGCTGGGAAGTGTCCATATTTTTTTATTCTTCTGAGGCAGAAATAATAAATGACCAAATATGCAAAAAGGATAATTTCAAATAATGATAATTGAAATTGAAAGTACACCTCTAGAAAAAATTAAAAAAGGAAAGTTTGGGGAGGATAGAACAATTAAATAAGATGTTAAGGAAAGAACTCTCAGCTCTGCTTAGTGGCCAAGATTAAAGAAAGGCAGAAATGTTTGAGGCTAAGGAACCAGTAAGGGACCGAACTCACTGAGGATGGAGTGAGTTTGACCTCTTAAAACAGTAAGAAAAAAGATGAGATTGAAGCTTAGCAAGGGAAGGCAAGAAAGGTAAGAAATGAAATTAGAATAGTTGTTGGCAAGGATTAGAGGATGTAGACCTTAGAGCCCTGACAGGGATTTGCATTTTATCCTAAGAGTGAGGGGAAATCGTTCAACGGTTGGGTAGGATCTGATTTATGATCAGAGGTGACTGTTCTCAAAGAATGGGAGTAAGGGAAAAATAAGAGTATAAGGCAGTTTTGTCTGTCTGCTATGATGGAAATGTTCTGTATCAGCACTGTCCAGTGTAGTATCCACTTGTCACATGTAACTACTGGGTAATTGAACTGTGTCTAGTGCAATTGTGGGACTGAGTTTTTAATTACTTAAATTTTAAATAACGACTTGTGGCAAATGCCTAGTCTGTCAGGCAAAGCAGCTCTAAAAAAATGTTCACATGAACAGTAGGCTCTTGAAATTCATCTGAGACTCACAAGTAAATCCCATGTCTAAAAGAAGTTCATTGTAAAACTTGAAAATTTGAGTACTGTGAACAATTCAGTTTTCAATGTATACACGTTGGAATTAATGTGTACAAACGAGCAATTCGTTTTAGTTCAAATGAGAATTCAAAATCTGTATGCTTCAGTTCTAAAAATGTATAAGGCAGATATGTTAATTCCCTTTGAACATAGACCTGTTGACTCTATAATGCTCAGGTTTTATCACAAAAATTCATGCCACATTTCCGCTTTTAGAAAGAACTGGTAGACTCTGAAAAGGTATTTTTAATCTGCAATGGTTCATATGCTTTCTCTAATCAGTCTTAGCACTCTTCTCTGCACTTTTTTAAAAAAATTATGGGCTTTATGTTTTGATGTGTAAGTAGGTACCTGTGGTCCCTAAAAATGTCATGCTTTATTCTTTCAATTAGTGGACAAATCTATGGATCATAGATTACGATGGTATCTGTGGTATCATAGAAACACCAGACACCATGCTTTACATACATAAATCTTGGTTGATAATATCAGCAGTCTTTTGAGACAGCTACTATTACATTACTCCCATTTTACAGATGAAGTTATTGAGATTCACTCTCCTGTCTAATCAGAAGTTTTCTTTTACAGCATTTTTCAGGATTAGAAGAGGCTGTGTACAGGAACATACAGGCTTGCAAGGAGTTGGCTCAAACAACTCGAACAGCATATGGACCAAATGGTAATTTCTAAATTCATGTTTTAAAAAATACAGTACTATAATAGAGTTTTGTGTAATAGTTTTTTGAAGTTTGTTTGAGGATATTATATGTAAATTGAGAGTTTTAGCCATAATACAGTATGGAGTTGAAAATTATTTCATAGTTCAATAACACCTGTTCCTTTTTTCTAATCTTTAATCAGCAGTTCAGATCTTTTTAGAAAAGTTGGAATCGAAATGTTACTTTTTGTCCTGTTGAGAGGACAAAAAAGTTATGGTGCTTTCACCTTTGAGGTACCTAGTGTTCATTGTTAAAACTGTGGAACAGTTCTCTTATTTAAAGTGACATAATTTAAGGGAGAAAAATTCTCTCTTGCTTCCCACCATCAACTGAATTAATTGATACAAATTTATGGAATAAGCAAAACAAATATACTTTCAAGTAAATTATTTTGGTCTTTGTACATGTCAATGTAAATTGATTGAACAAAAATATGAAATTGGCAGGAAAGAAATAATACAGGTGTGCAGGCAGGGGAAGCCATCAGGCTGTGGCTTCAAGTATAGGTAGTGTGTTTTGAGTTCTTTAAAAGTTATTTCAAGGAATGGATAGCAAATTTGTGTTTCTTGACTGGATTTTCCTGGGTGTTTGGAGAAGGGTTTGAGTGATGATGGATTTCTTTTTCTAACTATTTTTGAGGAATGAACAAAATGGTTATCAACCACCTGGAGAAGTTGTTTGTGACAAATGATGCAGCGACTATTTTAAGAGAGCTAGAAGTAAGTGAAACCCAAGAAATGTTTTGGTGATGTCAAAAATTCAATGTATTCTAACATTGAATAACCTTTATTTCATTCAGATTGGATAATAAGGGTTTTCTTTTTTACTCCCAACTTGAAAATTCATTATATAGATATTCCTAATTATAGAGAATTCTCTTTATGTTTAACACTTTTGCTCCTGTTAAAATCTCCTGTTATTTATGCAGAGATTGGTTGTGATAAAATATACATATATATTTGCTGATAATATAAAATTGAATGTTGTCTTCTTTAGAGCATGACACTAAAGTGAATTATTCCATAATATAGAAACAGCTGATATATTAAGATGGGTTTATTTTAATTGTGTCTGTGAAAGTAAATCAGTTGGTGGAATTTTGCTTTGTTCACCTACAGTTTCGATAGTATAGAGTCTGCAGAATAGATAACTGCCAGCGGGTTTATGAGGACAATCTGACGCCTGATCACACATGGAGAAACATTCCTCCTCAGCCAGATGCTAATTGAAGGATATGTTTAGTCTCAGGGAATTTTTCTTAAAGCACCAGGATTAATCTTCACTTAGAACTCCATAGATAAGTTAACATTTCTCCAGCTTCTTAAATAATGATGTGAGAGTGTCACTTGGCTTAGTTGTATTTGACTCTTCGTGACCCCATGGACTATAGCCCACTAGGCTTCTCTGTCCATGGGATTCTTCAGGCAGGAATACTGGATTGGGTTTCTGTGCCCATCCCCAAGGGATCTTCCCAATCCAGGGATTGAACCTGGGTCTCCCATACAGCAGACACGTTCTTTACCATGTGAGCCCCAAGGGAAGCCCAAATAATGATACAGTGTTAAAGTAATAATATTGAACAAAACAGATCCGCAAGATATTTGTGGAGGGACTTGTCATTGTGAAGGTTAACACTGTACTCCGTGATGTTCTCAGGAGTTATTTACGTATGATGGGGATACTGTCTTCGTAATAAACCAGTGTCAGCTATTTAGTTTCTCAGTGCTGTAAGTTGTCACTCCTTGCTTATTTCTTGGGAAGGACCACTTAAAATTTTGATACACTTTAAGAAATACTTTATATTTCTCTTTTGTTAGATGATAATTGATAACCCCTTTCAGTGAGGATATACATAAGTATTGAGGCTTATCACCAAGCTAAATGACATCTACTTTAGCACTTCTGAAGCCTTTTTTTAAAAAGTGCTTGGAATTAATTGGTGTTTTAGTTTAGTGAACCTGTAATAGTGTTAGGAACCTTATGTATACAGTGTACATACTGAGTGACTGAAAAAAAGTGCCCTGTGAAGTTACAGTCATGGTGGTGCATTCATGCTGATGGGTGTAAGGGGATCTGGATTGTCTTCTTGTGACCACACTACAGGTGGGATCAAAAGAGTTACCTGACCCATAGGATATTGGGGTCTGTTAATTTAAGAAGAAATGGAAAGGAACATTTTCACATTGCTTTAAGGATCAAATGTTTTAACTTGCTATTTAAATTCAAACCCCTTCTACCAGGTACAGCATCCTGCTGCAAAAATGATTGTGATGGCCTCTCACATGCAAGAGCAAGAGGTTGGAGATGGCACAAACTTTGTTCTGGTTTTTGCTGGAGCTCTTCTGGAATTAGCTGAAGAGCTTCTCAGACTTGGCCTATCAGTTTCAGAGGTGAGTGTCCATTTTATAACCTAACGCTGTTTCAAATTTGCTTATGTATATATACCTACTGTTTCAAACTTAAGTCCGTACTATAGTAATAGCTAATACTGAGCACTTTTCTCTGTGTCAGGCTTTGCAGTACATGTGCTTCCTATGCAGTGTCTCATTTTGTCCTTAGAAGAACCCTGTGAGTGGGGCCTATTATAAGTAATCCCAATTTGTTTCAGATAAGGAAATTGAGCCTTAAGTTAGAAAAACCTTGCTTGAGTAGCTAGTAGTGGCAGTTGGGGTTCAAATGTGGGCTGTCACCAAAGCCTGCACTCTTAAATAGTAGGCTTTGCGATGAATGTTACTCTGGAAGTGTGCTTTGTCTTTTTCTATTGAAAATACCGCATTCGTTGGGTTACCAAAATGAGCTACTTTAAGACACGTAAAAATTATGTCCTTTGAGGAAGTATTTTTGCTCTTTACATTTAAGGTCATAGAAGGTTATGAAATAGCCTGCAAAAAAGCTCATGAGATTCTTCCTGACTTGGTATGTTGTTCTGCAAAAAATCTCCGGGATGTTGATGAAGTGTCATCTCTACTTCATACCTCCGTAATGAGTAAACAATATGGTAATGAAGTGTTTCTGGCCAAGCTTATAGCTCAGGCATGTGGTGAGTATATATCAGTAAATGAAAAAATCCAAAATTAAAATGTCTTCATGTGGCTAAGATATTTTCTCTGTTTTCCCAATATATCTTTTGATATGTCTTGTTTTCTTAACAGTATCCATTTTTCCTGACTCTGGCCATTTCAATGTTGATAACATCAGAGTTTGTAAGATTCTGGTAAGTTTAGAAATGTATTAATGTTACCTAAATAGGTCGTCGTCGTCTTTTTTTCTCTTTGCCCCCCCCCAAAATCTGTTAATGTAGATTTTACCTTGTAAGTTTTATACACTTAGGACTTACTGCCTTCATTATAAGATTTTGATGTTGCTAGATTGTAATACTACTACTTCGAATTTAAAAGGATATTGACGTATTCTTAAATCATTTTTCCGTAACAGTTGGAAGGTTTAGTTCATAGACAAAATACTAATTATTTGCATTCTTCATATGTGCTGACTTATAAAAATGAGCTTAGAAGGCAATTTTGAATGTCGTTCAAGTTTTTCTGTTGCTCTGTAATAAAATTCATACTTTTAATGTTAATATCTAAAGGAATATATTTGATAAAAATGGTGATTGATAACAGTAAAACCTGTAACTATTTGTTTTACATATTAACATGTGATTGTTAATGTAGTCAAGTTTAACTTTCATAAGTACATGCGTTAGCTGTGTGTGTTAATATACATGCTGTGTATTCTGACTGTCCATACACTGCCTCCTCTTCCCTGTTACTGGTGTGTGTATGAAATCAGAAACTTGGCTTTGATCCCTGTTCTGTCCTCGTCACTGACAGTCGGGCCTGGTACATTGGTGCTGAGTGAATGAATGGCTTAGAGCAGTTGTTCTTTGATTTTTACCCAAGTACACTGCAGAATCCCAGTCCCTAATTGTGGCTCATTGCCACAGAGATTCCTGTGATGAACAGACTGGTGTGCTTTAATGTCTATCACTGTATCATCCCCAAGAGTCACTGCCTTGCTGTAGTACATTATTTAGTAATAAATATTTTTGGTACGCGGAGAATAGGTCAATTATCCCTGATGTCATGAAATCATTGATGATTTTTGTATACAACTCCTCAGGGCTCTGGTGTGCATTCCTCTTCAGTATTGCATGGCATGGTTTTTAAGAAGGAAACTGAAGGCGATGTAACATCTGTCAAAGATGCAAAAATAGCAGTGTACTCTTGTCCTTTTGATGGCATGATAACAGAAACTAAGGTATGTAGATTTCAGAATCTTGAAGGTGAAAATTTGGGCTTTTCAGAGAGTTTTAATGATTCTAACATTTTGAGGTGGAGTGAGTTAGCTCTTAATCCAGTGAAAATGGCATAATTACTGAAAACTGCAAGCTCATGTCTATTTTGTAGTTAGGTTTATATTTGAGTATCTAATTCACATAATAAGCAATGAAACTTGAGATGATGACGCAGTATTGTTTATAGTCTAAATAGTTCTAGTAGAACTTAACACATTCAGCAGGTTAAATGTTCAATGAAAAAAAATAAGTATTTGTGTGCTATTCATTGCAATTTTTTAAATAACATTGAAATTCTGTAGCATTCTGAAACAAAAATAGATTAACATAATTTGAAGTTTGTATTTGAAAATACATACTAAGAAGCCTGAAGTTTGTAAGTCACTGTTGATTTCATCCCTGGAATTCTTGAAATCTTGAGTGGTTAGTGGCTTTTAAAATTATACAGGTTTGAGGTGGGATTGGCCTGGTCATTTAGTCCACATTTTAGGAAAAGTTTGAGAACCGCAGTGTTGTTCTGGTATACTAGTTGACATCAGAAGACAGACGTCAGAACACCTGCCTGACATCTCATAGTTTCTCTAATTTTTCCACGAAAAGTGCCTGTCAGAGAGCAAATATAGTAGTGCTGAGTGTGGCAGAGGGGGGAGGTGGTTGGTCTAGGCGCAAGCTGCATTTCTGTTAGTTTCATACAGATTGTTTATCCCGTTCTATAATATGTGCATGTTTAAATTGTTTCTTTAATGTTATTCTGTGACTTTGAACACCAAAGTGATGAAATGGTTTTAAAGAAAAACTTTGCTCATTTTGCTAGGGAACAGTGTTGATAAAGAGTGCTGAAGAATTGATGAATTTTAGTAAAGGAGAAGAAAATCTGATGGATGCGCAGGTCAAAGCTATTGCTGATACTGGTGCAAATGTCGTCGTGACGGGCGGCAGAGTGGCAGACATGGCTCTCCACTATGCAAACAAATACAACATCATGTTGGTGAGGTAAGGCTGGACTGTATTGTTGCTCTGGATTGTAAATGACTTTGGGTGGTGAAACAGTGAACAAATAAATTCAGCACACCATGAAGACTGTTAAGAGTGTTAAAGGGGGGAAGTATGAGGTATGAGATAATGTAGCAAGTGGACTGCACTTGGTCTAGGGGAACAGGAAACATCTCTTGAGAAAACCTACCTTTAGACTGAGAGCTGAAGGACCAGTTAACAGATGTTAATTGAAGAGGGAGAGGGAAGAGTGTTCCAGGCAAGAGAAAGCTTAAGAGACCAGACACACATCTGGTACACACTGTTAGCTAGAGTGTGGGGTTAGGAACAAAACTTTGTTTGTGGATTACACTGGATAGCTTAACCGTTCCCACCTTTCTTAATATAATGTGCAGAGGAAATAAATCACTGTTCTCTTTCTCAAAGAATATTTCAGTTGCCCAAAGTAAAGCAAAAGTTTTCTATGTGCCAGGGCTTCCTTGGTGTTTTATAACGACAAACCCTTGACATCCTAAGGAGACTTGAAAATTTTCTCAATTCTAGAATAATTCCATAAACAAGTAGCTGGATTGCACAGTGCAGCCCAGACCTATTCTGAGCTTGAACCTTCAGGAAGAAAGAAGGTGACTTGAGGCTGTATATACAGCTTCCTGTTTAATCTGTTGTGTTTTACTGTGGTATCTCCTTCTATTAAGGTGTTTGTTTTGTTTTTTAAAGGCTGAACTCAAAATGGGATCTTAGAAGATTATGCAAAACAGTTGGTGCTACAGCTCTTCCTAGATTGGTATGTATTTTGGGCACTATTAAAAGATAGTTGAACCTATTCAGATTATTTTATTACAAGAATCATTTTCTCACAGAATCCTCCTGTCCTTGAAGAAATGGGACATTGTGACAGTGTTTACCTGTCAGAGGTTGGAGACACACAAGTGGTTGTGTTTAAGCATGGTGAGTAGTCATGGTAAAATGTACGTATGTGATGTGTAGGGAGTTCATTTTCTTTTACTAATCTCCTAATATATATTTAATTTATTGACAGAAAAGGAAGATGGTGCCATTTCTACCATAGTGCTTCGAGGCTCTACAGACAACCTGATGGATGATATAGAGAGGGCAGTAGATGATGGTGTTAATACTTTCAAAGTTCTCACAAGGGTCAGTATTAGCATTCGTTGTAACTTAATACTTTTAAGTCCTCAAAAACACAGTAGCAGACTCCTAAACATCCTGAGAACTTCAAAATGAAAAACATAAGTGGCTTATGTAAAGTGCAGCACCTTTTCCCGTAAGATTCCATTTAAGTGTTGCTGATGAATTTTCTAAAATGAGATATGAAAGGGAACAGCAAATCAAGGCTTCCTTTTTTAACTGTCTTAAAGAGTTTATGGTGGTTTTTCTTCTATTGCACTTCACTTTCTTATTCAGTGAATTCTTAGTGCTGGATCTGCGAAAATGTAGATAATTGCACAAGTGTTGTTCCCATTCTTCACTTTGATTCTTCTTTTTCATATCCCAGACCCTACGGTGAGGTAAGATAGCTTGTCCAAATTACTCCATTTTTTAATTAGAACTCGAATTTTATAAAATTTGTAATTGAATCAGATTTAAACCTCTAAGTTTGGTGGAGTATTGGAATCTGAAAAGATTTAGAAAACTGGAAATTGCTTCTTGGTAACTTTTTATTTTAAACTATGTTATAGGATAAGCGTCTTGTACCTGGAGGTGGAGCAACAGAAATTGAATTAGCCAAACAGATCACATCATATGGAGAGGTACAAGGCTTTCTGTGTATAAACTTTCTTGTTGTTATTTAAATAAAATTGAGTAACAAGCACGTTTTTGTTTTAGACGTGTCCTGGACTTGAACAGTATGCCATTAAGAAGTTTGCAGAGGCATTTGAAGCTATTCCCCGAGCACTGGCAGAAAACTCTGGAGTTAAGGCCAATGAAGTAATCTCTAAACTCTATGCAGTACATCAAGAAGGAAATAAAAACGTTGGATTAGATATTGAGGTATTTGGGAGAGAAAAAAGTGAACTTTATTTTGTGAATGTACAGCGTAAAAATAGACGTTAAAAGGGAAATCAGAAAATGTTGATTTGTGAGCACAGGGTTTTAACAGCTTTTTCATAGTTTGGTAGAAAATTTAATTATCCTTCTGCTTTATAGTGTACTTTTGTCTAGCTACTTATCCTAGTTTTATTTAAGTAGCCATGTTTCTACTATTGAGTAAATATTTTCACATAAACCTTTAGAATGAAAGCATAAAAACAATTCTGTGTTGACAGGCGGAAGTTCCTGCTGTGAAGGACATGTTGGAAGCTGGTGTTCTAGATACTTACCTGGGAAAATACTGGGCTATAAAACTGGCTACTAATGCTGCTGTCACTGTTCTCAGAGTGGATCAGGTGAGTGAGAAATGAAATATTGATCTTTAAAAATAACTTTTATGTAGTTCAAAGTATATTTTCATGGGACTAAAACAGTTCTTTTTCTATTCAAAGTAAAGTACTCCCTCCTCCAAAAAAAGTTGTATTTTTCTATTTTGGTTTTACCATTGTATTGAAAGTATTGATTCAGCTAGTTTAAAATTATTTTTCCAATGAAAGATTCCTTTGCCACTTGGAAACTGAAATGGGTAAAATAAATCTCATTTAGATTCATAGTTTTCAAGACTTTTTATCTGAAAACCCTTTTAAGAGAGGAAGTTCCATATGGAATATGGAAGGGTCATAAAACCCTGAAGCAGACATTGCAGACTACAGTATTCTCTCCCTTGTTTGCAGTTTTGCTTTCTGTGTCATTTTACCCACAAGTCATCTGTTATGCCAGACTACTGTACGGAAAATTCTAGAAAAATGTTAATTCATATATTTCAAATTGCACGCCGTTATCAGTAGCGTGATGAAATCTTATGCTATCCTGCTCCAGGACATGAACTATCCCTTCATTCAGCATATCCACGCTGTGTACACTGTCTCTTAGCCATTTCTGTGCTCAGATCAACATATTTTACTTCTGGTCCCAAAGTTGGAGAAGGAAATGGCACCCCACCCCAGTATTCTTGCCTGGAGAATCCCATGGACAGAAGAGCCTGGTGGACTACAGTCCTTGAGGTCATGAAGTCAGACATGAGTGAAGTGACTTAGCACACAGTCCCAAAGTACAAGAGTAGTGATGCTGCCAACTTGAATATACTCTTACTGTACCTGATTGATAGACTTGTACGGGTGAGAAAAAACAGTGTTGTTATATATATAGGGTTCTTACTGTGCTGTTTCAGGCGTCCACTCAGGTTCTTGGAAAGGGAAACGTCTGGACCACTGTCTGTACCACCATCAAGGAAATGGGGAGATGACAGGGCCTGATGGTTAAGAGCATTCTTCTGTGACAGATGTTGTTTTGGGGGTTTTAAGGTCCTCGGGTGTTAAAAGTATCATAGTATTTCTGCTAATATTTTTGAGGAATTAGGCAAAGAGGAAAAGTGGTAAAGACTATTTCGAATTCAGGCATAAATCAGAAATCACAAATTTTCAAAAAGGTGTTTTCTTGTAAACTTAATGAAATCTATTTTCTTACAGAATTCTAGGAGTGATTATTAACCAATGAATAATTTTTAAATATTGAGTAGAAGACTTTAATTGCTAGAGGCATAGTGTAAATCCATTAAATGAAAATCATGCCAAAATAATCTTGGGAGAAGCAAATTTTGGGTAGAAATGGAAAGGAAATAGAGTTTTACGTAGAAATGGAAATTGGACTTACTCTTAAGCAAGGACCAGTTGGTTGTAATTATAGCAAAACAGATTTCACTTTGGTAAAGAACTCTTTCCTAGGTGAGATGACCAGAAATGGAACTGGATATCCATGGACTGGATTTAGTAATCATGCATCTTTATGTTAGTGCATCATACAGTTTTTAGAAAAAAAAAAAATGGTTTTGGAGTTTATAAGCAGAGATAATGGGGGCCCCAAGAAAAAGTAGAAGGGGACAGGAGAAGCTAAATAGACTGAAGCATGAGATAAGCAGAAATTCTCACAGTGAAAGTTTCTAAGGAATATTTTGCCTGTCAGCCAAGCAAGACAGTAGTGTTAATAACACAAGTGCCTTTCTCACACAGGTACTTCTGATTTGGGGTTTAACCTAGGGAGGCTGTGTTAGGTTTTACCCTAAGGGAGGGTGTTCATTTTACCCTAAGGGAGGGTGTTCATTGTTTTTGCTGTTAGCACTCTACATACCTATCTGAGGAACCCATCCAACTGTAACAAACTCATACTCTTCACTATAGTTGTACCTAATTTTGCATAGTATGAAGTTTAGAAAAAGACTTGAAGTTTTCAGCGTTGGACAGTGTAGTAGGGCCGGATTAGTGTTTGTTCAGGCGTTTATTTCACTGGTTCTCAAATTGTCTCCTAATCCATAGCATCCTCATCACCTAACTTGTTAAAAATACAGATTCCCAGATCCACTGAACTGCTTTTAATTCGATCTGAATTTATGCCCAGTTGGTAAAATGTTATTGCAGGAATTTTCAAGTTCTTTATGAAAGCACCTTCTAAGAAGGGGTGGGGACTCTATTGAAGGTGGTAGTGAAGGTATTTTGTGACTTGTGTTGCATGGGACTCAAGCCAGATTCCTTGATGTTACGTATACATATCAGGGTTTAAGAGTTCTACTCTGTGGAAAGCCAGCTAACTTTAACTTCTCCCAAATTCATTTGAGCCCAAAGCTGCAGCCACCACTTTTTTCTGCCCAAACGTAAATCCTTTAAAAATGCTAGATGGTTATACTTGTAAAATGCTGGGTTAGTGCCTTCTAGATAAGTGAGGCTTCTGGCATGTAAGTTTCCAGGGAACTAGGTGTTAGGACTTTTATGAACACAGTTCTTGTACTTGGAGAGCTCCCATTTACAGGTACTAGGAAATACCATTGTTGAACTTTAATATATATACATTTTACCTGTCGACCACTTTAGATTATAATGGCAAAACTGGCAGGTGGACCTAAAGCTCCTAAACCACACGGAAATTGGGATAAAGATGGTTGGCAAGACGAATCTCATATATAAATAGCCAATCAGGTGCCAAACTGATTGATGACAGTGATGCATGCAGATGTTTGTCACATTCCGCACATTGGGTTGTTGAAATGCATGTCTGAGAAGGCCTCCCACTAATGAATGTGAATCTTGTTGCTGTTAGTGTCCAAAAAACGGAAAGCTGACCTGCTGATAACTAACATTGCGTTAGTGTGCCATGTGTGACGTGATAACAGATTGCTCGTTGGCGATGACTGCTGAATGACAAAGCAGGTGCAGAAGAATATTCTTTCTGTTGATTCTAAAGCTTGAGCTTGTAAGTGTACTCCTGTGAATTTTGTTTCGCAGATCATCATGGCAAAACCAGCAGGTGGGCCCAAGCCTCCAAGTGGGAAGAAAGACTGGGATGAAGACCAAAATGACTGAATGGCTTCATTTTTACTGTAGGTGAAGGTTGTATTTGTAGTACTACTATAGGAATTGCCTGACGTTTTCATATTTTCCTTAAATTAAGAAGTGTTTTGTTTGTATCGTGTATCGTTGAATGAATGATACAATAAACATGTTACTATCGAAGCCTCTTTGTCTGAGGACCACTGTTCTTGGATCTGGATGACCTGTTTAACTCTCAACCTTGTTAATGAAAAACTGGCACTTAAGGGAAGTCACCCAAGTTATTAGGAGTTCTGTTTGCAGTGTAAATCTGGCCTGCTGTTTGGCTTTGTACATAAGTTTTATTGGAACATGGCTGATATCAAGTATTTACACTGTGTCTACGGCTGCTTTCTACAAGGGAAAGGCAGAGTTGGAGAGTTATGACAGACGAAGTGGCTTGCAAGGCCTGTTGCGACATTTACTAATTACAGGAAGTGCTCTATAGGAAGTCTGTCAATCCCTGGACTAGATTTTTAGTATTTTTTCATAGCTCTGAAAATCCCTAAGACAGGTGACTTGTTTCAGTAGCACTGAATGTATTGAATGGATGACTTAAAATACATGTATTTTAGCAGCAGAGAACAAAAGATATTTACGACACAACTGAAAATATGTCTCTTGACATGTAAATTAAGCAAGTCAATTTTTATACCGTGGAGGTTTGAAAAAGCAAAGAACACTGTAAACAGTAAACTTACTTTACAGAACATGTGCTCCTATGTGTTTGTTATATGAGGTCACTGAATAACACTTAAATTTTATATTGTTTTTGGCATTTCAAAGGAATTTAGATGGCAATATGGCTGACTGGGCCTCATATAAACTCAAAAGAAATTCTATAAACTCAAAAGAAATTCTAATAGAGAACCTTACAGGAAGTTTAGACAGTTTTGGTATTCTTAAGGCTCTTAGGGTTGTATGTGCTTTGGAAACACTGGCTTGACTTCAACCAACACCCCAGTGGCATCAGAAGAACTACACGTATGTTACCACCAAATCAAATACCCTATGGTTATAAAATTAATACTTTGGTTTTAACTTACACACTTGAAGTTTTGTTAGCCAGTATGAAACTTTTTTTTTAATGTTTTCTAGAATTGTATGTCAGTACAACTTACTGATAAAATCTTCTAAGTAATAAAGCAAATTTTGGGGGTAATTAATTTTATTTATGTGTTGCAAACCACCACCCAGACATATTATTGAGCACTTAAGTAATTCAGAATCCTTTCCAGAAATTGGAAGCAGGGATAAAAACCACTCTGACAATACAAAACCACTGTAAAATTTTAAATGTTTTCCCTTCAGTATTTCAGTAAACATGATTTCTTCTGGCAGGTATTTAATTTAAGTGAACATGATTTACAGTTAGTCTTTACTTTTTTATTACAGCCATTATAAAAGCCATAAACGTTTCCAGAGAAAGCACTTTGAAATTGTTACAGTATTCTCTCATAAAATAGGAGGTAAGCCTGTGAATTTAGTACTTTAGTTGTAGGCACAGCTTGCACGTGAGTGTCGCTGATGTGAAACCACTGCCCTTTGGTTGATTCCATTTCAAAATCTGTCAAAAAGGAAATGTAAAATTAAATGGAAATGGAAAAATTCAAGTTCAGCCTTTTTTGGTTTTGCCATAAATATCTGCTGAACACTAGAATTCTGTAAAACCTTTTACCTTGTGGAATATCACCGTGGAGAACAAGGTTGGAGAGATGAGTGTTTGCAGTTCTTGTCTTGGCGTAGGCAGTATAATGCCCTGACCTCATGGTACCACTGTGCTCAACAACTCCATATAAGGAATACAGTACCCGTGTATGTTCTTCAGCAACATTCTTTAAGGTGAACAGATTTCAAAAGTTATTTCTAGGCAAGATAACTATGCCAAAAGTTTCTAACCTTTGAGAATGCAGAAATCATGAGTCTGAACTGGAATTTTCTCAGCATACTGAGTGGTATCACGCTTAAGTTTTTATTAGAAAGCTGCCACTGCCCTTGCCCTGCTAGAAGAACCATAAACCAGAGGCCAGCTGCTGAAATCAGTTTCTGGCCAAATGGGGGTTTAAAAATAGAGGTTACAACCTAATGTTGAAGATGACTGATCACAAACCTTGAAATTACAAAGGTACAAAGATCAAAGACTCAGGTTACTCAACAGCTCTTAATCAACTTCATACTTACGTGAGTTACTGTTGGAGTATTTGGTAATAAGCTGATTCCCTCTAAAAGATCTCCCCAAAAAGGCAAGTTTCACCTACCTTACACTTAAGGGTACAAAAAGGAGCCAAATCTAAGATTTCTGGAAATTTTATGTGTTTGTTAACTTTGCGTAAGTTAAAACCAGCCTGAAAAAGAAGGATAGTAGATTTAAGTTCTTTTCCTGGAAAAACTGTACATGGTAAGAAAACTGTCAACCCATCACAATGACCAGAAGAACATCCAGCCCTAGTTTAGTTGTCTCAGAAGACTAGTTCCCTCACTGCTAACTTCCAGTTGATTGGTTTTTGCCAAGTGCACCCCCAACACACAGTCCAGACCCACACACAGTCCAGATTGAGAAAGCTGTTCCTGTAATAACATTCTCAATGTTTCTGCTTTAACCATCCAGAAAAGCCAAATTAGACAAGAGATTCTGACTGCTTAAAACTCAGCAATAGCAGAATTCTGTGAAGCATACTCTCTCAACCTCTAACCAAGCCTGGCAAACTGTTCATGAAGATGCACCCAAATAAGTTAAGCTCACACCAAGCACAGGAGAGAAAATGCTCTGAAAATACTTCTGGAATCTAGAACTGAATTTACAACTGATACTGCTCATGGTAAAAGTCTTTCAGAAAAGATGGAGTCACCAAAAAGATGGAAATCTAAGGTACTAATGCCTTATTAAGAGTCAGTAAAAATAAGATACTGTACACACCGCTAAATTTCCCAAGTGTGAGATATAATTAGTAAAGTGGTCTTTTTTTGTTAAACCTGAAATTAAGGTTAGAGTAGGATGCTAATATAATAAAGGACACAAACAGTATGGACCTAATGGAAGCAGAAGATACTAGGAAGAGGTAGCAGAAATACACAAAAGAATGATACAAGAAAAAGATCTTATAATGACCCAGATAACCATGATGGTGTGATCACCCACCTAGAGCCAGACATCCTGGAATGCAAAGTCAAGTGGGCCTTAGAAAGCATCACTAGGAACAAAGGTAGTGGAGGTGATAGAATTCCAGCTGAGCTATTTCACATCCTAAAAGATGATGCTGTGAAAGTGCTGCACTCACTATGCCAGCACATTTGCAAAAGTCAGCAGTGGCCACAGGACTGGAAAAGTCAGTTTTCATTCCAATCCCAAAGAAAGGCAATGCCAAAGAATGCTCAAACTACCACACAGTTGTACTCATCTCACTCACTAGCAAAGTAATGCTCAAAATTATCCAAGCAAGGCTTCAACAGTATATAAACCAAGAACTTCCAGATGTTCAAGCAGGATTTAGAGAAAACCTAAGGAGAGGAACCCAAGATCAAATTGCCAACATCTGTTGTATCACAGAAAAAGCAAGGGAGTTGCAGAAAAACATCTATTTCTGCTTTCCTGACTACATCAAAGCCTTTGTGTGGGTGACAACAAACTGGAAAATTCTTCAAGAGATGCTAATACCAGACCACCTTATCTCTCTCCTGAGAAATTTGTATGCAGGTCAAGAAGCAACTGGACATGGAACAATGGGTTGGTTCAAAACTGGAAAAGGAGTACATCAAGACTATACTGTTACCCTGCTTATTTAATTTATATATGCAGAGTATGTCATGCAAAATGCCAGGCTGATAAAGCACAAGCTGGAATCAAGATTGCCGGGAGAAATATCAATAACCTCAGATATCCAAATAACACCACCCTATGGCAGAAAGTAAATAAGAACTAAAGAGCCTCTTGAAGAAAGTGAAAGAGAAGAGTGAAAAAGTTGGCTTAAAGCTCAACATTCAGAAAACTAAGATCATGACATCTGGTCCCATCACTTCATGGCAAATAGATGGGGAAACAGTGGCTGACTATTTTTGGGGGCTCCAAAATCACTGGAGCTGGTGAGTGCAGCCATGAAATTAAAAGACAGTTGCAGCTTGGAAGAAAAGCTATGACCAACCTTGACAGTGTATTAAAAAGCAGAGACTACTTTGCCAACAAAGGTGCTTGTAGTCAAAGCTATGGTTTTTTCAGTAGTCATGTAAGGATGAGAGTTGGTCTATAAAGAAAGCTGAGAGCCGAAGAATTGATGCTTTTGAACTGTGAAAGACTCTTGAGAGTCCCTTGGACTGCAAGAAGATCCAACCAGTCCATCCTAAGGATGACTGGGTGTTCACTGGAAGGACTGATCAGTCCTGGGTGTTCATTGGAAGGACTGATGTTGAAGCTGAAACTCCAACACTCTGGCCACCTGATACAAAGAACTGACTCATTTGAAAAGATCCTGACGATGGGAAAGATTGAAGGCAGGAGGAGATGGGGACGAGAGAGGATGAGATGGCTGGATGGCATCACCGACTTGATGGACATGAGTTTGAGCAAGCTCCGGGAAGTCTGGCGTGCTGCAGTCCATGGTGTCAGAAAGAGGCGGACATGACTGAACGACTGAACTGAACTGATATCTAAAAAGAACGACATGTAGTAACACTGAGGAGGGATTGTGCCTAAATTTTCTCTTCTAACTTGACATTATCTTCATCAAACCCTTTTGTGTTACCCATATGTATCCTGTTTTGGCTTCCCAGGTGGCTCAGTAGTAAACAATCCACCTGCTAATGAAGGAGACTCAGTTTCAATCCCTGGGATGAGATGGCAACCCACTCCAGTATTCTTGCCAGGATAAGCCCATGGACAGAGGACCCTGATGGGCTGCAGTCTATGCGGTCGCAAAAAGTCAGACAAGACTGAGCAGTTGAGCACGCACACATAAGTGCTGTTTTACTTTCCTACCTCTTTGAAGTCAGAACTAAGAAATAACAGCAAACAAAAAACCACACACACACCTAACATGTACAGACAGTAACAAAGAAAGCAGGTGTTACATATCTGAAACAAATTTTTGGTAAGGAAACAAGGGGTACCTGCTGAAACCTCTTGAAATGAAGAGTGAGAACTGGAGGAGCAAGGGAAATGAGCATCTGCTTCTTAGCATTGGTGTAAACATGCTTCCTTTCGCCTACAAAGAACCAAATGTTAGTGTGAACATCATTTTAGACCTCTTCACCATTCACACCTTCTATAAAATCACTTCAAAACATCTAAGTGAAAGATTAGTGAGCTTTCTGGAAAGAACCAAATAATAAATATTTCAGGTTTTTGTGCCAAGAGGCAAGAATCAAGGATATTTTATATGTATTAATACACGAGAGAAAATTTCCACAAATTTTTACTGATAGAATTCAAACTATTATAAAATAATTGAGTACAACTGTAGTCTACTGAAAAGATTAGGATTATTTTTGGAGAGGTAATTAATTGGGGTTCAAAGTTAACATTTTCTACCATAAAATCATTTTCAAATATTCATCAATAAAAAATATTTTTAGCTCAGCGATCGCAAAAAAACAAGAGGCAGGCCAAGTTTAGAATATGAACCACAGTCCACTGATAGCAGCACTAAACCAAACAGTGAAATCAACACGATTTACTATTTGTAAATAAATAATAAAAATAACAAAGGAAAAGACCTGTCAAGTGTTTCAACAGTTCATGTGAGAATCCTTAGGAATCTATGGTTCCTCTCTATCCTACTTACCCAATCTATAAAAAAATAAAAAGGTGGGGGCTAGAGGTAGGAGAGGAATTATTACTATCTTTCTGTCTGTATCTGAAGAAGACTGTAAGAAAGCACTGTGCTCACAGGACCTTGCACTGGGATGTCACCACACACTGAAGAGTTCAAGGGTGTTTTTCTGGGTCCAGGGGGGGACAAGGGCCATCACAAGTGAGAGGAAACTGAGGACACAAACAGCCCCTATCCATAAGGAGCCTGTGGTGACAACACCTCAGTGGGACGACTTCCTCACAGGGAGTGCTAGCAGAGAGCGAACTGCCCCACTTAACAGCTGGGATGCCAACTAAGACTGCCCACTCACCCCTCTATTAAAATGTTTACAGAGAAAAGGTCTTAGTGACTCCATCCAAATCCTGACACAATTAAAATAGTAACAGTCTACTGATGAACTGTTCCCCTGAACATTACTTTCTGTGAAAGCATCTAAATACCTTTCATGTTTGCCTTTGGTCCACTGTATTGTCTCCGCGTGCATACTTCACAAAGCAGTTTATTAGCATCTCGAAGTTTCTCGTTTCGAGTGAACTGATACAAACAATGTTGGACTGAACACTCATCGGTGTTGAAAGCCTCCCTGTTTGCGAGTGTACAGAAAGCAGTCTCTGGGTCTTCGTTTACCACCTCATATACCTTCGTCCCTGGAGTAGGATCGTCATCCAGAATCTCTATATTTATTTCATCAGGTTGCAGAGCAGCATTCAAGTTAAGGTTCTCAAAACCACTGGAAATGTCCACTTCTCCATCGCTCCCTTCCTTCAGGTAGGCGCCGTTTAAATTCCTAGGACATTCAGTGGCAGACAATGCCAAAACCTCCATATCATTATCCACACTGACATTTTTCATACCTGCTTCCTCTGTGGATTTTTGATTGTCAGTTATACTTTCTATCATTTTTTCATGGCCATTCAAATCTTTCTGATTAACACAATATTCTTTATGTGCAACTTCCTCTGGGGAGATATGGTTGGATTTAATATCTGCTTCTCCCTGAAGTGACATTTCAACTTCACATTCATTCTCTTCAGGATGGTCAATGGCATAGACATCATTTAAATGAAGAACTTTCCCTTGAATTTTTTGTTGTCTTCGTTGGTTCTGTGTAAAAAGTACAAAACATTAAAAAAAGAGAGAGGGAGAGAAAAACCATACATGTACCACATCAGGTTTTCTTACTTAACAATCAAAAATAGATAATAGAGAAGAGTTCACTCCCAGAAAAGCTCCTTTAGTGTCAGATTAAATAATTATGAAGAAAAGTTCTTTGAAAGGAGGGGTAAACTATCACCAGTGTTCAAAAAACTGTCACACAGGAGCAAGTAAAAGTGAGCAAGATTTAGACAGAGCAGTCTAGATCTAGACAGAGCAGTTAGGCTGCTGAACCCAAGCAGCCATGTTTGAAACAGGGCGAGTGACGACACATACATCAGGAAGGGATGTATCCATGTGAGTTATAATTACATAATCAATGCTTAAGAGATAAAAAAAAAAACAAAACCGAAAACTCAAGGACGGGCACAGGGATGGAGGATAAAATTCCAGAAACAGACGGCCCCAAATCAGAGAAGAAGCAAGGAAACCACATGCACAGATGACACTGAAATCACTACCCACTTAAACCACCTTCTCTGCTATTTGCTGCCTATGTCCCAGCATGGGGGTGTGGGGTTGGTGCAGGGAGGGTTTCACTGAGATTCCTGTTACTGGAATGGCTGAAGACTTAAAGGGCTAGCATTTGAGCTGTCACGAAAAGGACAGTCCCATGAGGCTAATTTGTAATACCAGAAAGCTGAAGGGCCACATACAGGGCCCTGGACGCAAACATTTTCTGAGACATTTTCAGTTAAAAATAGTTACACATGAAGAAAAATTAAGAAAGGAGATGAGTGAATACTTCAAAGGAATGGAAACATAAATGGCCCCTAAACATAAAAACATGCTTAACTTCACTTTCATATGTTACTGGTGGGAACATAAATTGGTACAGCTTTTGTGGAGGGCAATTATTTTATCACAACTACAAATACAATCCCTCTTCTCAAAACATACCCTACAGATGACATATGTATAGGGTTATTCACAGCAGCACTGGCCATTACAGCAAAAGAATATCGGTGTTTGTACCGCTAAATCAATAAAGAAATGGTTAGGTGAACTATAGCACATCTTTTAGAATATATTTTGTAGAAGACTTGAATGCCAAAGAACTGATGCTTTTGAACCGTGGTCTTGGAGAAGACTCTTGAGAGTCCCTTGGACTGCAAGGAGATCCAACCAGTCCATCCTAAAGGAGATCAGTCCTGGGTGTTCACTGGAAGGACTGATGCTGAAGCTAAAGCTCCAATACTTTGGCTACGTGATGCAACGAACTTACTCTTTTGAGAATACCTTGATGCTGGAAAAGATCTGAAGGCGGGAGGATAAGGGGACGGAAGAGGATGAGATGGTTGGATGGCATCACTGATTCAATGGACATGAGTTTGAGCAAACTCTAGGAGATAGTGAAGGACAGGGAAGCCTGGCGGGCTGCAATCCACAGGGTTGCAAAGATTTGGACATGACTGAGAGACTGAACAACGTTTACTACTAAAACAGAATTCTACATGACTTTTTAAAACAGTGTGCATAGTTTTTAAAAGCAGGGAAACACAAGACCACATATTTGTACTTGATTATATTTTCCCAAAAAATCTCCAGCACAAATAAACTAATGACAGTAGTATTATACAAGGAGGGAGACATTTATTGTACACCTTTCTAGATTTTTAAATGTTAGTGTATTAGAAACTGAAAAAAATCTTGAAAATAAAGTATTTTTTAAGTCGTGACAAGTAATGCAGTTTTTTTTTTTAAAGCACAACATTTTCTTAACATTTCTCAGAGAAATTTCGCTGCCGAGAATATTATATGAGCTAATTCTGTAACTGCCAAATCGAATAAAAGTGAAATCATGTTGCGTCCGACTGTGATCCCATGGACTGTAGCCTGCCAGACTCAGGCTCCTCTGTCCATGGAATTCTCCAGGCCAGAATACTGGAGTGGGTTGCCATGCCCTCCTCCAGGGGATCTTCCCAACCCAGGTCTCCCGAATTGCAGGCAGATTCTTTACCATCTGAGCCACCAGGGAAGCCCGTCAAAGTGCTGTACATAAAATAACGTCTACCAGTGTCATTCAGACTTCAAACTCAATAAAAAGTTAAAATTAGACAAGTACGGTTTTCCTCCTAATTACCCACCTTGGCTTGCTTCTTGGCTTGCTTCTTTGCTTTTTTCTGTAAGTGCTTACTTGTTCCTGAAGGAATATCCTTTCTCTCCTTTAAGTAACTGTCATTATCTTTTTCTTCCTCACTATCTTTATCTTCATCTTCCATTGTCTTTTTCAGATTTTTATCATTTATACTTTTCTTACCACTCTTAAAATATGGAGAGAATATGGACCAAAAATAAAACTTTACTACTGCTTGTAAACAGTTTTCTATTCCTAATTTACACTAGATTTATTTTTCATATACCGTTTGGAAACATATCCATGACAAAATTCATTCATCTGAGACACTAGAAAACAATCTTCACATACTGAGAAAACAAGCAAGCAAACAAAATGGTAAAAAGAGGCAATTTAACACGTGAGTGTAATAGAAAGCAATATAGTGAGTTGTAAGAGATACATGCTGTACCATGCTGTAATTACGTCTATTTCTAAATGCACTTTCTGCTGATAAGTGATTTACATGTCCCACTACAGGTATTCCTTTTTATTCTTTTCTTCTCATGCAAGTGACAATTTTAAACAAAGAAAAACCAGAGTATGTTTGATAAGACTTTAATCACTTAGTAACAGTGATTTAAAGGGACCCCCCCAACTCATATTAAGTTGAATAATGATTTATCCAATACTCATTTTATTTTTTTTCTTACTATTACTTGATAAGAACTAAATTTATATGGCTTACTCTCTGTTAATATTTATGAACTTAAACTTTAAGGGATTTGTGGTAGTCTTAAATAATGAAAATAATAATAACTTATATGAAGTAAATACTTCCCTATATATAAACTAACCAAGTTAGTCAGCCATAAACAATTCAAGACACAGTCTTTAAAATATATACATATACACATACATAAAAATATATATATACATGAATACATATATTTATTCATTCTTTTTTCAAATCTTTAAAACTCTTCTATCTCACATATATTAAGAAAAATTTCTCCATGCAAGACCTAGTAACATACAAACTTGGAAACAGTAACAAGCCCTCCCTCACAAAATTTAGCCCAGGAAAGAAAAAAATCTACTTAAATAAAGTCAATAATCTTACCTGATCATCTAAAACCGGTAGAGACAAATCAAGGAAAGATTCATGAACCAAGGAGACCTTAACCAACCAAAAAAGAAGATGAATAAAGGAGGAAAAGATTCACTTTAAATATCATATAGTAAAATCTTGGGGAGGGGGGCTAAATTTTAAAATAAAGTCTTAAGAAAATGAAATTAAAAACTACATAGTGTTGAGGACTTTGGGTTCGGTATAAGAAATTAAAATATTACACTAACTTCTTCCTGATACAAGGAATGTTCATAGTTCTAGCAAAAAACTGTGCATACTTAGTTCAAAAAGAATATCTTATAAAAATAACCAGATGTTTCTGTTTCCAAAAGAAACAACTCATAAACTGTCCTCTATTAATATGCATAAATCCAGTCTGCACTGCATCTACTTACAGTTCTGCATTCATCACACATGATTGTACTAGTCAGCTCACCACCAAATATTCGGTCCACAAAACTTGGTACTGATTTTTTCTTTTCATACTCTATTAGGGGAAGAAAGGCTATCAATTACCTGTACACAATTAATGAAGTAAGTTGAAATACTTACTTACCTACCTAACCCTGAAATTTTATTTTTAATTTCCTATTGACTTGTTTTTCTCTACTCATAATTACCATAATTTTATTTTTATACTACAGTCAGCAGCATGTACTCCAGCATTCTAAGCACGATACAATTTAACACAATCACATCTTGTGCAAAAAAAAATTCTTATATAGGGTCCAGTCAGGGCAAAATGAATTGTTGAAGTCAGTGAGACTTTCTGTGCATCAATATTTTAACTATCAAAAGTAAAATGAGCAGACTGGGCTATGCAGGATGATAATTTAGCTCACTTCTAGCTCTAACACCTAACTCCTAGCTCAAATATAACACCTAGCTCTAGCATTCTAACACTGGCAGCAAATTTGAGAGTAACCTGCTTTGTGAACTCCATTCAAAATCAAAACAAAAATAAAAAGCCCTTAGGAAAGTACTTCAGACAAAATCCTCCTTTTCTTTCTCTATGTCCCCAGAAACAACCTTGGTAAGCTTAGCATAAGGTGCCATAATTTTACTACCTAGTCATCCAATTTTCTAACTACATGAAATGTGTAAGCCTTGTTCAAACGACAGGTGTCATTTATACAGAAACACATTTTACGACAGACAGTTGAGCAAGCTAGATTCTCCCCTTGGCTGGCCAGGCCAGCACCAACGGCACTGAGGAGGCAAATAGTTGCTCTGTGTAGATTCCAAGCTGTGCTTCACAATTCAGTAGCTGATAGTCACTGGGGCCATTTAAACTGGATTAAATCAAATGAGAATAAAAATTCAGCTCCTTTTGCACCAGTCACATTTCAAGGGCTCAACTGCCACATATGTCTACTGTATCAGACAGCAGAAGTATTGAAGTGACCCATCATCACAGACAGTTCTACTCAACAAACCTTTCCTAAATCATTAAATGTCACAAAATGGTAAGAATAAAGTCAGCTCCATGATTAAACCAGCTGACAACTCACAAAGACAAGTGTAAATCACCAATAATTAAAGTCTACATTTTTGAGGCAATTCTCTGGCGGGCCAGTAGTTAGGACTTGGACTCCTGGCTTTCACTGCTGAGGCCAGAGAACTAAGATCCCACAAGCCACGTGGTGGGGCCAAATAAATAAAGTCTAAGCTTTTGAAAAATAAAATACAGATGTCATCTTAGCTCTATGTTTATAAATTTTACCGTAATACAACATAAAAAGAATACAACAAAATAAATTTTTCTAAAATATTTACCTTTGGAGTATTGAATAATTTCTTTAAATCAACAGAGATAAAGAGAAATTATACACTAATAACTGTGGATTTGAAATACGCATGCCAGCAATCCTATTTTAATGTACAGAGGACTTCAACTATACTGTTTTAGTTCAAAAAGTCAGACATTACCTTTAACTTTATTTTTCAGTTCTTCATCCACTTTTTCAGTAGAATTACCAAATGCTTTAAGAATTCCTTTACTCACTCTCTAAAAGTAATAAAATAGATATATGTACTATTAAATTTAGTTATTTTCCTAGAAAATATGTAATCAAGAAAAGAAAATGATCAACAATTAGCACCCCAAAGTTACCAAATAAAAATATTTTTTAAATCACATTTTCAAAATTAATTCCACGAGCTAAAAAGAAATATACTTTAAAACAATAACTAACCCCTTAGCAAAGGCACTGTATTATCATTTCAAGATTTTAACCTACTCTAACCAAAGTTTTTCAGAACATGCCCATCGCCTTTGAAAAGACCACTGAAATATCATGTTCTAGAAGCAGAGTGTGGTGGGTTCTCAGTTGCTAAGCTGTGTCCAACTCTTTGCGACTCCATGGATTACAGACTATCAGACTCCTCTGTCCATGGGATTTCCCATGCAAGCATACTTGTGCAAAATTCCCATGCAAAATTTTGCCATTTCCTCCTCCAGGGAATCTTACAGACCCAGGGATTAAACCTGCATCTCTCCTGCACTGGCAGGCGGATTCCTGAGCCACCTGAAATCCCAGCAGCAGAGAACTATAGGGACAGACTCTAGTGCTCGAAGCCCAGCTCCATCACTACTGGGTGACCCTGAACCAGGCAATGAACTTCTGGACACCCCAGCTTCATAATCTATGGAATGAGAAAAATGACAATAGCATCTACCTCACAGATTCTTGAGGACTGAGTAAGATAATTCATAAAATACCGAGAACAGTGCTTGACAAAAAATAAGAGCAAAATAAGCATCATTGTTATCACTGTATTATTACTATTACTAATTATATCGACACACACCCTCCCCCAAATTACTTTACATTCTGGCAAAATTAAAGTATGTAAAGCAATTACAAAATTACTTTACATTAACAAAAATTTTACAATGCAACAACAAATGCTCCCTGACTCTTACAAAATAAAAATACTTCCTAGATTAAAAACAGTGTTAAATTACACTCAGAGTAAGAGTAAGGCTGAATTGTAACTGGGAACCGTCTGGAGAAGAATATTTTCCGTACCTGTACCTCTCCTGACATAGGCTACAATGTCAACCCTTAGAGAATAATAATGATGCAAACAGCGAGCAAAATAAAGCATCATGAAAAGAATCACTTCTAATTCCCTTCATTCATTTAATAATTTAAATATACTAGCCAAGAAAAGGAAAAGAAGAAAAATAAATAAATAAAAAGGAAAAGAAAATACACTGGTTGAAAAGGTTGTGAAGAAAAAAAAATTAATATTATGGCCTCAACAACTAGTTTTCATTGCTCTAATAACTCTTAAGACATCAAATGACAGACAAGTTAATGAAGATGAGATTACAAAATACACTGGTCAAAATATGCTAACCTGATGTTCTTCTGCTCTCATTCCATCCAATAAATATCGAAGCAGCTCCTGACTGTCCTGTTGTTGATAGCCTTTAAATCGCACTGCTCTACAGGGAAAAAAGAAAAACTATGGTGAGTCCACTAAAAAGAAACTATTTTTTATAAAATCTTAGAATCATATCCCGAATTCTAGCATGTTTCAGTTTTTCTCAAAATGTTTGTTTAGTCCAACAACACTCTTGGCAGATTTAATTTTCACATAAAGTACCTGTTTTTTAAACCATGCTTTAATATTATCTACTGAATTAACTCTAATCCTATTAATTTTTCATATTATTTCCCAGCTTCTTACTGATGCCCTGAAAGTACAATCAGAACAGATACTCACTTTTTACAGACCTGAGAAAAGAGTTCTCTAGGCGTCACGATTCCCTTTTTGGTCTCTTGCATCTCGTTAAGAAACTGGCTCATGGCTAACGTAAGAGGGCCTGGAGGCTCAAGGTTTATTTCTAAGGGTTCCTGAATATGGGAATAAAAATTACTTTCTTCAGTCAAATTTTAGAATTGTTTACCAAAATGTAATTCGTCAACCTATATTCCTATGTTCCTGATAGAGGTGTTCCAATTAAAAGTTCAAAATGTACATCAAAAGATGGAGAAAGTTTTTAGCTGTAAACTATTTTGATAAAGAATTCAGTTCTACTGTTTTATCTTATCAGGAACTTACTACCTAGGAACTGAAAGAGCTAAATCAAAATGTAAATAATAAAAATGGAGAAGGTAAAACTCATTTCGCTATACAGCATTTCAGTCACTTTAAAAGCTGTTAAAAATGATAATGCGTGCTCAGAACTTCATAAGCAGCATTCCCCAGAAGGAAGCCAAACACTCAGCACAGCAGAAGAGCTTTCAGGAGCAAACCATACGTAAAGGCACCTCATAAATTTCCATTAGCCTGAAAATTTAACTTGGTAGCTTAAAACAAACAAAAAAGGTGAAAACGTGCATCAGCTTTTAAAAAATAATTTATAATACTGCTACTCAGAGAGGCAAAGAATAAAAGAAAATTTTAAAGTACATACTGTTAGTGCCAAATCAGGTGGTTCAATTTTTACAATTGTTCCAGACATTTTTACTTCTTTTAGTAGTTCTCTAAGCACTGGTGTTTGTGACAAATTCTGGAATGTAGGATGGAAAAGAAAGGACAAATTATTTACAGGCAAACCAATTCAGTCAAATGCTTTTTTTAAGTGTCTATTCTTCCAAAACAGAAAATCACCATCAACGCTGCAACTTTTCTTGCGTCTGTTACACACAAAGTGACATCATGCTCTTCCCCCAGCTCTAACCGGTTCATAAACACTTCAGTTCTGAGTTTACTTATCACCTCGGAAGATCTTTCTCCCAACCACCTACAATGAAGTAGCTACCCTAACCCCTACCACCACCACCACGTGCAACTAGGAATTCATTTCTGTACTCGGTTCCCTTGTGGTTCTAACACCCAAGTGACAGTTCTATGAGGGCGTGGACCATGGTTGTTTTGAACCCAGTGCTTAGCACAGTGTTTTACTGTCATGCAAAGTAAACATGCCCTTGAATTTTCTTTGAAAACACAGGAAGGAACTACGTGTGAGGGAAAAGCTCAATATCATCAGTAGCAAAAATGCAAAAACATCCTAGCGTTATGAGGAAAATACTAAGATCTTTTTAAAGGAGAGGAAATATTAACACTGGCACCTGCATAACTGCATTGAAGAAACATGTATTTCCCAAATTACTGAGTCCTTTCACAGTTATTTGGGAAGTCGAATTCATGGAAGGATTTTCTCTTGCCATGTTTTCCTTTTTTTCTCTCTCTTGCTCATTTTTACTCTCCTTTTCTAGCTTTTTGTTTTCAAGTTCAATATTACCATTATCTTTTGCTGCTTAAAAAAAAAAGAAGAAAAAGAAATGATTTAGCAAAATGTGTTTAAGACACCCATACCAAATGCAAAGATATACTTGGACCCAGAATTTGTGAATTTTACCTAATAACATGAACTGCCACCTGTTTGATTTTAAATGTTTTATTACAAATAAATTACCCATCAAGAGAGAAAAACCAATAAACCAAAAATATTCAGAACTGACACAGGCAAACCAAACAGTATTCAGTATATATCCCCTTTTTACTGAACAAATGTTTTTACAAATGAGCAATCTTACCCTGTGAAATCAGAGTATAATGCAATCATGCAAAGAACATGGACATGAAGTCAATTTTTAAATGAAGTCTTCGAGTGAAAACTAAACCTGGAGACTTCCCTGGTGTTTCGGCAGTTAAGAGTCTGAACTCCCAATGCAGGGACCTGGGTTCAATTCCTAGTCAGGAAACTAGATCCCACCATGCCAGAACTAAAAGTTCCAGTATAGTGCAACCAAGATCAAAGGCACCATATTCTGCAACTAAGACCTGGTACAGCCAGTTAAATTAATTAGTTAAAAAAAAAAATTAACCCTGAAGTTAGAAACAAACAATTCTGGCTCCACAAAAGACAGCTCTGTGACCATAAAAATCTAAAGAAGCTTTTAAAGCAGTTGACAAAAATCAACCCTATTAATAATGAATGAAAAAAACCTGAGAAGTATCTGGCCTTTTGAAGGAATTATAGGCACTTTCACATCATCCAAACAATGTAGCAGTTCAGTTCAGTTCAACTGCTCAGTCAAGTCCTACTCTTAGGCCTCCCTGCCCATCACCAACTTTCACATCATCCAAACAATGCAGAAAGATAAATCCATTATAAGGCATGTCTGCCTTAAGCCCTGTGCCAGTGTATGGGAGCATGGAGTTACTGCTCGTCACTAACCCAGTCTCTTCATATATGACTATATTATTTCTCAGATTCCCTCCTAATTCTAACTCCTTATAATTATCTATGTTCTTACTGTTTTACTTTCTTAACCAAAGATAGTTTCACAGTTTGAAATCAATCATTAATAATGTTATTCAGCTATATGCAATCATATAGTATGTTAAACTAAATACCCACTGATAATATATAACAATATTACAGTATATATTAAGAAACAAATGATTTTACCTGATTTTGGAGTTGTATTACCAGCCTGCTTTCTAATATAATCAACCACCTGACCCAATCGGTTTGAATTACAATACTGGACTTCATCATCACATAGGTAACACCTGTGTCCCGAAAGATCCCAGAGAAGAAAAGTGAGAGACTGACAGCCACAAAAGGAGACTAATTTTAATCAGGGGACCCGAAGTGTGTAACCCTCAAACCATTCCAGTAAAAAAACTGAAAATAAAAATGCTATGTTTTCTTGAAGAACACTATACATATTAACTCTGCTGCACTGTTAAAGTTAGCCTGAATTACAGCTACATATAAATACTGTGAAAATACTCCAAACATGTTATGGAAATGATTGTTGATAACGTGGAAGTTTTTCTAATCATACGTTAAATTACAGACCTACATTATCAAAATTAACAAATTTTACAACTGACAAATGATGTTCAGTGAATGGGCTTTCCAGGTGGCACTAGTGGTAAAGAACTTGCCTGCCAATGCAGGAGACATGAGAGACACTTGATCCCTGATTGGGATGATCTCCTGGAGGAGGGTAAGGCAACCCAGTCCAGTATTCTTGCCTGGAGAATCCCATGGGCAGTAGAGCCTGGTGGGCTACAGTCCACAGGGTCACAAAGAGTTGGACACAACTGAAGCGATGGCACACGGGCACTGTTCAGTGAACAATGCTATGTAAATGGTTTTTAAAGATGTAAAATTTTAGTGATGTTAAAAGACAAAAAATACTAGCCTAACATTTTCATGCAAATTCATTGCCAAAATTGATTATCTCAGTTTATCTGGACTTTGTTCTTAGTGTCCCAGCTCTACCATATGCTTTGTAATATCACGAGGGAAAAACAAAGGGTAAAAATTCCTATGTCTTCTACATGCTATAATTGTTGTGTTTGTACAATACTAAGCAAAAGTTTCTCATACATCACATCCTCTAGCCTTCTGAAAGTGATGCGTGTGTGTGAGCTCAGTAGTTCAGTTGTGTCGCTCTTTGTGCCCCGTGGACTGGAAAGTCCATGGGACTTTCCAGGCCAGCAGGCTGGAATGGGTTGCCAACTCCTCCTCCAGGGGATTTTCCCAACCCAAGGCTCGAACCCAAGTCTCCTGCGTCTCCTGGGTTGCATGCGGATTCTTTACCAGTGAGCCAATGGGGAAGCCTGAAAGTGATGGTATGTAAACAAATACTAAAAAATTTAAACTTTCTTCCTCTTCAAAACAGTTCAAACACCTCCATTCCCCAACATTTCAAATAATTTCCAGCAAATGGGCACAGGAGTTGAAACTCACCACACACTCCAGTTGTCCAAACTAAGGACCAGGCAATGAGGTTCAGACCTTGGTGTCATATAGTGCTTCAAAGCATGTTGCTCCTGAGAATTTCTGCCACAGCCCTAGAGAATCATAATCATAAAACTCAAAGCCACAAAATTTCATCAGGAGAGAATTCACAAGCTACAATGAATAAGGGAGTGGATCAAGAAATCTTGCCATTCTTACAATTTTAAAATTAAAACTTCAGACTCTAGCAGAGTCCGGATTTTGTTAGAACATGAAGAGGCACCTGAGGACATTTAAGGAAGACAGTATTCAGAAAACCACACACTAGAAGTACTCTTCTGCTCCAGCTTGTCCTTTCCAGTCCTAACTAAACCATGCTAATGCAGTCACTCTAGTTCTAGTTTAGACTCCTTAACACCTTCTTAAATATTTTCCTAACTTCAACCTTTCTTCACATACTTATTTTTTCAATTTAATATTCCTAAAATAAAGCTCTGTTCATACACTCCATTCAAAAGTGATGAACTGCTTTCAACAAACCCGATACCTTCGGACCCCGTTCCACCTTTCCAGGGTTAGCACCCGTATTTTCCTATTCGAGTAGCATTTACCAGCTAAAACCACCTCGCTTCCACAATACAGTTTTGTTTACATTTTTCCATCTGTCTTGAAATTCTTAACCATTACTGCCAAGGATCAAATTCCACTTGGTCTTCGGCATCTTGTTCGAAGGCCACTTCCTCTTAGAAGCCTATGCCCAGCTTCCCATAGACAAACTCCCACAAAACGTGGTGTACATTCCTGAGGGCATGCTTTATTTTCTACCTTACAGTAAAGTTGTTAATGTTGCTATCCTTTCTTTCCTTTCACACCCCTTCTGCAGGAGTATAAATCCTGAAGGCATGAAGAACAGAAATTAATCTATTACCAAAGACTAGCAAAGTGAGGGAGGTCAATAAGCATTAATTGAACAAGTAAGTGGGACACTTCACCTACATCTGCATAGGGTAATCACAAAAGAACATGACCAGATTGTTCAACTCCAGCTGATCAGCCACAGCTAGGATGTGTGGCGCCATATCTTTACTATGTATCTATCTGAACCAGGCCTTCAACTTTCTCTGAGGACACTACAATAAGCGGTCCTGTCTCTACCGCAGCTACTAAAAAATACACTTTGGGGGTGAAACATCCATCAATGGCTTCTAACCCTTTACCTATGATATCAAACCTAATGACTGAATTTATCCCATTCAACATTTAGTTCTAAAATAAATGAACTGCAATTTGGTATTGATTTTGAAAATTCTAACACCAACTGAGGCTATCTGAAACAAACATGAGATATCTTAATAACTGAGAATCCTGTGCTAACAGTGTATAACGTAACTATTGGGGTGAAAGTTAACAGTTAATACTGATACTGTCTTACCCTAAGGAATTAAAAAACTAGCAAAATAAATACAATAGGAAATGCATTATGGAAAATTTGTGGTAGTAAAATATATTCATCCTCATCATATGTATCTAACAGGTAAAATGACAACTTTTCAAATACAAATAAATAAAAACGCTAACATAAAATTTTGTAACTGTCTGGCCACAGTGAGATATTACCTATCAGAATGATTAAAATAAAAAACTGTGACAATACTAAATGCTGGCAAGGATGGAGAGAGTGCATCACTCAAACATTACTGGGAGGAATATAAAATAGCACAGCCATTCTGGAAAAGCTTCAGAGTATCTTAAAAACTAAACATTTAATTATCATATTATCCAACAATTGCACTCTTGGACATTTTCCCCAGAGAAATGAAATTTTAAATTCACACAAAATGCGTACACAAATGTTCATAGCAGCTTTATTCATGATCACCAAAAAATGAGATCAGCCCAGATGTCCTTTAATAGGTGAACAAACTATGGTACACCCCTACCATGGAATACCACTTAGCAATAAAAAAGAAGAAACCATTGAGACACAGGACTTGGGAAAACCTTCAAAGTAAAAAAAGTCAGTCCCAAAATGCTGTGTATCACATGATTCCACTTATATAACATTTTTGAAATGACAAAATTTTAGAAATAGGGAATAGACTAGAGGCAGTGAGGGGCTGGGAGGAAGGATGGCAGTACAGAGGTGGGTATGATTTTTAAAAGGCCACATAAAAGCTCCATGTGATGTTGGAACTTTTCAATACCTTGACCACGGTGGGGGGTATGAATCTACACAGATGCCAAACCAAACAGCACATAATACATACACAACACACATACACCCCCACACAAACTAAGAGAAGTAACATTGGGAAGACCTGATGAAGACTGCTGGACTGTATCGCTGTTAATATCCTGGTTGTGATACTATACTGCAGTGTTAAGAGAACGTTACCACCGCTCAGTCCAGTTTCCTAACAGGTAAACTTACCACCACCAAGGATGAGTAAGAGGCCCTCCTGACCTTTAGTACCATGAGGATACCTGTGAGCTGTTCTGCCACCCAGATACCACCAGACCCAAGGTATTCATTCCCCAGAGGCCAGAAGTGTGGCCTGGGGACAGTACACAGCTCAGTCTGTCCATCCCCAAGAATTATCCTCCGCGGAAGGAAGCGGCCTTCCTTGCCATCAGTTCCGTTCCCCAGAAGCAACCAACACCCACTGACTGGTCTAGGCACGAGGACAGAGGCGTGGCCCCATGCCTCAGCTCAGGACCTCTCTGAAGACCAGCCTCCACTGTGGGTTCAGCTGAGGCCCTGGAACACTGCCTCTGCCTAAGCTTCTTCTCTCCCTGTTTTCCTAGTACACTACCAGAGAATCCTCCCCAGTAAACCCCCTACACACAAATCTGTCTCAGAACCTGTTCCCCAGGGAACACGAACTACGCCATCACAAATTCTGATCACCCATACCATGCTTTTAGGTAATGTCTTCTAAAATAAGTTCAAAGAGTTTAATAGAATTCCCAATCAATCAGAATCTAAGCATACCTGATGGCCACATTTAAGACACAGCCAAACCGAAGGATTTTCTTCTGTTTCTTCTTCAGATTTATCTTTTACTTTATTGTCCGTCTTACAATCTTGACAAATATTCCATTCCACATTCACTAAAGCTTTTTTCAAATTACCTTGTTCCAATCCTTTTCTAATGTGTCTGCACACAGGTTCTATTAAAACAAATAATAAATATGAGGTAGAATATGACTTTCCTTCAGTTAATCACAAAACTTACACCTGATTTGAACTTCAAAAATGAATTTACTCTATAGACTAATTATTAGATAACCCCAAAACTTAAATTTTGTCTGATATTTGATCATGAGATGATTATGTAAGAAAGATTTTATACAAACTTCGAAGTACTAGGTATAATCACCACCACCCTAAATTCACTTCAATTTATTAATTGTATCTATTATCCTCTTTATTTTAAAAGGCTGCAGAGACGGTCCCTCATTCAGTCAACAACACAACTGCTACACGTCCGGCACTGTAACAGACAACACAACCTAAAAAGTGACTAACTCACAGCTCTTTCTTTGAGCAGCTCATATTCTTGCAGGAGAAGCAAATAAGTGAATGCATAAGAATCTCTAGACATGCTATTTACATATGCATGGCTGCTTAGTCATTCAGTAATGTCCAACT
Organism: Antilocapra americana; assembly: GCA_007570785.1. Classification (NCBI taxonomy): domain Eukaryota; kingdom Metazoa; phylum Chordata; class Mammalia; order Artiodactyla; family Antilocapridae; genus Antilocapra; species Antilocapra americana. Next base: position 21,394,395 of record ML664170.1, on the reverse strand, counting down.
CTTTGCCACCCCATGAACTGTAGTCTGCTAGACTCCTCTGTCCATGGGATTCTCCAGGCAAGAATCCTGGAGTAGGTTGCCATTTCCTTCTCCAGGGCATCTTCCCAACCCAAGGACTGAACACAGGTCTCCTGTCTCCTGCACTGGCAGGCGAATTCTTTACACTGCACCACCCACGGAGCCCGTAGACATGCTATAGCAGCACAAGAAGAAAAAGCTAAAGTCAACAGAAGTTTCACAGAAGAGGTAATGCCTGTATAATCTTGGGAGATATGTATAATCATAAAAAATTCTCATACTGCTTAAGCACTTACTATGAGCATGACACTGTGCTAAGTGTTTATACACATTATTGCATTTAATCTACACAACCACCACAAAAAGGAGACTGTACTACCCCCAATGACAGATGAGAAACCTCAAAGTTAGTGCCCAAGGTCACATAACCACTGAGTGGTGATACTAGAATTTGGATTTAAGTCTTTTTAATTTCAAGGTCATAGTTTAAACTATGACCTCATGGAGTAAACAATCTGAAAAGGCCTTGTGCTTAGTTGCTCAGTCGTCTGACTTTCTGCAACCCCATCGACGGTAGCCCATTAGGCTCCTCTGTCCGCAGGATTCTCCAGGCAAGAATACTGGAGTGCGTTACCATTTCTCTTCCAGGGGATCTTCCTGACCCAGAAAAGGCCACAGCCCATTTACAAAGGGATGGAGGTATAAAATGTAAAAGTGCATGCTGCCCTCTCAGAATGGCAGTAACGTGTAATAATGAGCATCAAGACCTGGGACCGAAAACCTCACTGGGGCCAGATCAGTAACAGGCTAGGCAAGCCACTCTAAGGGGCCTGAGTTCTTTCAGGGCTCCTGGAGGTTTAGAAACTCATCAAGTAGCACAATTAGCTTTATGTCCAAGGAACATGCACCAAGAGAATACAAATGCAAATGAGATCATGTGAAAAACAACACAAACTAAAAAAAGAAAAATATTCTTTTTCAACTAGCAAATCAGCAAAGATTTTTACAAATGATACCAACCTGTGTAAATAAAGGTTCAGAGAAATGTGTACTCTGTTATGCTATTAGGGGGCCTCTACATTAGTAATACATCTCTGAATGGCAATAGAGCCAAAAGGACCCTGAAAGTATTTATACCATTTAATTCAGCAATTCTAAGTCTAGGATCCATACCCAGAAGATAACCAGATGTGCACAGTTTTAGCTACAAAAATGTTTACTATCACTCCATTCATAACACTGAAAAGTGGAAGAGTACCTACATTTATAACAGTAGAGGATCACCTAAATAAATCATGAAATATGCACCCATGGTCTTTTATACCAATGGAGTAAATACCACACCATTAAAAATGTTGTGCAGACTATTAAATGACACGTCTATACAAACATTAAGTTAAAATGCAAATTACAGAATAATGTAATCAAAACACTTTGATCCCATTTTTATGTATTAAAATAGATGTCCATTTAGGGATATAAACATTACTTTAAAGATTTAATTGGTGAAATATACCTAAAGATTCAGAAGAATCATCAATTGGAACAGTTTTTCCCTTTGTCCGTTTCTTTCCCATGTTGGCACTTTAGGGATTACTTACTGACACAAAATAACAATCTAGAAAACAAGATAAAGTTAGCTTGACCAAAAAAAAAAAGTTTTACAATTCTCTAGGATACAGTAACATAACTAAACCACATCATTTTGTGTATGTATCATACTTTATAAGTTACAAAGACCATTCACACGTATCATTCAGTTTTCAATAAGAACCCCGAAGTAGAGAATTACCTCTGTTTTTCATAGCTTAGGAAACTGATTCTTAGTAATGTTAAGAGCTTTTCAATAAATGTAAAGGTCTGGAGAGAATCTGTATCTTTTTACACAGATCTTGAAGTCTTGGCACTTTACACTACTTTATTCAATTTCTCACTACATAAATGTGGAATGGTGGTAGCACTTTGAAACTTTAATTTCCCTCTCTTCAAAGCTATCTTTCTTAGTTCGTACAGGCAATGCAATTAGATTGATAATTTCTCAAAGAAAATTAAAATAATTCTGAAAACAATCTCCTAGAGGGAGTTAGAAAATGCAAAATAATTTCAAAGCCAAATGTAAAATGTAATATACTGTTCTGCATCTTTCCACACCAGAACTTCCTATGGATGTTAACTGAAAACTGACTACATCTATATTCTCAACCATTTACATTATTATATTCTTGACAAAATTAGTTTGAAATATGACAAATCTAGCTCATATCAAATCACCTCTTCAGTCAACAATTATAAATTAGAAAACATGAACATACTGAAAGTACATACAAGTCTACTTAATAATGATGTTGAAAAGTTATAGTTCACATACACTAGAATAACTTAGTGTCAAAATCACTTAAATGACTTTAGTAACTATTTTACCCGGGATGCTTATGAAAATTCTGATTGCATAAGTGGAAAGTAAGACGTGGGACATATATTTTTAAAAAACTTAAACGTAGCTGTCATCTTGCTCTAGTTTAGAGTCTTAAAAATATTCCTCTTTTAGTTTTTAATGTGTGAGGGTAATTCAAGGTAATCCCACAAGGTTTGTAAGAAAAATGAGTGTCAAATCATTAACTGTTACCTTTTTCAAAGATAAAACATTAACAAAGTTTCGTGTTTACAAAATCAATGTGTTTATTAACACAACACAACCATATGGTTATATACAAAATGAGGGTATATTCTGACTTGGGGGTGGGGGAACAGCACCCAAATTCTTGCCTTCCTCCAATTCAACTCCCTCTAATCTGTGCTTCATTCTGGTACTGACATTATCTTCCAATGATGCCATTTTCATCAAATCACTCTCCTGATTCAAAGTACTTAACAGTTTTTCCACCCACTCTCCTGTGCTGTGCACTCATGGTCCTTTATAAATTGTCCTCAACACTGGTAACCCCGACTCTCATTACTTCTCAGAAAAGAACCACTAATGTTTAGTCATACAGTGCTTTGGCTTTTCAAAGCCTTTTCGTAAATATTATCTCATTTGATTTTCACAAAAGCCCTTAAATGGAGCATTGCACTAAAGAAGAAAACTCAATGCTGAAAGACCATAGGGTCGCAGAAATGGAACTTAAATCGCAGTTCCAAAGCAGAAGCCCGTAGACTCTTCGGTACCCTCCACTCCAAAACACCTTGCCTTCCACCTCTAAACCTTAACTCTCTAGCTGGGAGTTCACTCCATCTATCCAAATCTTTCCAATTCCTCCAAGATTTTCATTTCAATGGAGCCTTAGGCAACCATTTGACTTTAAATAAACCGCTCAACTCTGCTTTCCCAGCTGTTCAGTGTGCGCTATTCATCTTGTACCCTAATCAGATACATAGGTGAGATGCTTCTTAAATCTTTTACCTGGACATGTATTATTTCTCTATCTGGAATCTAAAGTTCTAGGAGCAAGAAAGGGTTTTAGGCCTTACTTCTGAATCACCTACAGCATTTAGAATAGTGTTAGCATATAGTAGATCCAGAAATACCTCTTGCATTGAAATAGAAAAAAAAGAATAGTACCTGTGGCATTAAGGATGATTATAAGCAGCAAAGGTAGGTATACAAGAATGAAACACACAAATTCCGGTGAGAAAGAAAAAGGTAAAGAATGAAGAAACCTGCAGCAGTGAAGACAGCACTAGCACATCTGGTTTTGGACTTCCTAGTAGCCCAGACGCCAAAGGAAAACTTGAAAGACGAACTGTAATTGCTGCAGGCAGAGGACAGTAGGGGACTGTTTCAATGATGTGGAAAGAAAGAGCTCCCCAAAATTTTTTGACAACTATAAAGAGCATCTAACGAGTGGTGAAAAGAGAGGGCTCTGAGTATCATCAGCTATAAAGCATCCATTAACCTACTCAATTTTCCAGGCGAGTCTTCTGATGAGCGTTACCTTCTGGGCCAAATTACTCCTTGCAGGGCTCTACGCAAAGGTAAATCATAGCTGGTCCTGCCGGCTCTCATATTAGCCCAGTTCCCATCCCTCTCCGCCCTTTCAGTCTTTCCCACGCCTGGCTCGGACCCATTAAACATGCATGCGTTTGGAAAACTTCTGTCAGCGGGGTTAAAACAGCTTTCAAGTTTCGCGAAGATGTGTTCTACCCTAGGAGCACTGAATCGGCTGGATGACAGCTCCTGCCTGTCCTAATAACCAACACGTGGACGCGGCAGCAAACTCAGCGCCAGCTCGTAAGAAGAGTCCCCGGCCGCGCGGAGCCCGCCACACCTCCCCTTCCCTTCCCTTCCAACTGCTCGGCACCCACGGGGGAAACCTCGGGGTCCACTGGGTCGAGGAGGGCGCCAGCACCGACAACTCATTGGTCAGCTCCTGGAACTGACAGGACGTGAGGCCAATGAGAACGCGGTACTGGGCCGAGGCCAGGTAACGTGCTTAAAGGCAGAGGGGCCTTCGAGGAGAGATCGAGGTCGGGGCAGGAAAATTCGGGCTCCCGGGCGCGCAGGAAGTCATGCGAAGGCAGTGGGAGCGGAACTCACCCACGGCGACAGCGCCCATAGCTGCATCCCCTAATGGGCCCTCTGGCTGGGCAGACTGCTCCGTCTTCCTCCCTGGTGACGAATTGACAGCGACGGAGCAGAAGCCAGCGTGACCCCTGGAAAGCAACAACTTCCGGTACGCGGCATTATGGGAAGTGGCTGTGGCCCTGGGGGGCCCAGCGGCACTGACGCTGGTTAATCGGCGCCTGCGCGGGACTCGCGCCGGAAGTCTGAACGCCGCGGCTTGTGACTGACTTGGGTGTCAATGGTCTGTTATTTTTTTTTCCCTCTCTTCCTGTAATTAGGTGCGTATGCGCTCAGTCCTGCGGACTCTGCGACCCCAAGGACTGCAGTTCCCCCGGTTCCTTTCGTCTATGGAATTTTCCAGGCAAGAATACCGAAGTGGTTGCCATTTCCTACTCAAAGGATCTTCCCAATCAAGGAATCAAACCCGTATCTCTTGTGTCTCCAGCATTGGCAGGCGGGTTCTTTACCACTGGCCCCACTGTGATTATTGGGTTATTTAAATAGTTCTAAAGTATGGGTATCTGGGAGTGGTCCGACATTTGTAGTCCCCTAGATGGTTACCTTACTCAAACACGTCACATTTGAAGGGGGACATTTAAATTTTACTCATTTTCTCTAATACTGACCAGCCGACTTCTAAAGTTGAGTATATAGTCTCGAACTAACCTTGCTGACAGGGTAAACTTTACAAACATTTACTGTTTATGCGTTAGAAATAGGTTAAGTGCCAAGCCCTCTGTAAAGTGAAATAAACTAGGCTCTCGTCGCCTTGGAGTTTAGTCCTATGCAGAAGACACAATAATCGCTAGGGGAAAAGATGCAGGTCCCAACAGAAAAGCAGGCAAAGGATATAAACAGGTAATTCACAATAAAGACATGATACAAAGAAACAGTCATCGTTATTAGTAATCTGATAAAAGTAAGTTAAGAAACTGGCACCCTAACCTGTCGAATTGGCCAGAGTAATGATGCTTAAATGTGGGGGGTAAACGGCTCTCTTGCTCTATACTGCTTATATAATTTTTTGTTTTCATCATTTTTAGCACATAGGCCTTGTTTTGTTTTTCCTCTTTTCTATTCTAAAATGGCCTTAGGGTCATTGTACCACACCTAGAATGCTATTCACATTTTAAAAGTCACTTTCACATAAAGAAATTAACTGAAAAACATAGTAACGGAGCTACCCTATCGCTCACATCACCTTATTTTACTTCTCTACCCAGCATTTATCACTATCTGGTATTTTTGTTTCATAGTTACCCAGGTATTTAACCCCTGCCCCACCTCCCTGATCTTATGCGTGTGTGTTACTCAGTCTTGACTGACTCTTTGCGACCCCATGGACTGTAGGACCCCTCCTCTGTCTGTGGGATTTCCAGGCAAGAATAGTGGAGTGGGGTGCCATTTCCTTCTCCCCTGCTCCCATAAATACCCAGAAACAAGCAGACCTAGCTCTTTGAGATGGGGGTATCTGTCTTATTCTGTACCTCCTGGCTACATCTCTACAACCTAGAAGTGTTTGGAACATAATGCTTAATACTTACTGAAGAAATTTGGTCATGAGAAATGCTGGTACTTGACTATTTACAGCAGCCTTACTCATAATAGCCAAAAAACTGCAAAGGGTCCATGTCTCCATCAAAAGAGGAATCAAAGAACTGAGTTATAGTCACTGAGTGGATACAACTAAGAAATAAAAAGAAATTACTGATACACACAAGAACATGGATACACACAAAGAAGCCTTACACAAAAGTACCTACTGGATAATTCCATCTCTATGAAGTTCTAGAACAGACAAAACTAATTATGGTGTGGGGAGGGGGGGAAGACTAATAGTTGCCTGTTGGGTTGGATGAGGACTGAATGGGAAGGAACCTGAAAGAATTTTCTGGGGTGCTGTAATGTTCTATCATCTTAATAGGCTTTGAGTTACCAAGGTGTATGAATTTGTCAAAACTCAGCAAATATACATTTAAGATATACATTTCCTTTTTACTTTGAAATCCTAATGTTATACATGCGTAAGTACAGAGAAGTAGACTAGCGTCTGCAGTTTACTTTGAAATGCATTAAAAGAGATGGGATGGATGAATTAGATCTATGACAAAGCCCGTTATGCATCGTTGAGGTCAGTTTCTTAACCTTAGCACTACTGGCATTTTAGACCAGAAAATTTTTTGTAGAGGGGATACTGTGGTAGACCCTGGTTAAGTTGAGCAGTATCCCTGGAATCTACCCATTAGGTGCCCAAAGCACACACCCATCCACTTGTGACAACTCAAAATGTCTTCAGACATTACAAAAATCCTTCGAGGAGCAAAATCAACTTTCTCCTTCTTTCTTTGTTAATTGCTTCACTGAAATTCAACTTTGCTGTAATGCTTGAAATGTTCCATAAAAGTTGGAGAAAAATTAATGACACTGAAAAATGCTCACAAAACACCCTGTAGAAGATGCAGCTATGAAGACCTTTAAACACATCTTATTTTTGTAAAAAGAAAAAAAAATTAGCAATGATAGTACCTAGTATCAATACTATTTTGTGCTATACTGGGCTTAGTCGCTCAGTCGTGTTCGCCTCTGCGACCTTGTGGACTGTAGCCCGCCAAGCATGTGGATTCTTCAGGCAAGAATACTGGAGTTGGTTGCGAAGCCCTCCTCCAGGGGGACCTTCCCAACCCAGGGATCAAACTCAGGTCTCCCGCATTGCAGGCAAATTCTTTGCTGTTTGAGCCTCCAGGGAAGACCCAATATCAGCGATAAATCTTATTTATGAGATTTCTACAATGACTATGTAACAGAGAGGAAAAGGTGCATTGAGTACAGTTGGTTAAGAAAAACATCTTTTAATTACTCTCGTGTTGAGGAATCAGCTTAAAACTGTCCTTGATTAGCGGAGATAAATTTCTGTGTTGACACAGGGTCCTTCCTAGGGTCGCCAGGGCCACCATCCACGCTCACCTGTCCCTAGTGCCTTGCTACTCAGCGTCGTTCAGGGGCCAGCAGGATCGCTACTACCTGGGAAGATCTTAGGAATGCAAAACGTGGGACTCCAAGACTACCTTCCGAATCCCATCTGCGTTATACCAAGATCACCGAAGGACTCCGTCGCAAGTTCGAATTCGAGGAGCGTTACTTCAATGAACCATATCCTGACCCAGGAAACTTGCCGGGCATGCTTCTCACTGACAGTGGCAGCAGCTGGGAATAGCAAAGAGAGAAAAACAAATACTATCCGGCTGACAGAAACGAAGCCGGGCCCAGGGATCCCGGTTTTCTCCGCTGGCATTTCTGGGACGCGCGGGCTTGAGAACGCGCATGCGCCCGTCCGGGAGGGCGGGGTCTCACTCTCCTCAGGCGGCCGGACCAAGACTGTTGGTCGGCTTCTGGTTCGCTCGCCCTGGGATCCTTGAGGGTGTCTCCGAATAAGAATCGAGCCGTTTGTGCAGCCAGGAAACGCGGGGTTACAGCACTGAGCGGGTCCATGGCTCGAGGTGAGTCTTTTGTCCACCGGTGGCACCTGCGGACCGGGAGTTCCTACGCTGCGACGGCCCCGTCCACCGCGCGGCAGGCAACTCGGTGACTTGGTGGCCCCGCCTTCCCCCTAACTTCTCACCGCTCATTGGTTAGAGCTAGCTTCGCGCTTCCTGGCCCCGCCCACCACCGTCGCCGTGCCGACCCCGCCCCAAACGCACCCACACCACACACTCCCTGACCGTGGTCTGTCGTTAGGTAGGGGCCGGGGGAAACCTTCTAAGTAAGTTAGGACTTGGACAGCCAAGTCCTTTAAAGAGAAAATAATAGTCAAAGAATAAAACTGCAAGGGAAAAGGAAAGAAAGGTCGTGTCATTCTGCGTTCTTACAGAAAACCTTGAGTCAGAAAATCCTATTCAAGGTGTTTCTGGGGCTGAAACCTCGTCTACAAAAATAACTGGACAAATCACTTATTTGTGACATCACTACGGTAGCTGTCCACCCATGCGTCGCTGAGACGCAGGCCTCCAAACTCAGTGAGGCCTGTTGCCGAATTAACTCACTCCCCGACTGACTAAACAAATGTGCTTTTAGAGAAATACTCAGTACTCCCTAAATTGTATCTTCAGCCAGATCTCTTATAAACATCGTAGCTCTTCATCTAGCTGCCTGCTGGGCGGCTCTACTTACTAGGTGGCTTAATAGGCATTTCACTACCTAGTCTGTCTAAGACCAAGCTTCAGATATCCACCATCTTCCCCATCCAAGTAAATGGCAGGTCCGTTCTTCCAGTTTCTCAAAGCCTCAGAGTTATTCTTACGTATCACATATAATTCATCAATGATCCTTTCGTGTTTACTCTTAATAGATGTCTAGAACATGAACAGTTGCTCACCCACCTCCACCACCATACCCTAATCCAAGCCACCATCATCTCTCCTATCATTGTAGTGCCTACCTGCTAACTCTGCTTCCATCCTTCTTCCCAGCAGTGAGTGTGGACCTTTTAATAAGTCAGACCCCTTCAGTGGCCTTCTATATCAGTCAAGATAAAACCCCAAACCCTGGGACTTCCTTGGTGGTCCAACGCTGTAGGATCCCCAGTGCTGCAACTAAAACCTGGTACAGCCGAATAAATAATAAATGTATTTTTTAAAAAATCCTGAATCCTGGCCATTCCCCATGAGTTCAAACATGACTGCCTCTGATTTCCTCTGTAACCTTTTGTCCTAAAACCCTGCCCCGGCTCACTCTGCTCCAGCCACCTGGTGTAGCATCATCCTGCTTCCTGAACTATGAACATACTGTTCCTTTTGGCTGGAAGACTTTTTGCTCATTTCAACACATGGCTTTCTTCTTCAGTGCCTTCAAGTCTCGTTCCCCCTCAGTCACCTTAACAAAAAGGCTGTCCCTGACCAGCCTGTGTGTAATTGAACCACCCCCAGCAACTTGCACCTTATCTTCTTTATCTTCTTCCTAACAGTTATTCACTGGACATATATGTGGGGGTCAGGGGAGCGGTGTGTGTATGGCTTCCCCAGTGCTTCAGTGGTAAAGGATCAACCTGCAGTGCAGGAGCTGCAGGAGACGTGTGTTCAATCCCTGGGTCGGGAAGATCCCCAGGAAGCGGGCATGGCAGTGTGTGTGTGTGTGTGTGTGTGTGTGTTCTGTCATCATAGTCTGCTCCTATTAGGTTAAATCTCTGACAGCAGAGATTTTTTTGTTTGTTTGTTACTTTAGTCCATTGTTACAGTCTTAGTGCTTGACATACAATAGGTGATCAAGAGATATTTGTTGACTGAATATAAAAATAGCAAGCTCTTTATGGCACTTACTCTGTAGGCGATCATTTTAAGCATTTCCCACACATCCTCATTTAATAACTTACAGCATCCCTGTCATTCCCATTCTGGAGATGGGAAGAGTGAGGCACAGAAAATTAAGCCACCTGCCTCAGGTCACACAGTTCATAAGTGGCAGAGCCAGGAGTTGCATCTTGGCAGTCTGGCAACAGAGTATACTTAAACCACCATGATAAAAATCAAAGTAAATTCACCTCCTCTAATAACCATCTAACGAGTTGTTTCCTAGTTCCCCAACTCCAGCAGGACTGGAAAAGATAAGGAATTCTAATAATCCAGGAGTTTTAAATATTTCTGAAGATATATATAAATATATATATATTCTGAAGATACATGTTCTCCACTGTTCTTGCGTGGAAAATTCCATAGACAGAGGAGCCTGGTGGGCCACAGTCCATGGGGTCACAAAGAGTCAGACATGACTGAGCAACTAAGCACGCGCGCGCGCGCGCGCACACACACACACACACACACACGCGCGCGCGCACACACACACACACACACACACACACACACACACACATATATATCTTTTAGCCATACCACATGGTACGAGGGGATCTTAGTTCCCTGACCAGGGATCAAACACACACCCCCTGCAGTGGAAACACAGAGCCTTAACCAGCCTTAACCTAGACCACCAGGGGAGTCCCAAAGTATGGCCAAATTTAAAGGAACCATGACTTTCTCTAGGCTCAAATTTCTACTGGAACTAAAGAAGTGAAGGGCTGCCTGCAGGAACTTGGTCATAGGTCATTGTCAGAATCCCACCACAGCAGGGAAAGAGAAATGAAGAAATACCCTGGCCTCTTTCTCTTCTCATCCTCCCACTTCCAGCCAGAGCATTGGTTGAGCCCAACCACAAGAAATGCAGAAGACTTGGGTGCTGTAGGCTGTTCAGGTCAGCTGTCCAGAGTCCAGGGAAGGGTAAAGAAGGACCAAGAATGGGTTTAGAGGACAAACAGTATGTAGCATAAGGAAAGCTATTCCAAACGACGAGTCCCTGAATTAAACCTGGGCAGATGGACTTGTGAAGAAGGGACAGGTTCAGGTCCATGCTGTTTTTCTTGTGCTTTCTTTCCCTGCACACCTTTCTTCCCTCGCCCCATTATGCCTCCTCCTCCCTGTCTAAGTCTTACCCTTCCTTTATGTCTCAACTCAAATCCTACCACCTTCCTCAAATCTTTTTTGATGACCTATTTTATTGATCATGCCCTCATTTTAATCCTTGTGATAATACTGATTGTTTAACAGTTGGCCTTTTTACCTTTACTATTCTATGTTTTATTAGCTGTAAGTCCTGATCTTCAAACGAAATAGTTCCAGGAAGGAATGAAGGATGAAGCTCTACATATAATAGCTGCCCAATCAACCTTTACCAAAGATGAAAAGGAAGTCCATGAAGACACCACCAACTGAAATAATGGTGTTTGATTCCCCAGAGTAAATTCTCGTTGAGTAGGTAAGCCATATTTCCTCTGCATCAGTGGGATTCAGTTTTCCATTCAGAAGCATAACTCTTATTCCTTTCTAGTGAATTTAGAGGTACTGCATGCTAATCATGAACTTCAAGCAATATAGAAGCATACAAATTAAAAAGTGAAAATCCTTCTCCTGTCAATCCACGTTTAACCAACTGTTAATAGTTTGATGATTTTTTGTGTGTGTGATTTTTTTTCCATATTTGTGTGATGGTATAAGAACAGTAGTAACATTATTTATTGATTAAGATAATTTATATTATTCTGCAATCTACTATTTTATTTTCATTTATTTTTTTATTTTTACAATCTATTGTAAACATCAATATTAATTTCCATGTTTTAAATTATTTCATACTATTTTACTGTTTGGGTATACAGGCATATCTCATTTTATTGCACTTTGCAGATATTGTGTCTTTGTTTTTTGTATTTTTTTTTTTACAAATTGAAGGTTTGTTGCAACTCTTGCGCACATCTGTTGGTATTTTTTCAACAGCATTTGCTCACTTTGTGTCTCTCTGTCACATTTTGGTAATTCTCACAATATTTCAAACTTTTCGTTATTACTGTATTTGTTACAGTGATCTGTGACCAGTGATCTTTGATGCAAAAACATTATCATTAAGGTATGTATGTTGTTTTTTAGACATAATTCTACTGCATACTTAACAGGCTACAGTGCAGTATAAACATAACTTTTATATGCACTGGAAATCAAAATATTTATGTCATTCACTTTATTGTGATACTCACTTTATTACGGTGGTCTAGAATTAAACCTGCAGTATCTCCAAGATATGTGTGTGTATTTACTTAACTACTGTTCTGTTGCTGAACATTTAAGCCATTTCTGATTTTTTTCTTACAGTGACCATCCTTAGAAACACATTTTATGTGTTGGTTTTTCTTTAGGTCAGCTTCATAAGATTGGAATTTTTAGATCAGCTTTCCTTATAACAACTTTTCCCCCTTTTTCTTTTTTTTAATGCCAACTTGATAAATTAAAAATATTGTGTTAGAGGAACTTCCACTTTTCAGGATATTTTTCCTATTCTTCCCCAAAAGAATCATGATATATATATATATATATATATATATAATCATGATATATATATATCATGATATTATATATATATATATGTGTATATATATATATATATATATATATATATATATAAAACACAACAATATTCTGAACGGTGGAGAGAGGGTGGCGGATCAGCAAAGGACCTTGGGACCCAAGGAAGAACATGATGATCACTCCTCTGGGGACTTTTTTTTTGCCTCAAATATCCCAGACTTGACACTGAAGAAGCAGCAACCCATTATAGTCTGCTGGTGTCATATTTTACCTGTGTCAGTAAAATACAGAAACCTTATGTCACTTTTAATTCAATGATATAACAATCTTAAATTTCTCTTCTACATTTAGAACAACAGTGTTATAATTTGTAATTCAGCTATCAAATATGTAGAGCCAATATTAAGAAACCCTGAATGAAAGTCTAGACTCCAGAGTTTCCGTTCATGTTTTCCATGGCATACACACAGCAAGTAGCTGGTATTGACAGTTCTGAGCCTTTCTGAAGTTCTGCAGTTCCCTTCCCCACCTGACCAAGCAGTTAAGAGAAGAAAGCTGAAATCTAAGTTAGCTGTGACTCATTCGCCCCTTTCCATCTTCCCATATTTTGTTGACAGCTTTTATCTGTCATTTCCTGTCCCTTTATATTTAAGAATCTATTCCTTTACTCTAATTTTAATGGTGGAAAAAGAGAGAAAGAGAAATAAATACATGTGGTCAGCCTCCATGTTTTATTAGATGGCCCTGCACTTTCTTGCAAATGAAAATCAAGTTATCAAATTCTAAAAAATGTTTTAAAATCCTGTTTTGATTAGCATCTTGTAATTTTTATAACCTTGGAGTGGGGAAGAATCTTTTCCAACAAATATTCAAAGCCCAGAAACTGTAAAAGAAAAGGCTGGTGAGTCTGCCTCCTTAAAAATAAAAACTAACGAATGGCTCATGCAGACACAGAACACCATATAAAGACTATATGCCAAGAAATTTTTTTAAAGCAGGAGACTGTGGGAAAATTTTAAACTTCCATGTAGCAGCTTTCTGGAAAGCAACTTGACAATATCCAAACTTTTAAAATGCTGTACCAATCAGCCACCTCTGCAAACTTATTCTTGTGTATATGTTATTCACAGCTCACCAAACTGTGTGTGTGTGTGTGTGTGTGTGTGTGTGTGTGTGTGTGCGCGTGCGTGCGTGTGCGTATACATAAAGTTCCATTATAGAAGTGTTCATAAGAGCAAAAATGTGGAAAAAACCCAAGTGCCCATCAGGAGATAAGGAATGCAATAAATTATGACATATCTATCTGATTCACTATGATAGTCAACCACCAGAAAGAATGAGATAGATCCCCAAAATATATTTGGTGGGGAGAGAAATAGGAAGTAAGGACAAAAGATTTGTAAATATGATCCCTTATAGATACATTTTAATTATATCTTTCATTCTCTGCATTTATTTACACATTAGACCACCATGTGGTTTCCATATATGTATATGTGTAATGCCTAGAATGTTTCTGAAACTCCACAGTCTCTGCCTTGGAAGGGGGACTTAGCTAGGGGAGGCAATCACCAGCAGCAAACTGTGTCTTCACTTTTTAACCTTTCCCTGCTATTTGAATTTTATATTCTTGTACTTTTTTGTTGTTGATGTGGGTTACTCAAGCTATGGGATAATTAGCCTTTATTTTCATTTTTCACATTGTTTTATTTTTTAAAAAAACTAACGAATATTAAAAGAAAAAAATAACCACACATCTAACTTTCTTCCGTATTCTTTTCATTCTGAGTTTCCAAGGTAACCAATCAGAGCCTCTCTCCTGCTTATATCATTGATATGACTTTTGACTGACTACACAGTTAGTTTACTTCCATGTAATTGCTCATTGTGGTATCTCAAGATGGCACATCAACTATCTACATATAGAGAAATTTGGTGCCTGGGTATTTTTAGAGTTTTATCACTGTCATTGGGTTGTCCTGTAGTTTGGATCCTTGGTGGTGGTTTAGTTGCTGAATCGTGTCCAACTTTTTGCCACCTCGTAGACTGTAGCCCGCCAGGCTCCTCTATCCATGGGATTTCCCAGGCAAGAATACTGGAGTAGATTGCTGTTCCTTTCTCCAGGGGATCTTCCTGACCCAAGGATCAAACCTGGGTCTCCCGCACTGCAGGCAGATTCTGCACCAACTGAGTCACCAGGGAAACCCCTTTGGATCCTTAGTATATTACATCTGAAAGTAACACAGAAGATATTCTGATTAAATGTCATATTTTATTAAGAAATCAAAATTTCAGTAAGTACCCATATTCAATATGTAACCATGTTGAGTTCTCCCAACATTGTATTTATAAATGTCTCTTATCCTTATCTTCTTAGAAACTTACAGGTACCGCAAAATGACTGAGATTGAACAGGCAGAGGCCCAACTCTCCGAGTTAGACTTGCTGGCCAGTATGTTCCCCGGTGAGAACGAGCTCATCGTGAATGACCAGCTGGCTTTAGCAGAACTGAAAGAGTGCATTGAGAAGAGGACCATGGAAGGGCGATCTTCAAAAATTTACTTTACAATCAGTATGAACCTGGATGTATCTGAGGAAGCAGTGGTAATTCAGGGCTACTTTTGAAAGCACTGAAATATGTCTCAACTTAAAACAGCACCTAGGGCAATTTTTTTCACTCTCTCTCTTTTTTTTAATCAGGTGATGTTTTCTCTGGCCTGTATTCTTCCTTTTAAATACCCTGCCGTTCTGCCTGAAATTACTGTCAGGTATGTTACAGACCCTGGCCAACTTTAGAGGTCAAAAGTAATCTGAGAACAAAAGTAATTCTCAAGTTTGTTCGAGAAAATTGATTTAATGTTTAATCCCATATCTTTTCCCTCAGGTCAGAATTATTAAGTAGATCCGAGCAGGCTCAGCTGAATACGGATCTGACCGCATACCTACAAAAGAACTGTCTTGGAGATGTCTGTATACTGAATGCCACAGAGTGGGTTCGAGAACATGCTTCTGGCTACATCAGCAAAGACATCACCCCATCCCCTGCTCCAGGAAGTACAGTCCAGCCAGGCGACCACATTCTCACAAGGCTCTGGATCTACAGCCATCACATCTACAACAAATACAAAAGAAAGAATATTCTAGAGTGGGCAAAGGAGCTTTCCCTCTCTGGGTTTAGCATGCCTGGGAAACCTGGTGTTGTTTGTGTGGAAGGCCCACAGAGTGCCTGTGAAGAGTTCTGGTCAAGGTTGGCTATCACAACCTTTTTTTTCGTTGCCATGTGCGGGCTTTCCCGCCTCTTACCACGAGTGGGCACTACTCTCTCGTTGTGGCGTGTGGGCTTCTCATTGCAGTGGCTTCTCTTGTTGCAGAGCACAGGCTCTAGACACACGGGCTCAGTAGTGTGACTTGCTGGCTCTAGGGCGACAGGGATGGGCTTCAGGAGTTGCGGCTTGCAGGCCCTAAGGCATGCAGGCTTCAGAAGGAGTTGTGGTTTGCGGGCCCTAAAGCATGCAGGCTTCAGGAGTTGTGGCACATGGGGTTAGTGGCTTCAGAGTACACGGAATCTTGCTGGGCCAGTGATCGAACCCATGTCCCCTACACTGGCAGGTGGATTCTTACCCACTGTACCACCAGAGACGTCCAAGGCTTGCACAACTTTTGTATGCCTTGTCAATTTTTACAGTATACAACCTGATAGTTCAGTTCAGTAGCTCAGTCCAACTCTTTGCGACCCTATGGACTGCAGCACGCCAGGCTTCCCTGTCCATCATCAACTCCCAGAGCTTGCTCAAACTCAGGTCCATCAAGTCGGTGATGCCATCCAACCGTCTCATCCTCTGTTGTCCCCATCTCCTCCCACCTTCAATCTTTCCCAGCATCAGGGTCTTTTCCAAGGAGTCAACTCTTCACATCAGGTAATGGAGTTTCAGCTTCAGTATCAGTCCTCCCAATGCATATTCAGGACTGATCTCCTTAGGATGGACTGGTTGGATCTCCTTGAAGTCCAAGGGACTCTAAGAGTCTCCTCCAACACCACAGTTCAAAAACATCAATTCTTTGGCACTCAGCTTTCTTTATGGTCCAATTCTCACATCCATACATGACTACTGGAAAAACCATAGCCTTGACTAGACGGACCTTTGTTGGCAAAGTATTGTCTCTGCTTTTCAATATGCTGTCTAGGTTGCTCATAGCTTTTCTTCCAAGAAGCAAATGTCTCTTAATTTCATGGCTGCAGTCACCATCTGCAGTGACTTTGGAGCCCAAGGGAAAAAATTCTGTCACTGTGTCATGTATCGCATGATACTAGAGATGTGGAAATCTGTGTGTCCCTGAAGTCATATCAGGATTTAGTCTAAAACAGCACTCACATTTGGTCAGCGTACTCCCCTCACCTGACACAGGGCACAGAGAAGATGTTCTGTAGATAGATGTTAAATCACGCCCCTGCCCACAACACTGTCTACTGTCCCCTCCATATCTATGGATCTGATTCTTCTCTCTTAGCAATGCTGTTAAAATTGTGTGTACCCTGTGGAACAAGGCGATTTCTAATCTTATTTCTCTGAAAGTGAGAAATGAAAAGTGTCAGTCGCTCAGTCGTGTCAGTCGCTCAGTCGTGTCCGACTCTTAGCAACCCCATGGACCGCAGCCTGCCCAGCTCCTGCATCCATGGAATTCTCCAGGCAAGAGTACTAGAGTGGGTTGTCATTCCCTTCTCCAGGGGATCTTCCTAACCTAGGAACTGAATCAGGGTCTCCTGCATTGCAGCAAATTCTTTACTGTCTGAGCCACCAGGGAATCTTATTTCTCTACTGCTACCCCAAATGACAAGCCCCTTTGAGAGGTCGAGATTGAGGAATTACTACATTTGTAAAATGCTCATACCAGGCAGTGATAATGGCAGTAAATGAGTTTGGGGATGGGATATGGAGGAAATGGCAACCCACTCCAGTATTCTTGCCTGGGAAATCCCTTGGACAGAGGAGCCTGGCGGGCTTACAGTCCATAGCCTTGCAAACAGACATGACTGAGCATGCATTACTGGAATCATATTTGATTAAAATAAAATCCATGTGAGATAAAAGGACATTTCTTGTAGGAAAAGGCATTGATAGATCTTTTTTTATAACTTCTACTTTCAGGGCTTTAGAATACACATCTTCAAAATTTCTATTCTGAAAATTTCTTTTCAGGCTCAGAAAACTAAACTGGAAGAGAATTTTAGTTCGCCATCGAGAAGACATTCCTTTTGATGGTACAAGTGAGGACATGGAGAGACAAAGAAAATTTTCAGTTTTTGAAGAAAAAGTATTCAGTGTTAATGGAGCCAGAGGAAACCACATGGACTTTGGCCAGCTGTATCAGTTTTTGAATGCCAACGGGTGTGGAAATGTTTTCCAGATGTTGTTTGGTGTGGAAGGACAGTGAACAGGGGATCGGCTGAAAGCATTTGCCATTGTTGGTCTTTTGACTTTTTCCTCTCTTTTTCTTGAAAGATCAATTTTACTTTAGTCCCATTCTAGAATGTTAGGGGGGAAAAAGAAGAAAGGCAATGTAGCAGAAATGCATCTGTTAAAAATATGTCATGATTAGAACTGAGTTTTAATTTATGATCTTAAAATTGTTGGTAGACATTTCTTGACTTACAAGCTACCTATTTTGAAATAGAAGTTAATTATGTTTAATTATAACGTGGGTGGTCCAACTTGGCACCCATTCCCGACCCCTTTGCCCTGTATCTGTCTCCACTAAAGAACCTGGAAAAGCTAAATGCTCACTGTCTCAGACTCTCTTGCAGCTAGGGTGGCTGGGGAACACAGCTTTGACCATGGAACCTCTAGGAAAACTTTTGCTTCCCTGATTAAAGTGATAGATGCAACTGGGGCATCTCTTCCCTCTCTTCTGTCACAAACACCAAAATGATCACTGGAGCTGCAATAGCCCTTTCAGCCACGAAGGAAGGGGGGGTCAAGAGAGCCACAGAGATGCCATTCCTCAAGTAGTTGAACTGCTGATCCAACACTAGCTCTGCCTATCTCTAGACAGCTTATTAGGAAATAAAACCAGTTTTATTTGTGCCTGTTACTAGCAGCTGAAAGCAAGTTTGCCAATTAGATTTTTTTCAAAGTATCAGTTTTACATGTACCCCAGCCATTTGGTACAAAGACAGGTAGGATTTTTCTTAAACAGAGTTTGCAGTTCATCTCTATTTTTTGTACACTCACACTCTGCCCCTGCTCCTTGGCTTACCTCACAGAAGGCTTTGAAGACTTTTTAACAGGTCTCAAGCATGCATGGAATTGGTAATTTAGAGCATTCGTTTTTTGGCAAATTGGATTTTGACAAATTTGTTCATTCTGCAAGTGGCTTTCTGTAAATCTACTTTCAGCAAATTGACCCACTCAAATGAACACACTACCTGGTTTTTGAGACCCTGCATAAGCCAGTTTAAAAAGCGATGATTAAATATTTGCTAATTGCTAGCATGCAGGTTGATCCTGTGTTTTGGGTAGTCCTTGAGTCAGACTGGAGGAACTCGGGCGGTGGGGGGGGGGGCACAATGCATTGTTTATCTTAGTAAAACAGAGGCAACTTACGTGGCCATCACTAAGGGAGGCAACAAGTATGTTATGCTATGTATTATCCAATGCTAGGTAGAAAACAAGGGCTAAAGTAGAACTACAAAGAAATGTGGATAGATCTTAGATATACACACAGGGAAGAATCCAAATGGTATTCATGGATGCAAGTCTTACGTGCCTTCTCGGGTTCCCTTCCTGCTGCCCACCTCCCCAGTGCCCTGTAGCTGCCCTGGAAATGCCAGTCCTTCCTCCGCTGCCACCACACAGCCAGATGGACCAGCTGTACCTTAGTTTCTGACTTCCCCAGCCACTTCCAGATTTGGATGCAGTAGCCCACCAAGCATGAAACCAACATAGCAACAGGCCACCAAGGGAGCCAGGAGATGCCCATGTTCCTTTCAGCAGGGCTAAACTGCTAAAACTTCTTTACTCTCTGTACATTATTTTAATGAAAAACATTGTATGTATAAATATATAGATCTCAAGTGTAATATAAAAACAGACTACGATAATGTAGCTTTATAAGCTTTCTTCCCAGACAGCTGTCAAATTTAGACATTGAACTATTAACACAATGACCAAGAGAAGTACAGATTTTTCAACCTCATACTTAAGAAATTTTCTCTGAAAGTGAATCGAAGTATTAGTCATCAATAAAGAAAACAGCAAGTTAGTCTTCCTACATTATATAATGTAAAAGACAAAAGCTGTAAGAAACTAAAGTTAAATTTAATAGGCAATATAGCTTTTTTAGACTTTTACCAATGATTATGGGCTTCTCTGGTGGCTTGGTGGTAAAGAACTTGCCTGCCAATGCCAAGACAGAGGTGTGATCCCTAGGTTGGAAGAATCCCCTGGAGAAGGAAATGGCAACCTACCCCAGTGTTCTTGCCAGGGAAGTCTCACAGACAGTGGAGCCTGGCAGGTTCCTTACAGTCCATAGGTCACAAGAGTGAACTGCGCCACTATGATGTGAGGCCACTTGGAAATTCAAGCAAACCTGAGCGGGTCTGAGCCCCGCATTGCTTGGGACAGGGCGCAGGTAGTTAACATCTAGGAGGTGTCAGAAAAAGCTGCGTTCGAGTCCTGTGCATTGGCAGCAGGAGCCAGGGCAAGAGGCCTTACTCTGCTGACCCTGCTGTTTATAAACATGGATGGTATCATGCCTATCTCAAAGAACGCTGGAAAGATTAAATGAAAGGAAAAAGTGAAGTCACTCAGTTGTGTCCGACTCTTTGTGACCCCATGGATATAGCCTACCAGGCTCCTCCATCCATGGGATTTTCCAGGCAAGAGTACTGGAGTGGGTTGCCACTTCCTCCTCCAGGGGATCTTCCCAACCCAGGGATCGAACCTGGGTCTCCCTCATTCCGGGCAGACTCTTTACCCTCTAAGCCACCAGGGAAGCTTTTGCAAATGTCCTAAAATTGTATATACACAGCACTCAGCAGGCCTTCAATAAATGGTACCTATTATATGCTAGCTTTAGTGTTCAGTTCAGTCGCTCAGTCGTGTGACTCTTTGTGACCCCATGAACCGCAGCAGGCCAGGCCTCCCTGTCCATCACCAACGCCCAGACTTTACTCAAACTCAGGTCCATTAAGTCAGATGCCATCCAACCATCTCATCCTCTGTCATCCCCTTCTCCTCCTCCCTTCAATCTTTCCCAGCATCAGGGTCTTTTCCAATGAGTCAGCTCTTTGCATCAGGTGGCCAAAGGATTGGAGCTTCAGCTTCAGCATCAGTTCTTCCAATGAATATTCAGGACTGATTTCCTTGAAGATTGACTGGTTTGATCTACTTGCAGTCTAAGGGTCTCTCAAGAGTCTTCTCCAACACCACAGTTCAAAAGCATCAATTCTTCGGCGCTCGGCTTTATGGTCCAACTCTCACATCCATACATGACTACTGGTATGAAATACGTGTTTTCAAGTTCTAAATAAGCAGGAGGCTGGTGGGGATAAGAGAAAGCAAAATTAAATGCAGAACTGGCTAGAATCAGAGGAGGTGGGGACATGCAGGAATTTTAGAAATTCTCCTGCCTCTAAGGAGGGAACAAACCTTTCCTTAACAAAGCGAGGAAGGCAGGATTTGCCGCCTTGGGTCTCCAAGGCGTGGCCTCCTACTGGGCAGGAATTACGTCACTCATATGGGCGTGGCTCCAAGTGTGACGTTCCCCGAAGGGGAGGGTCCGGGAAGCGGCCGGAGGTGGGGGCGGAAGTGGGGCGGGAGATGGGCGGGGTGGGTGGCGGAAGGGGCGGGCTGAGGGAGGTTGTTCCTGTGAGCCCTTTCCCGGTGCCAGGGGCCGGAAGTTGTGGCCCGGCTGTGTCAACCCGGGGGCTGCGGGCTGGGAGTGCGGCTGAGACCGCGACCATGGGCGGGAAGAACAAGCAGAGGACCAAGGGGAACCTGAGGGTGAGTGCCGGGTGACCCAGCCGGCGCGGGAGTCCTCTCATCGCTGCGGCTGGCTCTGTCTGCCGGCGCATGGCCGGAGGTTGTGTGGAGCGCGACTGTGGGGTGGCATGTGTTTGCGTGCCCAGTGTGACCTCCCTGTTGTGTGTGCGTCCCTGCGGGCGGGTGGGATATCTCTGAGCAGAATGGGGATGTTAAGCAGAGGGGAAAGGTGTTGCCGTGCCCAGCTGTCCCCAGCCGAGCACACTTCCTAGCCACTCCCCCACCCCCCCGTTTTCGTTAAGAATTGGTTCAGTGTCAGCTTCCCCTGGAAGGTTACCTGGCCAGGGTGGCAGGGGGTGGCATCATGAACAAGGGAGGGGAGTGGGAGATAGTTAAGGTGAGCCTGGAGTGCACGGAGTCTCGGATCACGTCGCTCCTTCGCTCAAAAAGCTGTTGTGCCTCCCCACATCCATCAGGGTATAGGCAAAGCCCTTACGATGATGTACATACACGGTATGGGGTCTGCTCCGGCCCCTCTCCATCTCCAACCCCATCTTCAGCTTCCTTCTCTCTCACTCCATCAGGCCACACTGATCTCTTCCCGCACCTTGACCTTGCATGGCAGGCTCCCGATGCTCTTTTGTTAGGTGGCTCCAAATTTTGTTCGAGACTTATCAGTGAGGTCTCCCATGATCACCCTATATTTAGTTGTAGCCCTCCCCTCCCCTTACTGTTCTCTTTTCCTGCTTTAGTTTATCGCATTGCACATCTGACTTCTAACATACTATTTGTTGATTGTCCAACTTCATTTACTGTCTTGCTTCGTTAGAATATTAGTATAGGACGTAAGTATTTTATGAAGGCAGGTGTTATCTGCTGCTATTATCTTTGGAACCTGGAACAAAGATTAGCATATAGCAGAAGTTCACTAAATACTTGTTTAAACCCCAAAGTGGACTAAACATACAAGACTGAGAATGTCATAATGGTGTATTTTTTGTAAAGATTTTTTTTTATGGTACTTTATATTTATTATGGCACAGTGTAATTTCATGAAGATGCTTCTTTCTGATCCAGTTCTAGTGATTTCAGTACCACGGTTTTCTTAGATCTGTCAGTCTTCTTTCGTGATTAATAATATCAACAATAATAATAGTAACTTGCCTTGTGTCAGTACTCTTTTAAATATTTTACTTGCACCCTCATTTAATTTTATTTTTTTCTTTAAAAATTTTTCTCAGTGTTTAGTTTTGAAGTATTCCAAATATGAGGAAAAGTTGCAAGAATACTGGAGCAACAACTCATAAATTCTTTACCTAGAAATACCAATTGGTAGGGCTTCCCAGGTGGCGCTAGTGGTAAAGAACTGGGCTGCCGTTGCAGGAGCCATGAGAGATGTGCGTTCGATTCCAGTACTCTGGCCTGTAATCCCATGAACAGAGGAGCCTGGTGGACTGCAGTCCATAGGGTCACAGAGAGTCAGATGACTGAAGCAGCTTGGTAAAAACACTCACAAACCAGTTGGTAATCTGGTCACGTTTGCTTTCTCTTTCTAAATATATGTATTTTGCCAAACCATATGACAATTAGGGGCAGAAATCATGACCCTTAATTCCTAAATACTTCAGCATGTACATTCTAAAAACAGCAACATTCTTCTTCATAACCATGAGAAATTGTCACATGCAGAAAATGTAACTTCAGTATAATACTGTTATCTAATAATATGCAATATTATATTCACGTTTCTGTAGTCATCTCAGTATTGTTCTCTATAACTTTTATTTTAGATACAACACTTTTAAAAACATTGGAGATCCACTGAAGGATCATTCATTCCATTTAGATCTAGGCAGTTTCTTAGTGCCTTATTTTTGTTTGGTTTTTTTGGAGGAGCATTCTTTTATAACATGGACAGTTTAGCAGAATGTAGACAATTGATTTGCTTAACTTAGATTTGTCTAATTGTTCCTCATAATTAGATTCAGGTCAGACAGTTTTTGACAGAAATACTTCCTTGGTGATGTGTCTTTCTTAGCGCCTCTCACACCATAGAGACACATGGTGCCTGCCTGTTTCATTATGGGTGGTGTATGTTTAATCACTTGATTAAGCTGATGTTCATTGTATAGGTTTCTCTTTCCACTGACTATCAACAAATAATCTATGGAATGGTAGTTTGAGATTAGGATTAACCTGTTACAGACTTTCATTTAATGGTTTTGAGCATCCTTTGATGATTTTTGCTGAGATCAGTTATTATTATGGTAGTTTGAAAACTTATGTTTAATCATGACTTCACCCTAAGTAATGATATAGTTACTGTTACCTCATTTTAAGCCACCTTCCGTGGTGGCTCAGAAGGTAAAGAGTCTGCCTGCAATGCAGATGACCTGGGTTTCATCCCTAAGTCAGGAAGATCCCCTAGAGAAGGAAACCCACTCCAGTATTCTTGCCTGGAAAATCCCATGGATGGAGGAGAGACTGGTGGGCTACAGTCCATCAGGTCGCAAAGAGTTGAGTCAAAGCTATGGTTTTTCTAGTAGTCATGTATGGATGTGAGAGTTGGACCATAAAGAAAGCTGAGTACCAAAGAATTGATGCTTTTGAACTGTGGTGTTGGAGAAGACTCTTGAGATACCCTTAGATTGCAAGGAGATCAAACCAGTCAGTCCTCAAGGAAATCAGTCCTGAATATTCCTTGGAAGAACTGATGCTGCAGCTGAAGCTCCAATCCTTTGGCTGCCTGATGTGAAGAACTGACTCATTGGAAAAGCCCCTGATGCTGGGAAAAATTGAAGGGAGGAGGAGAAGGGGACGACAGAGCATGAGATGGGTGGCATCACTGACTTGATGGACATGAGTTTGAGCAAGCTCCAGTAGTTGGTGATGGACAGGAAACCCTGGCATGCTGCAGTCCATGGGTTCGCAAAGAGTCAGACACGACTGAGTGACTGAACTGAAAGGATTTTTTTTTTTTGAAAGGATTTTTTTAAAGTTTGCTGTTAAAAAAAAAAGGATCAAATTGTGATGCGGGACCTTTGTATTGAATTTGGGACTGGAACACATGGTGGGAACAATTGAGAAGGGAGGAGGGAAGTGGGATGAAGGAAGAAAAGAGTGGCAGGAAGGTGACTGGAGAGGTTGAGTTCAGATGGTGAAAATCTTAAAAGTCATCCTGAATTTGGTCTTTAAACTGTAGACTCAGGGTTGCCACCTCAAATGCCTCTAGAAGCCAGGTACAAAAGAATGAAGTAGGTGTGGTATAAGAAAATTAACTGCCAGAAACAGAATCCAAGTTCTTAATTTTTGGACTGTGGGTACAAGTAGCTAATCCACAATGGAGAAATTAATGAGAAACAGTAACTGCATTTTAAATTGAAAGTAAACCTTGAAAAAGATATAATTAGTTAAAAATAGTTTGTTATTTTTGAAACTAGAAATCTGATACCTTTTCTCCTGCACTGTCAGCTCTGATCTTAAGGTCAGTTCAGCCTTGACTCTTTCAGCTTTTTATACTATTTCATTATTCTGTTTCACAATGAAACTTTACTCATGAGATTATAGAGAAAATTCTAGGGTCTTAGTGTCATCATGGTTGGTTTTCAGAATTATACTTCACTGACTTCCTTTGTAGGTCTTTTAAATTAATTTTATTTTCTTTTTGGCCGTGCTGGGTCTTTGTTGCTACACGTGGTCTTTCCCCCTTTTCCTGGGTGGACTTCTCACTGCAGTGTCAGTTGTGGCATACAGGCTTGGGTGCCTTGTAGCATGTGGGATTTTCCTGGACCAGGGCTTGAATGCATGTCCCCTGCACTGGCAGGTGGATTCTTAAGTCCTTCTTTGTAGCTCTTTACTCCTGTATCAGTATTGAGAAAGGTGAACTGAATAATGTTAGTTCATTTTAATAAAGTCTTAAAATAGAGAGCCTTTTTTGAAATTAGTCTTAAATGCTTCTGTTTTAGGGGGGAAAAATAAGTCCATCATTTTCATTTCTGGTCACTCATTTCAGTTCAGAAAGTAGTCCAGATTATTATTTCTTGATAACTGAGTTTCCCAAACACGGTTTTGCTGGGTATCAGCAAACTAAATCACACATTTGTATTTTCAGACATTCTTACAGAGAAATAAGAAACAGATGAGTTTAGATGAGTTGTGATGTCATCTTGAACATTGAACTGAGGCATTTTCGTATTAGATGACAGTGAATACATTAATTTCTTTCAACAGTTTAGATATTTTCTGTATCTGGCCAAAGAATCCTACTGGAAGCTACCATATTATGTAGCTTCCAACAAACCACTGACTATTATTCAAAACAAAAGAATGTACCTTATATCCTGACCACTGTATTTATTTTTATGTCCATAACTAATGTAGTTTGTAACCATTTTAGCCCATTAGGTTAGGCTTTGGTATGTGGAAATGAGTGTGTCTGCCCACAGGGAACTGCTGATCTAGAAGTTGCTGTCATTAGACTTGTCCTGTGATAGTTGCTTAGTAATATGTTGAATGAGGGAATGAATGAAAAGATATAATCCATTTGAGTTAATTTCGCATCACTACACAGCACACATATATGTATATATATACTGTTTATAAAAATGTTTGAAATAAAAAAATTCACTTATTCTTACCACATGTGATGTATTCTGATTTTTAAAATTTTGTTCTGTTTCTTTAAAATGACCTACAGGCTGCTAAGTTGATATCAGGAACCTCTAATGACTTGTGCATGTGTGCATGCTCAGTCACTTTAGTGTTTCCGACTCTTTGCGACCCTATGGACTGTAGCCCACTAGGCTCCTCTGTCCATGGGATTCTCCAGACAAGAATACTGGAGTGGGTTGCTATGCCCTCTTCCAGGGAATCTTCCCAATCCAGGGATCGAATTCATGTCTGCCCATGTCTCCTGCATTGCAGGCGGATTCTTTACCCACTGGGCCACCTGGGGAGCCCCTAGTGGCTTGTAGTTATAACTTAAAAAACATTGTTCTGATGTTTAGGAAAGCAGGAAATAGCTCCTAGGATCATTATCATTAAGTACTTGTGACAGAAGTATACATCTTTGGGGAACATTACAATAGAGGCATAGGCTAGGGGGAAAATGACCTCAAATGAGTTTGCTTCCTTGTGGGAATTGTCAGGGAATTATTCTAAAGAACTCAAAGTTAAATTTTGAACTCTTCCTGAATTCTGACTGGTTTTCTTCCTACTCTCTTACCAGCCTTCAAACAGTGGCCGAGCTGCAGAACTCCTTGCCAAGGAACAGGGAACGGTGCCTGGATTTATTGGCTTTGGAACATTTCACAGTGACCTAGGCTATGTTCCTGCTATTCAAGGAGCTGAAGAAATAGATAGTCTTGTGGATTCTGATTTCCGGATGGTGCTACGGAAACTTTCTAAGAAAGATGTCACAACAAAACTAAAAGCAAGTTTTGTTTTCATTAAAATGATCAAGAGAATCTTTTTGTTAAAATGTCATTGGCTTTTTTTTTCCCCTGGCCAAATTGCACAACCAGAGATCTAACCTGTGACCCCTGTGTTGGAAGCATGTCGTCCTAACCACTGAACCGCCAGGGAATTCCCATCATTAGCATATGTTACATAAAGAACAGTGAAATCATTTACCACTAATAAATACTTCTACAATTGTACTTTTTTTCTGACACATTTTATACTTATCTTCTGGATTATAAGTTAGTTTGTTGTTCTGCACTTTTTAGAATCACTTTGGAATTCTGGCTTTACATTTTTTCCCATTAGATAATGTAATTTTGACCCTATAATTGTAAATGGGTTTTTTTGTTTGTATATGTTTTATATTTTTTAAAAAGGGGAAAAAATGAAAAGTTTCTCTCATAGTAATCTGTGATGGAACTCTTAAATTTAGTATTATATGGCACAGACAGAAACAAAGTATTCTCATGTTACATAAAATAGACTAAACTTCTAGAACAGCAGAAATATAATCAGTAGTTAATATGATGACTCTTGATTCTTAATGATTTTAATGATTTACTTTTAGGCTATGCAGGAATTTGGAACCATGTGTACAGAGAGAGACACAGAAATTGTAAAAGGAGTTCTTCCATACTGGCCAAGAATTTTCTGCAAAATTTCACTTGTAAGTGTTCAGACTTTCCTAGTTTATTTCTCTTGTGTTGATGTTTTGTTTTTGTTTGAAGTTACGAGAACTATCAAATTTATGTGATTCATTTTTGGGGAGGGTTATGGATTGTTATGTCAGTATGGTTATACAGATTAGATTATGTAGGTTATACAAAGGAGTATGTGTTTTTGGAAAATAGGTCGTTACTATAGAGTTACCTAGATACTTTTGAAAAGTGAAAATGAAAGTCATGTCCACCTCTTTGAGACCCCATGGACTATACAGTCCATGGAATTCTCCAGGCCAGAATACTGGAGTGGGTAGCCTTTCCCTTCTCCAGGGGATCTTCCCCACCTAAGGATCGAACCCAGGTCTCCTGCATTCCAGGCAGATTCTTTACCAACTGAGCCACAAGGGGAGCCCAAGAATACTGGAGTGGGTATCCTAACCCTTCTCCAGTGGATCTTCCCAACCCTGGAATCTAACTGGGGTCTCCTGCATTGCAGGCAGATTCTTTACCAACTGAGCTACCAGGGAACCCCCCCTAGACACTTTTAAGTCACAGTAAATTTTGACAGGGCTTCTCTGGTGGCTCAGCAGTAAAGAATCCTCCTGCTAATGAAGGAGACTCAAGTTCGATCCCTGGGTCTGAAAGATCCCCTGGAGAAGGAGATGGCAGTGTTGTCTAGTATTCATGCTTGGAAAATCCTGAGGACAGAGGAGAGTAGCAGGCTACAGTCCCCAGGGTGCAGAAGAGTTGGAGGAGACTTAGTGACTAAACAGCAACAAATTTTGACAATGTAATTTCTTTGTATACTTGCTAGGGAAAAGTGAGAATGAATTGCTTCATTATCCCAGTTGTAGCCTTGACTTTATCTTGAATATAGTTCTTTTTATCTCATTGGAAAAAAGGAAGACTTAATCAGTTTTTATATATAATTATGGATTTTCCTTTAGTTCTGCACATAGGTGAATTCTTATTAATGGGTCTTCATAGCATACTCAGAAATGTCTGTATTTGTTTTTATGGGTTAGAGCTGATTTAAACCTTACTGTGTTTTCAATAGGATCATGACCGCCGGGTTCGAGAAGCCACACAGCAAGCTTTTGAAAAACTTATCCTTAAAGTAAAGAAACACTTGGCTCCTTATTTAAAAAGTTTAATGGGTTATTGGCTGATGGCTCAGTGTGATACTTATACACCAGCTGCCTCTGCAGCAAAAGATGCCTTTGAAGCAGCTTTCCCTCCGAGCAAGCAACCTGAAGCCATAGCGTTTTGTAAGGATGAAGTCACAAGTGTAAGTCCTAGGAACCATTCCATATCTATTTTTTAAAATATTTAAGGGATATGAGGCATATTACAAAGGCACCTCTTTCACCTAGCATTGTAAAGGAATGAGAAATGAAATATTTTCAGTGGAAGATTGCCTTTTTTAAATGGTGTATCACAAAATTGACCATTTTGGCTTTTTAAACACGATTAACTTTTCGGATTGGACCATTCTTAAATTAGTTAGGTTTTTCCTTCTTTAATATCTAATTTACCATGTCTAAAAAATTTGAGGTATGTGCTTTGTAATATATAAACTAAAAAAAGAATCCATCTGAAAATTAAATCTAAACTTTTTTCCTCCCATATTTTTAAATCAATACATGTATACAGATATATTTCATCCTGATAATCCTTTGTATTTATATACTACAGTTTATTTAACTTCTTTCATATTAGTATACATTTGGGGTTTTTCCCTGGTGTTTTATGGTAACGAACACTGCTTCAGTGAACATTTTTAAATAGATCTCTTTATACCCTGTAGGGATGGGAGTTACCAGAACTTCTAGTAATTCAATATGTTGGGTCAAAGGATAAGAACTTTAAAAATTTTTATAGATATGGATAAATTGCCCTTCAAAAGGCCATCCAAATTTATACTCCCATTAACAGATATACATTTCTCCAACACTTGGCCAACACCTTTACCAAATTGATATTGGCCATAGCTTTTGTGACTTTCAGTTTGTGTGTAATACTGTCCTCTTTTCATCTTTTCCCTCATTTGCCATTCCTGATATATGAGCTATAAAAAGTAAATTCCAGACTTGTTAGTATTATAGCAAGAAGTAAGAATAGGTGAGCTGTGAGTCCATTGAGGAGAGATGAGGTTTAGGAAAAAAATCATGCTTTCATTCATTCCCCTGTTTAGTCTTCTTATATTTCCATACCACTCTGTATATAATCCTACTTAAACATCCTCTCTCTCCTAACCTCCCTCCCTCCTTCCCTGCCTTCCACTTTTAAATTAATCAGCCTTTCTGTGGTTCCCATTACCCTTTCAAATTCAGGTTGCTTCTCTTGGCCTACAGGATTCTGCATGATCCATTACATATCTGATCTCTTCACCCAGTGTATCTCTACACAGGCACACAAATACATTCTTCTAGTTCCTTATTTAAGTTCTTGGTTCTTCCATTCTTATTTTTCTGGGGTACCAAAGTTCTTTTTTTAGGATGACAGTTTGTAGTTTTAATCATATTCTCAAAGGGAGTTCTCTGACCCAACTGTAAATTAGGAAGCATTAGTTTATTTAAAATATCAAGCATAAATGTTATGAGAGTGAAGTATCATGAGTTTGGACACTTAAGAGTTTTAGAAAATGGGTTTTGAGACAATTAATTTGGCTCTTCATAGTTTTTTTTTGTTGTTGTTCTTGGCTTTGTTATGATTGGATAACTGATCATTGAATACGTGGATTAGTTCCTGTATTATTTTACCTTTAGTTGGCTGTGTCACAGCTATACAGATATTGGTTTGAACTTTTCTGAGTTCAAATCAGTTTATTAGAGAGGAGTAAGACAGATGAGATTAAAATGTCACAGTGTATGTCAGAGATCATGGGCTCTGGCTCATACCATTGGGTTCCAGTCCCTCTCTGCCATTAGCTGGGGTGTGTGACCACGAGCAAGTTTATGGCCTCCATTTCCTCATCTATTAAAGTGGGAATTCCCTGGTACTTCACTGAGTTGCTGTGAGGATTAATTTAGTTAATGCATGGGATACATGGTGGGTGGAAAAGCTCAGTAAACGCTGGCTATTGTTATTGCTGATAAAATTGATACTGGAGCGGTGGACTTGCTTGTACTCCACCCCAGAAATAAGCAGCCTTACTCTGCATTTCAAATGGAACCTTAGACTTTCCTCTGTGATGGAGCAGAACACAGTGTATGTTCTTCTCTGTGAGGAGGGAGGTGCTTAAAAAAGCTAGACCAGGGAAGCCAAGCCTAATTCTGTCCCAGACCTCCTAATCAGGTGTCCTTTCACTTCACTGCTGCCTGCAAAGAGGAATGAAAAAGCAAGAGGACAAGAGCATTTAGGGAGAAATTCCTCTTGGCAGAAACTAGAGATGTTTGAAAGAAGTTGCCTCTCCTTCTTTACCCTAATAGCTCCCCAAAATTGGTGAAATTTGAACCTTTTAGTTTTGCTCCTTTTGTGAGAATGAGGATTAAGAACTTTTAGGTAAGATGTAGTTTATACTCTTGTCTCTTCACCATCAACAGCTCAATAAGATCTCAATCCCCCTCTGTAGGTGCTACAGGATCATCTTATCAAAGAAACACCTGATACCCTCAGTGACCCACAGTAAGTTGTATTGTGTCTGTGTGACTCAGGTTAAGTGAAACTCCGTTACACTCATTGGTCATAGGTAACAAGAGGATAATTTCAACGTGACTTTGAAAAGAGGGATTCTTTAAAAAAAAGAAAAAGGATTCAGAATGTAGAGATGAAGATACTTAATGCAATACTATTTCCCAGGTGCAGTTCTAAGTGCTTTGACCTGCAAGTTGTCCCTCTGTTTAATTTGAATTATCTTGGAGCTCACACGTTTGGTTCTTTACAAAGAGATGGTTTTAGATTTTTTTTTTCCACATTTGCCTTTTGACACTCATAGCAGGAAGCATTTTAAGTTCTGGATGAAAATAATTAAAGAACTGTGAATAGTTGTATTAAAAGAATACTAAGATGGTGCATTTGCCTTTGACTCTTGTGTTCTAATGAAGCTATTAAGAGTCTGTAAGGGAAAGTAGTCTTAGATACAGTATTATTTATTCTCCAGAATCATCCAATCATCCATCACTACTACTGAGAGTGATGTATACCTATACACTTATTTCTGGCCACTCCTTTTCGTCTACTTTAACCTGGTATTATTCAAAAAATATGTGATTAAAATTGTGTATTTTTATTTTGTGTGGGGGTTTGACACAGGGAGAATGAATATAGAAATAAAGTAACTTTGGTAGATATTCAGGATAAAAATATTTAAAAAAGAAGCACTGCATACGTAGCTTGTCTTATTCTCAATCCTTACATATGTTTATTTTCTTTTCAAATCAAGAACTGTTCCAGGGGAAGAGAGAGATGCTAAATTCTATCGAGTTGTAACTTGTTCCTTATTGGCATTAAAGAAATTGCTTTGCCTGTTACCTGATAATGAGCTTGACTCTCTGGAGGAGAAATTTAAGTCTCTTTTATCACAGAATAAGTTTTGGAAGTATGGAAAACACAGTATACCTCAGGTATCTTAAACTTTTGGTTTTAAGACATTTCTCTGATTCCTTTTTCTCTCCTGATCTTGTTAGTTTTTATTTATGCTTAATGTTTATTGTTTATGTTTAAAACTCTGCAAACACATTTTTGTGCTAGGACTGAATCACTTCTCTATTAGAATGTTAATTGTATTTTCATTTTTTTACTTAGTTATTTGGACCTCAGATGCAAAGTTGAATCATCGTCTTCCTCTGTTCCTGGCACCTTAAAACTGTTGTATGTGTGTGTGCAAAGCTCTTTTATTTAATGTATTTGTTTTTTCCTTTTGGTCTTTCTCCGTTCTCCACCTCCACCAGCTGACCATTCTAAATGTGATTAATCTATGTGCTTTTGCGTGTGTAGTTGAGTCTCAGTATTGCGATAATTATGTTCTGTGAAGTCCACAAACACTGAATACTGAAGCATTGCTCTTAGAGGTCCTGTGAGTCTCCAGTCACAACATCTCGGTAATTGGCCAGCACATTACCTTATTTTATGTTTGTCTGTTTAAAGACACCTCAATTAATATATGTTGTTAATTCACTGACTTTGAACTCCAGCACAACTGTAGTCAACATCATGCCTGGATGAAGTTTATCTTATTTTCTTTGTTAGGCATGTCCCAACCTATGTGTTTTTAATTCACATGAATGATTTCTGTGTTATATTTCATCTCATTTATTGCTTTTTACGTAGTAATTTTTTTCTAAAAGTACTGAACTGTTTAAATCCGTCACATTCCTGTATGTGTATAGTCGGTCCGTGGCTTCTCACTGATGGGTAGTACTCAAAAGTCTGCATTTGTTCCATTTTATACCCGTTCACTTCCCTGGTGATACACACCCTGGTTGCCTCGGACTCCCTACTTCCACAAATAAGGCAGCATTTAGCATCTTCATTCATGTATCCCCGATCTGTGAGAATTTCTCTTTCTGAAATCCTCTTAATTTTTGAATTGCTGAGTCAAAGAGTACATGCGTACTTGATTTTCTGAAGTAGCACCAGAGTGCTCACCTGGTCGGCTGCATTACTCTAGGCTCAACCAGCAGTACGTGATGAATACTATTAGTATGCATCTTGTATTTTAACTAGGACTAGGCATCATTCAACTTCCTGTTTTTTATCCATCTAATTAGGAGTTCAAATGAAGCTGTCTAATTGCTCTGCTAACTGGTGACTTAACATCTCTTCATAAGCTTTTGAAATGTTTGTGTTTCCTCTATAGACTACTTGTTCATATCTTTTTTCCCTTTTTTTCTATTAGAATTCTCTTTTTCTTCTACGGGAGTTCCTTGTATATTTTAAGTATTAGTCGTTTTGACACTTTCAGTCATTGTAAATTATCTCCCATTCTGTTACCTTTCATGTGTCCTCTTATAAAAAAAACCTTAATTTCGATGTAATCAAAACCACTGGTTTTGCCTTATGAAGTCCTTTCTCACTTAAAAAAATTTTTTTTTAAATTATTTATTTATTACTTTGTATTTGGGTTTTTTTTTTTTTTTGGCCATGCCACACAGCTTGTTGGATATTAGTTCCCCCGGCCAGGGATTGAACTTGGGCCCTTTTCAGTGAGCACTTGGGAGCTGTAACCACTAGACCACCAGGGAGTTCCCTGTATCTGGATTCTTTTGCTCAGCATAATGTTTTGAAGATTCTTTGTTGGTGCTTTTATCAGTATTTCAAAGTAATTGTACTGTTTTCACTCTAATCAGCAGTGTATGAGGTTTTTAGTTCTGTATCCTTACTTTGATATTGTCTGTTGTTTTAAGTTCATTCCTTCAGATGTGGGATTGGGGATCAGCAATTTACAGCTCATGGGTCAAAATCTGGTATAGCTGACCTGTTTTGTGAATCATTTTTGTGTTGTTTGTGGCTGCTTTATGCTACCATGGCAGAACAAAGTAGTAACAGAGACCATATGGTTTGCACAGTTTAAAATGTTTATTTCCTGGCTCTTTAAATAAAATGTTTGCTGACCTCTGGAGTAGAGACTTTTCACTGTGGTTTTAATTTGCATTTCCCTCAGGGCTAATGATATTGAACATGTTTTAATGTGCTTATTGGCCGTTGTGTATCTTTTTTTTTTTTTTTTGGCCATATCATGTGGCAAGTGGGAAAGCAGAATTTTAGTTCTGTAACCAGAGATCAAACCCAGGCCCCTGCAATGAAAGTGCTGAGTCCTAACCACTGGACTGCCAGGGAATTCCCTATCTTTTTTTTTTTTTTTTTGAGGTGTTTCTTTAACCCTTTTGCTTATTTTAAATTTAATATGTTATATCTTTTATAACTAACATTTCTACTTGATTTTTGTATATTGTGTTTCTTTGATGAAATTTTCTACTTTTTAAAGAGCCGTTTTAGATTCACAGCAAAATTGAGGAAAAAGTGCAGATATTTCAAATATACCTCTGGTCCCTCATATACATAGTTTCCCCCATTATCAACATCCCCTTACCAGAGTGAAACGTTTTTTTTTTTTTCCCCACAACTGATGAATCAACATTAATACATCATTATTATCCAGAATCTATAATTTACACTAGGGTTCATGTTCATGCTGTATGTTCTGTATTGGACAGATGTATAGTGACATTTATCTCGTGTTTTCCCGTTCAATGTTAAAGTTTCCTTTACCTTGCTGAGTATAGTTATAATAGCTGCTTTAAAGTCCATGTCTGATAATCCCATCTTGGGATTGGTATCAGCTAATTATCTTATCCTTTGAGATGGGATCACATTTTCTTGGCTTTTGTATGTTGAGTGATGTTAGATTTTTATCCTAGACATAAATATTTAGATTGTAGCATGGAATATTATGTTTTGGAGACAGGATTGTTTTACATCACTCCAAAGGGTGTTGATGTGTTTGTGTTACTAGACAGTCAGCTTGGTTAGACTCAAACAGCAAACTCACGCCCGCAGTGGGCATGGTTCAAGTGTCAGCTGTGGATCTAGGCTATTTAAACACAGAACAAGGGGGTTGTTTTCTTCCTGGAGTTCCCCGCTGCGCTCTTGAGTCTGGGTTACCCTGGGCTGCTTTTCCTATTTCCTTCAGTTCCCCCACCCAGAAGGATTCAGGCAGCTGTAGCTGCCCCTGTGCCTCTGGTGGTGACTGCAGCCACCTTCAGGGCAAAGTTGAACAAAATGGGATCTCAGTATGTGTGGACTGCTTCCTCCAAGTGATGTCACCTCCTCCAAAATGTATATTTCAGTCTTCAGAGACCTCAGATAGTTTTTTGGGTTGGGTTCACAGAGTCTGTAGTCGTTCTTTGCAGGAAGATCAATGTATCAATCTCTATTGATATTCCATATTCTTTTGCCTATTTTTAAGTTGGGTTTTGGTCTTTATTTTTGAGTTATGAATGTGGTTTATTTATCCCGTATATAAGTATTATGTCAAAGGAAACATCATGAATGTTTTCTTCTAGTATATAGCTTGCTTTTTTACTTTTTTCATGGTTTTTGTAGAGTAGATGGTTTTGAAGTCCCTTTTATCAATATTTTTTCTTTTACACATCATGCTTTTGATGTCTTATCTAAGGAATCTTTGCCTACGTGAAAGTTACAGATTTTTTGATATTTTATTCTAGAAGTTTTATAGTTTAGGTCCATTTAGAGTTCATTTTCAGAGAAGGCAATGGCAACCCATCCAGTACTCTTGTCTGGAAAATCCCATGGACGGAGGAGCCTTGTAGGCTGCAGTCCATGGGGTCACTAAGAGTCAGGCATGACTGAGCAACTTCACTTTGACTTTTTACTTGCCTGCACTGGAGAAGGAAATGGCAACCCACTCCAGTGTTCTTGCCTAGAGAATCCCAGGGACAGAGAAGCCAATGGGCTGCCGTCCATGGGTTCGCACAGAGATGGACATGACTGAAGCGACCTAGCAGCAGCAGCAGCAGCAGCAGCAGAGTTAATTTTTGTGTAGGCATAAAGGTGAGAGTCAAATTTATTTTTGTATAGCTATCTATCTGTTGAAAGACTACTAACTCCCTGCCTCCTCCCACCCCAGCCCTGACTTCTTTGTCAAAATTCAGTTGAACATATGTGTAGGATTTTAATTTTGGGCTCTTTTCCCATCACATCTTATGCCTGTCTTTATACCAGTACCACACTTTTATTATTGTTTAATGGTAAGTCTTGAAACCTTCCAACTTTGTTCTTCTTTTTAAGAATTCTTTAGGCTATATAAGGCCCTTGCCATCCTGGAATGATATTTTATAATATACTGCATACTGAATGTGGCTTTTGTTAACTATTGTGAATTTTGTTTTAATTCCATATTCTGTTTTGTTTCTACTGTTGTATAGGAATGCTGTGCTTTTGTTGCACAATGCTGTGCTTTTGTTAATTTTGTAGCCACCAACTCTTCTAAACTCCAGTTAGTTTCATAGTTTGCCTTTAAATTCTTTTTTTTAGTATTTTTATAGCCTGTTATTTTGCTCTGATTATAGATAGTAACTTGGGTTCCTTTCTAGTTCTTCCCGCCACCCCTTTTTTTCCTCTGTATTTCTTATGTCCTCAGTACTGTGTTGAATAGAAGTGGTGGTAGCATGATGCTCTTAAACTATGAATTGTGCTCTTATTTGTGTATTTACTTTTAGTTTAGAAATTGTACTTGGTTCTTTTCCAGATCTGCTGTGCTTTTTCTAAGATCCTTTTCCTTTCAGATTTCTTTAAACTTTGTTTTTTTAAATGTAACAAAGATTGTTGATAAGAAGATAATTCTAAACTTCAAAGTCTCAGATCTCTGTGTTATCTTTTGTTTCTGCTCATAGTGGCTCATAGTATCTTATTTTTTGTTTGGCTGTATTTAACTTTGTGCTGACTGGTATATTCGTAGGGATGATTTGAGTCCCCAAACGAAGGCTTCTGGGACTAGAGAAGATTTCTATTTGCTTGAGCCAAAGAAATAGAAAGTTGAATTCTTTGTGCCTTCACTTTTGGCTTATAAATCCTAATGTCTTTTCAGCCATGTGGTGTTCTTAAGGTTTTTTTAATGTTAAGATTCTTAAAAAGTTTTTTCAAACCCTTTTTAGTTTTATTTATGGAAGGCTAGTATGAATAACCTACCTGCCATTACCATAAATAAAAATTTTTTTATCACATCTTTTCTAGACTTTTATTCAGCCTTCCACTTTTTCTTTCAGATCCGCTCGGCCTATTTTGAGTTAGTTTCTGCTTTGTGCCAGCGCATTCCACAGTTGATGAAAGATGAAGCATCCAAAGTGAGCCCGTCCGTTCTTCTTAGCATCGATGACAGTGATCCCATTGTATGCCCTGCTCTCTGGGAAGCTGTACTTTATACACTTACAACGGTTGAGGTAAGTAAGAGAGGTACGTTTAGTATATCTGGGAATATTTGTCTTCTTAACTGTTTTTTTTCTTTGGCTGCACTGGGTCTTGGTTGCAGCACACAGGACCTTTGATCTCTGTTGTGCACGCAGGATCTTTAGTTGCAGCGTGTGGTCTTTTAGTGGGATCTTGAGTTGAGGCACACGAGCTCTTAGTTGCCTCTTGCGGGATCTCGTCCCCTGACCAGGGATGGGACCCCGGGTCCTCTGCATTGGGAGCATGGAGTCTTAGCCACTGGACCACCAGGGAAGTTCCCTTAATTGTATTTTAGAAGCCTTACATACCGTGTCAGAGAGCCTGTCAGGTTATAATTTTTAAAACTTGCTAGAAAAATGCTGTCTTTGATATCAAATGCTTTAATCCAAAACTTAGTATAAATCTTAAACTGACTATAAAATGAAATAGAGTTTTTATTCTACTTTCAGTTTAGTCAATATCAGTCTGAATCTTAGGTTTAAGACTCCAGGAGATAGCAAAGGACAGGGCAGCCTGTTGTGTACGGTCTATGGGCTCGCAAGAGTCAGAAACGACTTAGCGACTAAGCAACGATAATTGCTGTCACTTTTAGAAAGCAGCTTTTTTTTTTTAAAACTTGTTTAGAAAACAGCTTTTTAAGGAATCTTTCAAGTTAAATAATTATTTTTGATCAATATTGTCCTGGAAGCATGTTGAATACATGGTTACCATATGTAATAAATTTCTTATAATTTCAAACTTTTAGTTTTTAGTGGCAGTGAGAGGTTTTTTTTACCCCTTTGAGGTAAAATACTTGAATTTTATTTTTGAGAGTCTCTATGCCTTTCCTCTTGATTGGGAAATGCATGTCTATGATCTCTAATTTAAATCTTTTTTTTTTTTTTTTATAAGGACTGTTGGCTTCATGTAAATGCAAAAAAAAGTGTGTTTCCCAAGCTGTCAGCTGTGGTTCGTGAAGGAGGTCGGGGCCTGGCTACTGTCATATATCCTTATCTTCTGCCCTTTATCAGCAAACTCCCTCAGTCCATTACAGATCCAAAGTTGGATTTCTTCAAGAATTTTCTCACCTCCTTAGTTGCAGGGTAAGGAATTTAAGGTTTTTGTTTTGTTTTACTTTTATTTATTTATTTAGTTTCGGCAGTGCTGGGTCTTCACTGCTGCTTGGGCTTTTCTCTAGTTGTGGGGGCTGCTCTCTAGTTGTGGTGCGTGGGCTCTAGGGGGCGCCAGCTTCAATATTTGTAGCACGTAGGCTCAGTAGTTGCAGCATACAAGCTAGCTGCTCTGCAAACTGTGGGATCTTCCTGGGTCAGGGATTGAACTTGTGTCTCCTGTATTGCAGGCAGATTCTTTACCACTGAGACACCAGGGAAGCCCCAGGAATTCAAATTCTTGACCTTTAAAGCCAAATAAATTCTTTTTTTCTTATTTTTATCAATGGACAGAATGACGTAATTATTGTCATACTTAAATTTCCTCAAATTCTTTTACTGTTCATTAAACACTTCTAAAGTTTTTCGCTGACAATTACAGTTGGAATTCTTTCTTGTGATACTTTCAAGTCTTCAGTGATAGACTATAACAGAAAGTGAGGTGAAGTATTGTAAGACCCTTTAGGTGGAAATAGGCTCTTTTTCAATGACCCATTTTTTGGTATATTGATAAATACAAATGCCCAAGTGCAGAAAATCAACCGGTGACATTTTCCATTAACTTAAATATAATAGCTCTTTAAACTCACACTTAAAATGTCATTTCAGTGTATTTGTTGAGCTTACTAAAAGACACCCAGTTTTATTAATGATTAAAATTTTATTTTCACAACACTACTATCTTTATTTGGTTAAGTCTTCTCTTTGAAATTTGCAGGTGGATTGGTTCATGAATAGAAAATAAATGTTATCTTCTGTCGACCCATTTTTGAAAATATGCTTTTTTTCAGTTCAAGTTTATATTCTAATTGGGCTGTATTTTGGTTGGTTGACCTTAGTTTTTCATTTAAGAATATTATTTTTTAGAAATCGTTTTCTGGGTCTTTATTTTGGTGTTTTTGAGTTGCTTATTTTCTTTTTCATGAAAGAATAAGCCACATGTATTTACTATTTTTTAGGCTATCAACAGAAAGAACCAAAACCAGCTTTTCAGAGTGCTCAGCAGTGATATCTGCTTTTTTTGAATGCTTGCGTTTTATAATGCAACAAAACTTAGGGGAGGAAGACATAGAAGAGATGCTCGTCAATGATCAGGTATTTATATTGTAAAACTCATCAGTGCCTTTGCACACTAAGTATAAAGAATCAAGCTCATTGTGTGTTTCTGTCATTTTTATTAATTAGCCTTGTAAAGATTTCATTTTTATGATTTGCAAATTTTAATACAATAAATACTGACCAGATAAATAAAAAGTTCTGTATTATTAGTTGCTAGCATAATACCATAATGTCTACCATAATGTCTAAGTGCTAGTTCTTCTCTGGTTGTACAAACCCTGTTTTAGAGAGTTGAAATGCAAAACAATTTAGAAGATGTGATTTTCAGGCTTTTGTGTTTTTGTTTAAATTATATAATATCTTGTTCCTTCTAAAATATGTAGTACATCTATCCTTTTGTGAATAATTGTGCTTAGCTTTTAGGACTAGTGATAGGAGCAGGTTCTGGAATAAGATGCCTTAAGGCAGGAAATTAATTACTGTGATTATAGAAGCCCAGATTCTAGTTGATCGCAGATATTTAATTTCCCTTATCTTTGTAATTTAAGAGGAAGCATTCTGAATTCTGTGGGTCCTATATTTTTTTCATATTGGTTTAGGAAAAAGCAAAAAACTTAAGTTCAGAAGATACAAAGAAAACTGTATTACTTGTTGATGACCAATAATCTTGGTCAGTTATATCATAAAAAGTAATTCAGGAGAGAAATAGTGAAATCATTAGGCTCTTTGAGTGATGTGAAAATGATTTTCCAGTTCAACTTAATTCTTTTCAGAGTTTGGTGGGAACATCATGTTTTTCAGTTATTAAATAAGAAAATTTATAATGCTTTATAAATAAGGTTCAAATTTTATTTCTCCTGAAAAGTGAACTTTTATATTTCTGCCTTCTCTTTTAGTTGATTCCTTTTATTGATGCAGTTCTCAAAGACCCAAGGTTGCAAGATGGGCAGCTATTTAACCATTTGGCAGAAACTTTAAGTTCCTGGGAAGCCAGAGCCGATTTGGAAAAAGATGATAAAACAGCCCGCAACTTGGAGAAAGTGCTGCTGAATTTCTGGGAAAGACTATCAGAGATCTGTGTTGAGAAAATCAATGAGCCAGAAGCCGATGTTAAGTCAGTTTTGGGTGTTTCTAACCTATTGCAGGTCCTTCAAAAGCCAAAGAGCTCCTTAAAGTTAAAGAAAAATGCAGTTGGTAAGGGTAAGGTTAGATTTGCTGATGAGATGCCTGAAAATAATAAGGAGAAAGAAAACTGTGTCTCCTCAGAGGGAGAGAACAGTGAGTTAATGGCTGAACCTTCTGTCTCTCCGAATTGCTCTGACCTTATATCCCCACTGAGGAAAAAACCTTTGGAAGACTTGGTCTGTAAACTGGCAGAGATGAGCATTAATTACATCAATGAGCAGAAGTCGGAGCAACATCTCAGGTTTCTTTCCACCCTTCTCAACTCGTTCTCGTCAAGCCAAGTGTTTAAAGTGCTGCTAGGTGATGAAAAGCAGAGCAGTGTCAAAGACAAGCCTCTTGAAATAGCCAAACTTGTACAAAAAAATCCCGCGGTACAATTTTTATACCAGAAAATAATAGGTTGGCTAAAT
This sequence comes from Antilocapra americana, assembly GCA_007570785.1. Classification (NCBI taxonomy): domain Eukaryota; kingdom Metazoa; phylum Chordata; class Mammalia; order Artiodactyla; family Antilocapridae; genus Antilocapra; species Antilocapra americana. The sequence continues at coordinate 21,353,098 of ML664170.1, read as the reverse complement.
GAAGATCAAAGGAAGGATGCCGCTTTCTTGGTGGACATTCTGTACAGTGCCCTCTGTTGCTGTGATAGTAATGTGGAAAGAAAAGCTATTCTGAATGATCTTATTGAGGTATTACTGCTCTGTACCTTTTTAAAAAAAAATAATTTTATTTATTTATTTTTGGCTGTGCTGGGTCTTCATTGCTGCACAGGCTTTTCTCTAGTTGCGGCGAGTGGGGGCTCCTCTCTGGTTGTGGTGTGCGGGCTTCTCACTGCAGCGGCTTCTCTTGTTGGGGAGTGCAGGCTCTTAGGCACTAGGGCTTCAGCAGTTGTGCCTCCCGGCCTCTAGAGCCACAGGCTCAATAGTTGTGGTGCACGGGCTTAGTTGCTCCACAGCATGTGGAATCCTCCCAGGTGAGGGATGGAACCCGTGTCTCCTGCATTGGCAGGTGGATTCTTTACCACCAGTCACCCGGGAAGCCCCTGTTCTTTTTAAACTGTAGTGGTTTACACTGGCGCACTGATAACAGATGAGTAGAATGAGACCTGGATGGGGGTTATTTGGGATTGTTTCTTGACTCTGAATGTCAGTTTACAGACAGTATATTCTTGATTGGGATTAAGCAGTATATGAGACTTCTGGGTCGCTGTCTGGTAATAGTAAATATGTTAAGATGACGAAAACTTGGTAATGAAAGGGTAAGTTCTTGCAGTCTTTAAAGTTGGACTAGCTAAAAAGCATTTTAGTTTTGTAGTGATTCCATGCTCACTTTACTTGTAAAAAGTTTTACCAGTTACTGTTTGTTCTAGCAGATTGTTTCTCTTTTTCTTCTTTTAGGTGGAGCTGAAATGGAACTCTATTCTTCAGATCATTGAAAAGGTACCTTAGAGATACTCTCTTCTTTCTGTATTTATAGGTGTAGGGGAAAAAAAACCACAGCCATATTCATGTACTAGTATGTGATCAGGTGTCTCTATTAAAGAGCTTCCTTATTATTGTAACTTTCTTCTCATAATTTTGGAAGACTTAACGGTGTTCACCTTTCTATAGAATTGTTTTTCTGGTTAGGAATATCAGGGAAGAATGAACAGATTCCTGAAAATCTGATGTTTCTTCTCTAGTGGGTAACAAAGGAAGAGTTAAATGCTTAATCTTTTATCTTAGTTTATATTTTAAGCTAAGGTTTCCTCTGTTACCCTAGTTATTTTTTCTTCTGTAGAGATGGATTGAGTGTTTCTGGCTTTAAGTAGAATGCATCAGTAAATTAAGTTTGTTTTACCCTGGAGTACTATACAGGCAAACTAAAGTCTTCCCACCTTTTTTTAATTGCCATTTGACTAAGGAAGAAAGTTAGTGATGAGAATAATAAAAAGAGGTCAAGGAACATAAACAATTTAGAAAATTTTCTAAATGACTTATGTATTCTTTCCTAATGAAGTTGTAAATTATATAATGTAACACTTTTCCAACCAAAGAAATACTATGACTAGTTACCTAAAAGTTTTCCTTTTTAAAAAACATTTTTCCATTATTTTAAAATATTTTACATACATAACTCTAGTTTATGAAAGTTTCTTTTTCTTTTTCCCTGTCTTTTAAAATTATGGTAAAAAAATGTATAAACTGTATCATCTTTAACCATTTTCTAAGTACAGTTTAGTAGTGTTAGAAGTGTTGTGTTAATGTTAAGTGAATATTAGAAGTGTTACGCATTAATACTTACGTTATTGTGCAACCAATCTCCAGTACTTTTTCACCTTGCAACATTGAAACTCTATACCCATTAAGCAAAAAACTCCCCATTTCCCCCAACAGTTTATTTTTACAAAATAAACACTGAGTATTGATTTACTCTTTCTCAATGAGAACTATAATTTATCAGGCACACCATTTGAATTACTTTATCCAGTACCTCTTTCCATATAGGCAGGCTACATGAAAAGCCAAATTATGATAAAGCTGCTGGATAAGTCTAAAATCAGAGCAAAAGTAGTTAATAATTTGATAAGAGAAGATTGATACATCTGTTTCCAACTTAGGGAGGTACCTGCTACATAGTTCAGATATCTCTGTTTGGAAGACTTGGGCAGTGTTTGGGGGTTCATAGCCATGGTTTGTCTCTGTACTCCCATGCATAACTAGCTTCCGTATCCTCTGGTCAGATTCTTTCTGTGAAAGTGTTAAAACATTGAGAAGTTGGACTTCGTATCTTGATAACCTGAAAGACTTTTTATTTAGGAGTTTACTTTCTGGATTCTATAGAAATCTATAGATTGGCTTTATTTGGTAAGCTGTTTTAGGAGAGCCAATATTAATAGCCATCTAAATTCCAGTTTTTCTTATGTTTCTATGGAACCTCATACTTTATGAGCAGAGTCCTAAAGCCAGCTTCTTTAAGAACAAACCTGAATTTTGTAACTGGAAAGGACCTTAGAGATTTTCTAACTTAATGTTCATTTTTTAAATTAGGAAATAGGTCCAGGTTGGCTAAGAGCTTTGTATAAGGTCATAAAACCAGAATAGTGATAAAGCTTGGGCGAAAATAAAAGCTCCTGTTACCTACAATATTTTGAATAAGGAGATAAAATAGTTTTTCAGATACTATCCAATCCGCATTTGGATTTTTTTTTTTCCAGATTGCTTTGAAATGAACCAGGTTGAAAATTCATTTCTTCTCAGCCCTTAAACCAAAAGAAGCTCTGGGAACATGGATCACCATGCCTTTAGGGGTGGATTTACAGTTTCTTTCCTTGCCTTCCCCACCCCGTGAAAATAAACCAGTTGCTGTCAGATATCTGGCCTCAGTAACTATTTCATAAAATTTGGGCAAATAATAAGTCCCATTGTTCATATCGAAGTAATTTGCCACTATTATATGTTAATTATTCTTTAATTTTAACAAAATTAATGAACAGCAATTGAATATTTGTAGAGCATTTTTAAATCTGCCCTTGAAGTTCATCCATTCATTATTCATTGAATGTATCTAGTGTTGATAGCAGGTATCAAAGAAGTTTAAGACAGTCTCTGCCCTCAAGGAACTTACAGTCCCATTGGAAACAAGACATACACAGATGAAACATTATTTGCTCTAGAAATTCAGAAAAAAGCAGTGATGAGTATGGGCCGTTATGGGAGACTTCACAAAGCAGGTGGGATTCACACTGAATATAGTAAGATGTAATTTTGATAAATAAGAGACAGAAGGAATATTTATGGTTGGGAATATAGCATGAACAAAGCATGGAAGTGTACATAAGCGAGGCTTAGTGGGGAGTAGGGAAGATACCAGCTTTCTTGGCACTTGAAGAGGAGGAGTGGGAGATAAGGCTGGGGCCATGCTGATGAAGGGAGCCACTAAGGTGCAGGTGATAGTTTGGGCAGGTACACTTTTTTTTTTTTTTATCTTGATCCTAATCTTTGCTATAATTTTTATGGTTTTAGGCATGCTCTAGTTCAGATAATCATGCTTTAGTAACACCGTGGCTCAAAGGAGATACCCTTGGAGAGAAATTGGTAACCTTGGCAGAGCATCTTTGTAACGAAGACTTGCAATCCACAGTATCTTCTGAACCTTACTTCTCAGAAAGATGGACTCTTTTAAGCTTGGTGTTATCCCAACATGTTAAAAATGGTAGGTAAAAATATGGCTTGTTTTTTCAGTAGGAAGGGAGTCATTTTTTTCACCTTTTTTGGGAATTTCTCTGTTATTCAGTTATCATAGTATTGCTTAAGAATAGCAGGATTTAGTTCATTCAGATATCTTAATTTTGTAAACACCCTGTTGTTGTTCAGTTGTTCACTTGTGTCTGGCTCTTTGCGACCCTGTAGACTGCAGTGCGCCAGGCTTCCCTGTCCTTCACCATCTCTGGGAGTTTGCTCAAACTCATGTCCATTGAGTCAGGGATGCCATCCAACCATCTTGTCCTCTGTTGTCCCCTTCTCCTTTGTAACATGATTTGAGATGTTTATTACTTTTAGTTTTATATTTTAAAGGGATTTGAATTTAACTGTTCATGCTAATTTTGTCTTTTTTTACTTAATTTAAAACTTTTTTTGTGTGAGGGCTTTTATGTGTAAGGGAACAGATTGATTTATTGATGTAATTTTCTTCTATCTAATACATAAACACCTTGTTTTTTAAAAAAAACAAGTGGAGTGACAAGGTGGAATGTTAATCCAAAGTTTTAAAATATACTGATTGAAAAATAAAAAACAAAGATTGAAAAAAGGAAAATTCACTGTTAATATTATTTGTATTTTGTCTGTCTGAATTTTTTTCTCTAGATTACTTGATTGGAGAAGTTTATGTTGAAAGAATTATTGTTAAACTTCATGAAACTTTATCCAAAGCAAAGAAATTGTCAGAAGCTGAAAATAATGACTCATCAGTGTCTTTTATCTGTGATGTGGCCTATAACTATTTCAGCTCAGCAAAAGGATGCTTGCTAATGCCATCATCTGAAGATTTATTATTAACTCTCTTTCAGTTATGTGCTGAGAGCAAAGAAAAAACACATTTGCCAGGTAATAGCCTACTGCTCAAATGTTTTGTTGGGATTCTCCGGCTCTGACCTTCATAGTGTAAGTGCCCAGGCTTTATTAATTGAATCATAATGTGTTTGCCAGTTGAAAGCATTTCCAGTAAAGGGCTACAAATCTTAAAACACTTTGAGCTTTAGAAACCAAGTTTCTAAACCAAGATGAATGTAGACACTTTGTCTCAAGTTCTGACTTGATGTCAGAGGGAACGATTTAGAAGCTGCTGTGATAGATGAGTTAGTCTTAACCCCTTCACTCAGTATCTCTGGCAAGTTGCTAATTTCTTGATGCCTCAGTTTCCATATTCATAAAGGGGTATATTAATATCTCATTCTCTTAATAGTTAGAAACATTCAGTCTTGGAATATATTAAGATGAAATTGAGATTCTTAACATTTTAACATTTGTATGGCATGAACTAGCTTGTATCATCACATATTTATGACATAGTTATTTGTTTTGGCAAGCAAATAATAGTTTCATGTTTTCTTAATGGTACCTTAAAAGTCTCAGATCTGCAGTGAGTGCTTTAAAGCATTTTGTATTGCTGATAGTTAGTTTAGAGGGACTACAAATTACTGTTGACATCTTGATTTTAGACTTTATCATCAGTAAACTGAAAAATACTTGGCTCTCTGGTGTGAATTTATTGGTTCATCGAACTGGTGACACATATAAACAGAGTACCTTCCTACGTTTATCTGCTCTGTGGCTGAGGAACCAAGTTCAGTCTTCGACTTTGGATGTCACAAGGTAACCTTTTTTTGATGCTCCATTGCAGAGTGTCTCTTTAATAACTGATCTTTGTCCTTAAATAAGATTTCCTGATTAGTGTGAGTGCCTGTGAAAAATGACTTGTTACTTAAGAAATCTACAGGATTCTAAGAGAAGATCCAAATAGGTTTTTCCAAAAGGATTTTGTTTTAAGGATCATCCGTTTGAACTCAAGTAATTGAAGGATGATTTGTTTTAGCTTACCTGCCGAACTCCAGAGTTACGGTCACTGATGTGATGTGCTTCTGTCCTGGTCTTGCACTGGTGTGGGTTGTAACTCTAGCCTCTCATGGCCACCACAGTGATTGTCCTTAATTGTTGGTTTTTTGGGGTGGTCTAGATAGCCACTGTTAAGTGATTGAAATTGCAGATGTTTTTCACATCTCGTACTTAAATCAACAAATAAAAAAATGAAAACTAAAAGAACGCGTCCAGAGCTGCCAGGTTTGGATTAAATCTTTCTCTGAGTATCATGCTCTTTTCATGAAATGAAGTAGCTGTATTTCAGAAATACCTGATCTAAAATAGGTCTCCTTCATTCTGAAATAGAAACAGCAATTGATTTCAAATTATGAACGTTGGATGAAATCCCCTATTTGATTGTGTGTCAGTCACGAGAGGAGGGTGGAGGTGTCACTTACCTTTATTTTCACTTGTCTTTTTGTTCAGGTAAACTGTTATCTGCCATAGGGTATTTAATGTGTACCCGGATGTTCAAATCGGTTGTAGCATAGCTACAGAAATTATGTTCCTTGCTTTATTTTCAGTCTTCAGGTGCTTTTGTCTGCTGTTGATGATTTGCTAAATGCACTTCTAGAGAGTAAAGATGCTAATCTCCTTGGAGCTTATATTGGAAGTGTAATGCCAGACAACAGCGAATGGGAAAAAATGAGACAGACTCTTCCCGTACAGGTGGGTTTGATATTGGAGCATGCTTTTATCATTCTGAAGTTTGGATTTCGTGCAGGCTTAAATATTTTAATTTTATTGTGGGAAAGAAGAAACGTAAATGAAATGTGTATCTTACTTTCCCTTTCTGCCTTTGAATGCTCATATATGGGATGTTTGATGTTTACAAGACAGCCGTTGACACGACAGTTGACATAGTACACAGTGAATAGGACATAGTTCTGTCCTGAAGGTACCCTAAAATACACATGTTGATAATTTCTGCTAGTAGAAATGAAATTTCTAGGCTTCTGTGGTTTTGCTAGTAAACTAGCAATAGCTTCATTTTTGAAGTTGTTCTAAGAATATTTTGAAGATATTCTACTAACTTCATCATTGTTCCCTGTCTTAATTGTGTAGGTCGTAAATAATTTAGATTGTTGAATGATTTTGTATATAATTTAATGTATTTTTTTTTACAGTGGTTGCATAGGCCTCTTTTAGAAGGAAGATTGAGTTTGAATTATGAGGGTTTCAAAACAGATTTTAAAAAGCAAGATACAAAGAAACTTCCCAGCCATTTGTGTACTTCAGCATTATTGAGCAAAATGATATTAGTTGCACTGAAAAAGGAAACAGTCCTAGAAAATAATGAACTTGAGAAAATAAGTAAGTATATATGGAGCATTCAGATAAATACATATAAATCTTGAATTAATTAAAATGCAATTTTGAAATAATTTTGATTATACTTTAAGCTTTTAAAGAATGAAAACTCTCAAGCTCATTTTAATTATTTTAGTGATGAGAAACTGAGGCCTCTTAAGAGATGAATGTTAAATTGCAAATCAGATAGACTCATACCAAAAAATCTTGCTGTAGTCTTTGTTATCAGTAGAGCAGAATTTGGTGGCTTAGTTGGTAAAGAATTTGCCTGCAGTACAGGAGACCCAGGTTCAATCTGTGGGTGGGGAAGATCCCCTAGAGAAGGAAATGGCAACCCACTCCAATATTCTTTCCTGGAAAATCCCGTAGACAGAGGAGCCTGGCAGACTACAGTCCATAGCGTCACAAGGAGTTGGACATGACTGAGCAAGTAAACCACCACCACAGTTACTTTAGCTGGCATGTTGTCAATAAAAGCAGACCCTGCAGCACATAACCCTAAGAAAAATGGTTAAACAAGGCTTGTGTTTCATTAGGGATTCTGAATTTTCAATTAAATTTTTTCAGTTAATTTTTGGATCACTCCCTTTGTGTAGGGCTATAATTTTTTCCCCAGCAAGTGCAAGTTCAGATGTTGAGTTTCAAAAGGATTTGAAACTCCCCTCATTCTAGGAAATGGTATAGAATTGCAGGTAGCCATGTGACCTGTACAAAATAGTATGAAAGGTGGAGGACTTGAATAATTCCCGTGACAGGCTTGGTTGTAAGCCCTCAGTGTGGAGTTCAGTTCCTAGCAGAAGAGAATATATGCCCTGTGGAAGAAAGCTGGGACACCTCTTACAGTGAGCCAGCTCCACCTATAGTTAGTATCAAGGAGCTTAGCCTGCTGCTTGCTTTACCCACTGAGTGAATCTGTCCAAAGACAACATTGGGAGTTAGGGTAATAATTTTTGTTGTTTTTCTTAATCTGGAACTTTCAAGGGATGGTATTAGATTTTGAACTAGGTTTCAAGTCTTTCGACTCCAAAATCCATACCTGGAGAGTTATGACTAATATGTATTAAGAACCTGTGGTATGGCTAGATTTCATAAGACTCAGTCATTTAATTCTCTCAACAGTTCCCTGAGGTAGATTTATTGTACCCTGGTTGATAACAGTGTATGCAGCTCTTTTGAATCCAGACTGGTCTGTCACCGAGGCCCTTCCCTGTGTACTGGGTCATGCTCTCTTCTTTTTCTTAACTCATTGCCTTGAATTTCTCAGGTCTTGGGTCCCCCAGTTGTTTATCTTGGATACAGCTTCTTACCATTTGTGGCAAAAAAGTAATCGGAAGACTCTTCTAGCGTCTCTGATAACTTCAGTTCCAGTCACTTTCTTAACTAACCAGAAAAGGGACCAAGTAAGGTTTGGGAGAGGAGTGGCATTTTGTATGCGATATGCTCAGTTTTCATTATAATGGTATATCAAAGAGCTGAAAATCAGTTCGTAGACACTTCAGAATTAGTGGGCACAGCAGTGTTAGGGAACAGGAGACATGTGAGGACAGCTGGAAGCGCTGTTCGCAGAGTGCACTTGATAACGTGCTGTCCGTTCTGTCAGTTGCAGAACTGCTCTATTCATTGCAGTGGTATGAAGAATTAGACAATCCACCTATTTTTCTAACTGGATTTTGTGAAATGCTTCAAAAAATGAGTATCACGTATGATAACTTATGTGGACTTGGTAATACTTCTGGCCTTCTGCAACTGTTGTTTGACAGGTAGGAATCCTTTTTCAATTTCTGTTTCATGACTGTTTTGCTAGTTATGGTTTTGTGTCTGTAAAATGTAAGCCCACTTCATGCTAATCTTTGAATCAGTGGGTTGTTCTAAATTAATCCCAGTCGTTCATGATAAATACTTAATGGGTACTAAGTACTTGATTTCTTCTTCTGAGGAGATATTTGCACTTTGGCTGTGTTATTAAATCCATGAATATGATTCGGGGGCAGATGACAGTGAAAGAAAGGGAGTCTTGTAGAAGTTGTTTTAATTTGTCATATGTGACCCATCCTTCCACTTAAATTTTACCTTAAATTTCTAAGGTAAAATTTAACCGTTTACCTTGTGTGTTATTTATTGCAGGTATGTCTTAATATCATAACCCCAAACCCTTGCCCCTAGATGAGGAAATAGATATGAAAACAGAGGCATCGTAGAGGTTACAGCGGTCTGATGTTTAGTTGGTTGAAATTATCCTGTTGAGCCGCTTTCTCCTGAAGAGTTTTTCATTTGCCTGTAGTGTTTTTCGTCTGCTTTGCAGTGTCAGAGGCCTCAGACTGAACAGGTCTTCCTCTCAGTCCCACTCCAGTTACTTGACTCTCAGAACTTTCCTCAGTGGATATTAACACCCTGCTTGGTGCCTCAGCTTCAGTGAGTCCTTGGTCTCCTCTGAGATACCGCTTAACCCCTAAGGTCCTCTCCCCTGTTGGGATGAAGGGGCTTTGAGATTGCCCTGATGAGAGCTCAGTAAAGGAATTTCAGAAGCCTAAGTTGCCAATTGTTTAGGTAACGGCTGTTATTTACATACAAAACTGTGTAAATTGGTACCATGACAAGGTGTTTTATTTAGTTCTGAAAGGAATCCAGGTTAGCAAGTGTTTCAAAACATTAAGTACGCTTTCAAAACAGAAATTTTTTTTTTTTCTTTTTTAGATCCAGGAAAAGCGGCACCCTTTGGTCCCTTATTATTGCTAAGTTGATCCTTTCCCGAAGTGTTTCACCTGATGAAGTAAAACAGCATTATACGAGAAAAGAAGGGTATTTTTATTTAAAATACTTTTACTTTGAAATTTATTATGATTGGTCGCTTTGGCAACCCTTGACTAACAAACAGTGTGTAATGAATCAGGAAAACAGGTTTAAGACATGAGGAAATTAAACGAAAGAATATGAGACTTAAAGAGAATAAAATAGTTCCAATCATTTTAGGTTGAGGACTCATCTTTTAATAGGTGTTTTTAACCTTATAACATTTTGTCGAAGAATTTTATATGTGCTTTAAATAATTAGCATTTGATAAGCTTATTCTCTTTTCCCCAGAAATCTCTCGAGTAGAATCTTTTTCCCTCTCTCTGACATCCTTATTCTATCCCTTTATTTGCTAAATGGAAGTGATAAGGAAAGTTACTCTTCTGAATAAGGATCATCCCACTGAAGTGTATTCTAAAAATTCAATAAATATATTCCTAAGGCAAAGAAATAGATAGTGAGGTTGGACATACTAGAGATTTACTAGAGTTTATTGAATTAGAGAAGCTGAGCATTCAAATTAAACACTTAGCTGAAATTTACCAAGAGGCACTTTGAGTTTATAGATTTATCAAGAAGAATTTGGAAATTATATATGTGTGTATACATATGTGTGTGTGTTCTGGCACAGTAAAATTGTAAGCTAAATTTTGAATTTTTTAAATCTTAAATTTTTAAATGTATTGTTTTGAGTTCAGTTAATGTGGATTATTGGTTTACGTGCAATTATAAGAAACACGAAGAAATTCTATGTACCTTTCACTTAGTTTCTTCCACATAGTACCATTGGATAACATCCATACAATTTCACAACCAAGAAATGACACTGATACAGTCCACTGGCTGAGTTACCTGGCACCCCTGTGTGTGCTCTGTAGATCACGTGTTACCACCACATTCCAAGACACAGAGTACTTGTATCATAAGGATCCCTTGGAGTACCCTTTCTTGCCACAGCCACCTGCCCTCCTGCCATTCTCTTCCTCTCTGGCAACCAGTAATCTATTCTTTCTATGATTTTTACCATTTTAGGAATGTTACATAAATGGAGTCATATAGTATATGATCTTTTGATATTAGCTTTTTTTATTCAACATAATTTAAAATTTTCTTGTTTTCATGCATTAGGGAATTAACTAAAGAACTACTGGAACTAATTACAAGTGAGATGGATATATGCTTGACATACAAAAGTCAGTATCTTTCTTATTCACCAGTAATAATCGATTTAAAAATGGCATAGAAAAAAAGAGATTCTTTTCACATAGACAACAATAAAACTGTAAATACTTAGAAATAAATTTAACCAAAAATTACAGTTGTAAAACTTAAAATCACAAAAAATGTGGGAAGATAAATTGTAAAACTTGTTGTATCTAATTTCAGTGTAATGTTAGTCAAAATTTCAGCAGCATTTTTTGAAAAACTTCACAAACTCTTCTAAACATGGTATGCATTTAAAGGAAAAAATGCTCAAGAATAACTAGGGAATTTATGAAAGAGAAAAGTGAGAAGGACTTGCCCTGCCAACACAGTGATTAAGCAGTATGAAATTGGTGAATAGATAGATCCTTGGATCAAAGTATGGAGTCCAAAAACCAATCCACACATAAAAGAAAGTTTAGTTTTTGATACAGATGGTCTTTCAGATCAGTGAGATAGGAAAATTGCACCTATGTTTGAAAGAAAGAGTGAGTTTTCTCTTTTTCTTACATTACACATGAAAGTAAGGTCCAGAAGAAAATAAAAATGTAATGAACAGATCTATAAAAGTATTTGGGAAAATAAGAAACTATATAGTCTTGGTACAGGGAAGATATTAAGTGTAGCACAAACCCAGAATCCATAGAAGAAACAATGGGTGCTTTTGTAAAAGCAATAACCTTTGTGCCCATCAACAGATGAATGGATAAACAAAAATCTGTACATTATAATGAAGTAGTATTCTGCCTTAAAAAGGAATGAAATTTTGACATACTAAAATGTAGATGAACCTTGAGGATATTATGCTAAATGAAATAAAGCAGTCACAAAAAGACAAATACTGTATGATTCCACTTATATGAGGTACTTAGTCATATTCATAGAGACAGAAAGTCGAATGGTGGTTGTCAGAGGCTGAATGGTAGGAAGATGGGGAGGTCTTATTTAATGGACAGTTTCAGTTTTGTAAAATGAAAAAGTTCTGGAGGTTGGTCACACAACAGTATGAATGAACTTAACATCACTGAACTGTACACTTAAAAATAGTTAATCTGAGGGACTTCCCTTATGGTCCAGCGGTTAGGACTCCATGATTCCAATGCAGGAGGCATGTGTTCTACCCCTGGTTGGAGGGTAAAAAAAAAATTTTTTTAATTAAAAAAAATAATATGGTAAATTTTACATAATGTATATTTTACCACAATTAAAAAAGAAAACTTCTGTATGATAAAAATGCAGTATAAAGAACAGGTGACAAAATAGAGGAAAATACTTATTAATTAATAAAGAATTAATATTCATAACATAAATAGCTTCTAGTAATTAAACTATTCAAACTGAAGAATATGTCAAGGACTTGAACAGGTAATTCATAGATGAAATAGTCAAAGGTAATTCATTTATGAAATGTGGAATAAGAAAGGACTTGCTTTATTAATAATGACAAATACAAAGGAATATATTTTATCTACCTTATTGCCAGGAATTAAAAAGAATTATTAGCTGTGCAGCAGAAAAGTGAAACTTGTACATTTTTGGTGAAAATGTGAATTGATTATTCTTCTTTGAAGAATAACTTGAAGTTAGCAGAATATAATACATTCAGATCCTTTAATTTTGCAGTTCTACTTCCAGGAATCTAGCCTAAAGAGGTGTTTGCACGTATACAGAATAGTACCTGCTAAAGGACAGTTATTATAGTGTTATTTGTAAAAACAAAAATTTGATGGAAAAAACCTAAATGTTCACTAATAGAGAAATAGTTAAATTATGATTGTATGGAATATTTTATTTTTTTATTTAGCTATGTAGTTTTAAAATAGAATACTTTGTACTTATATGTTCTGCTATAAAGCAATCTAGAAAGTATATATAAGTAGCAGGTAATATAAAATTTAGATACATAAAACCCAAGTATATATATGCACATATATGAGTATCAGTTCATATGAGCAATATGTAACTGGTCCTCTTTAAGTTGAATCAATTGTCTTTTAAAGACATAATCATGTACTGTTTGTATAATTAAAAAAAATCATCCATGGGGAAAGTTATATATGCTTATTTTTTAAAAATTAGAGACATGTAAAAAAGAGAAGCAGAAAAAAATAATTGTCCACAGTTTCATCAAACAGAATCAGCAAATGTCAACATCTTTCATAGTTTCTTTTATTCTTTTTCTATTCAGTTATTTTACGTAGTGGAAATTTTAGTCTTTTTAAATTGTATGAATAAGAGGAATTTTCTGAAATAACTAAATATTTAGGATAAATATAATTCATACCTTTTTTTCCCCCTCTTTAAACAGTTTTTTCCCGCTAACAGAAGGTAATATGCATACCATTCAAAGTCTCTGTCCATTTTTGTCAAAAGAAGACAAGAAAGAATTCATTGCTCGGTGTATACCTGCCCTTTTGGCCTGGACTAAGGAAGATGTTTGCAGTATTAATGGTTAGTTACTTAGTAATAAATATTTCATTAATTTAATTATTGCTTGAAATGAAAGAAGTGTTTCTTAACATCTAAATCCAAATCTAACAGAGATAAATTGTAGCTAATTTTTTTCCTAGTTAATATTCTTGCTACATAACAAGTTGACTCAATAGGATAAGTGTCATTCATTGGAGAGTGACTGTTATTTTGCAGTACAGAAATGCTACAGCCTTAAGGGAAGGTTTATAACCACAGGTACCCTCTAATCATTTTGTACCATGTGTAGCTCTTCTTAGCTATACATCATTTCTTCCTAGTCAACCAATGTGTGAGGTTACAAAAGCAAAAGAAGAAACATCTTTTGTTATGTTTTAAACTTTTTGGACATTCTGTACTCTTGTTAGTTCATTTGCCTGCTAATTTAACAGGCACTTATTGAGCCTGACCACGTGGCAGTCTCTTTTGTAGAGAAGATAGATATAAAGTTATATGATAACTGATATAGCAAAAAGATATCATATGTGCAGAAGTGTAGAAAAGGAGTTTTCCCCTTTGCTTTAAGATGTCAGTGGCTCTTTCACAAAAAGAAATATTTTAGCAGTGGTAAAAAATACTTTTCCTTATAGTTAGGGAAAGGCATTCCAGGTACACATAAACATAGAAGAGTACAGATAGCTTCATTTTGGTTGGATGTAAGGTAGAAAGTTGGGGACGAAGACTAGAGAGTTGGGGACCAAGAGTATTAGGGTACCCAAGAATATGGATTTGAGAAGTGGTAGGGCACAGATCATAAAGGCCTCATTTTGTCTGATAAGAAGTTTGGACTTTAAGCAATAGGAGGTAAGGCACTATTGGCCCAAATTAGGTAGGAAAGTAGTCAGACTGTCATATTCACAGTAGAAAGATTATTTTGACAGCTGTGTGAAAGGTGGATATGGGCGAAGAGAGAAATTAGGGGCAGAAGACTATATAGAGAGCCATTCGAATCGTCAAAGTGAGAGATAAGAAATCTTGAATCAAGGCACAGGTGGAAGAGTAGAGATGGAATTGAGAGAGGTAGGAAGTAGAATCGCTCCGGTTCTGTGGTTGTGTTTCTGGATTGGGCAGATGGAGGTGCCATGAGGCCTTATAGGAAACCCTACCAGGAGACTTGAGGGCTGGACGGATGATGGCGAAGGAGTATACAGGGAGCTGATGTTACGTTTTGGACACATGAGATTACGATGGAGGTGGCTCTGGAATAAGTGGTCAGATGGGGTTGTCAGTAAGCAGTAGGCTGTTGGCTAGATGGAAATACTGCTTTCAGAGTCCACGTCAGGTAGGTGATAGTATAATCTGTAAATGAAGATGAGCTTGTTGGGGAGAGTGAAGCATGAAAAGAATATCAAGGGAACACCAGAACGTAGATTTAAGGGGTTATGTGGGTAAAGGGACACTTGAGAATAAGAACTAAAGTTTAAAAAAAGAGAAGCAAAAGCAAGAGTTTAGGTAATATTCGTCACCTGTTAAATGCCACAGTTCAGATGAAATTAGAGACTGAAATGTGGAATGAATAGTGGTGAAAAAGTTGGGCCAGATAGTCTGATCTTAAGGGTTCGGTAGAAAGGGACCTAAAGGGCTTCCCTGATGGCTCAATAGTAAAGAACCCGCCTGCCAATGCAGGAGACACAGGTTCAATCCCTGATCCCGGAAGATCCCACATGCTGCGGAGCAACTAAGCCTGTGCGCCACAGCTCCTGAGGCTGTGTTCTGGAGCTGTAGCTGCTGAAGCTTGCGTGCCCTAGAGCCCCTGCTCCACAGCAAGAGAAGCCACCCCATTGAGAAGCCCAGGCACAGCAATTAGAGAGAAGCCTTCAGTCGCCGCAACTAGAGAAAAGCCTGTGCCCCGGTGAAGACCCAGCACAGCCACAAATAAAATTTGAAAAAAATAGATTGGAGGGGTGAAGGAAAGAAGTGAAAGCTGGAGATGAATACAGGGTCAAAGGGGGAGAAGGAGGAATAGAAGACGGAATAATGAATGACAGTTCCCACTGAGAAGATGAGAGAGGAGGGCGTGTAGGATTGGATCGAGAGCAGTTAGAAAATATCACCATGACAGAAACATATTTAGAGAGCAAACTTATGGTTACCAGGGGGAAAGGTGGGGAGGAAGAGAGTTTGGGACTGACATAAACACACCACTATATGTAAAGTGGATAACCATCCAGGACCTACTGTATAGCACAGGGAACTCTGCTCAGTATTACATAGCAATCCAAATAGGAAAAGGATACGAAAAAGAATAGATGTATGTAACATGTATAACTAAAGCACTTTGCTGTACACCTGAAACTCACAACATTGTCAATCAACTGTAGTCCAATGTGAAATAAAATGTTAAATAAAGGGAAAAAAGATAACCATGTACAAGTAGAGATCCGGTAAGGAGAGCTGTTGGATGGATGCAGATGTAGATACAGAGTATAGAAGGGATTGGGAACTTCATGGCATCATGTCTCTTTAGGTTGTCTGATGAGTGGAAACAGGATTGTGTTTTTTAAGAAAGGTAGTGAAAATTTGAAAGAAGTGGAAGAAGAATATGCCATTAGCAAACACAGTGAAACAGAATTGCCTTGATAGCATGATATCAAAAATAAATTTTTGTGGCATTAAGCTTTACTGTTGGATTAAGTTCCATAGTTCAACTGTGGGATTGGGATGGGATTTTCAGGAAAGGGATGCTGTTGAATGGATCGTTCATGGTACAGAGGATTACCTAACGGGAGTGCAGGTGGCATCCCCAAGACAGGGTATAACCGAAGGATGGCAGAAGACAGGGCTGTGTCCACACGGCTGTGTGCTGCTCCCACAGGTCAGAAGGTGCCCAGCTGTGCGGAGGCCGACAGAAGAGGAGGGTTTTTAAGACTTGACAGTCGGTTTTTCTTTTCTAGCCCAAGTGATGGAGCAGGATTAGCTAGCAAATACTTTTTGGTTTTTAGAACATGAGTTGTTTCTTACTAAACTTGAAGCATCTTCTATTGCTATTTTGTCAGAAAGATTAAAAAAAAGAATTTTGCTTTCTTCGTTGATTCTCTTTTGCCTGCAGTCCTTAGTTTGGCCTGTAAGATATTTTAAAATTTCTCCAGTTTCATCTCTTGTGCTTCCACTGTGGTCCCTGACCATGCTAAATTGTCATGAATTTTGAACAGTCCATACTTTCTTACAGCCTTGTGCCTTAGCACTCCTTGGAGCATCCCTTTTCTAGTCTTGCAGGTTTTTATCTTTTGATAAATCCCCATTCACACACCAACTTTGGGAAGGCTTTTCTGACTCAAAATAGTTTCCTGTTCTGGGTTCTCAGTTTCTGTCCATAGTATTCTAATTTGTTTTTATGTCTGCCATAATGAGTCCCTTCAGGGACTGGATTTTGTTCCGCTTTCTCTCCCTGGTATCTGTCTAGCAATGTACCCTGTATTCATTCGTTTATTCGTTCTTCATTAAGTCAGTCAAAATAAATGTATCTTGGGCATTGGGTTAGGGGGCCATATACAGTGCTGAGTAAAACAGACAAGGTTCCTGCTTTCATGGAGCTTACTTCCTAAGGAGATAATAACAAACATTAATCGCTGTAAAGGCAACAAACAAGTGATCTAGAGAAATGAGGAGGGGCATACGTTATATACTTGGGAATTTCAGAGTGGAGGCAGTATTTAAGCTGAGAATTGAGGAATAAGGAGGAATCAGGGAGTCTCTGCAAGACCTTTCCCAACATAGAAGCTTACTGAGTGAATGTATGAATTATAAAACAGTCTGTTCTATTTTCCAACTTTAACTTTGTACTCTAGCTAGAGATTTGTTTGTTTTTTGAGAGGTGGGTATGCTGAATAAGTCCTATACGTAAGGAAACAAAAAAAAAATAGCATAGGCTAGTTTAATGCATAGTGTCGTTCACTTGCTTCCCCCACCTTCCCTCTCTGCTGGGTGCTGAGTATGGTGGCAGGTCCCTGCCTATGAGGTTTATAAGCCCATTTGTTGACTCTTTCTTACAAGCCCTAATTTTAGAGTTATTAACCTGGACACTTTTGAAGAAAGTTTTTAACCTATCTCAACATAGGCTTTCTTTTTTTATAGTAGCAATACAACTTTAAAATGTTTTAATTTTGCTATAGGAGGTTTTGGACATCTTGCCATTTTCAATTCTTGTCTGCAGACCAAAAGCATAGATGATGGAGAGCTATTACATGGTTTGTTAAAAATTCTGATAACTTGGAAAAAAGATCACGAAGATATTTTTCTTTTCAGTTGGTAGGTAATACTTTATATTTTTCCCTCTGTGTATGATGTGGACTCAGATTATGTATCTTATAGTCACTATTTTGTAGAGTAATAGGATGGTAGACATTTAAGTCAATCTGTTATAAGTATCTAAGGTTTAAATTTTTCTTATTGAATGCCTGTATAATTTGTCAATGTTTGTTTTTGTCTTTATTACAGTAATCTGTCAGAAGTAAGTCCAGAGATACTGGCTATAAATATAGAAATAATCCGTTTCCTTTCCCTATTTCTGAAATACTGCTCATCTCCTTTGGCAGAGAGTGAATGGGACTTCATCATGTGTTCCATGTTGGCTTGGTTGGAGGTAAATTAACCTTCTGCATCATCACTGCTATTGGGTCTTCATGCATATCTGTGTGCCAGAAGTATTTTCTCATCTTCTATAAGTAATGATTATAGTTAGCTCCTTTGCAAACATTAAAACACCTTATAGATATATTCCTTGCCGACTGCTGCTTGACAGATCAGTAAAATGATTGAGGTTTAATGTTTGCTAGTATCATTCAGTAACCTTTCTGCTAACTGCTTTTAAAATGGTCTCTCCATTAGCTCATTTTAGTGTAATATTTGCAGCATAGCCCTTTAAGGTTTTATCTTTCCATGATAAGGTTTTTGGTCTTTTGCTTCTATTCTTACAGTGTACAGTTTCATTGTTGCCAGAGTAGTGCAGTAAAGATTAAACAAATTGAGAGGGAATTAGAGTTCTTTTTATGACCCCAAGCAGCCAGCTGAATAATACCTATGGGCTGTCATGCAGCAAGTCAGTCAGTGTTGAATTGGTCTGAATCTCTACTCTGCCTGCTGTTTACTATGTGACTTGGGCTATTAAAGTTTATCTAGTTGAGCCTCAGTTTCCTCATTTTAAAATAACTTAATAATGCCCAATTAGTAGGGCTCCTGAGAAGATTATAAATGTGCTTTTAATGTATTTAACTTGGTATATGGTAATTGATATTATTTTCCTTCATGGTTGTAGAAATAAAAAGAATAGTTCACAATAAATAGGTTAATTCTAATTCCTAACATTTAGATTCTGAAAAAAAGTTATTTTTATATAAAATATATAAATGGCTCCTGAGACTGTACGTTGAAACTATTTCTTATTTTCACATTTAGAGAAATGGAAGGGACGTCTCTTTACTGCCTTGACTTGTAATATTCTATAGGAGGTCTGCTTACTTATTTAATTTTTGTTTCCTCAGACAACAAATGAGAATCAGGCACTGTATTCTGTTCCACTTGTACAACTGTTTGCCTACGTCAGCTGTGATTTAGCCTGTGAACTCAGCGCTTTTTTTGATTCTACAACTCTGGGCACCACTGGCAGCCTTCCTGTAAATCTAATTAGTGAATGGAAAGAATTTTTTTCTCCTGGCATCCACAGTTTGCTTTTACCTCTTTTGGTGACTGCTACAGGCAAGTGAAAAAGGGAGTAATAGTGAGAGTCATTAAAAATAACTTGTTTTGAAAAATTAAAAAAACAAACAAACAAAAAACCCAAAATCAACTTTGGATATTTAGGTTACACAACACAAAATAGTAAAAGAGCCAGAGAGAAAGTTTAGCATCTTAGAATCACCGTATATGCTTCTTCTTTACAGATGAGAATTGAAACATCACAAGATACCTAAAGACCACTGAAAACTAGAATAATACTAAATCAGAAAATATGAATAAATTATTTTAACTCAAACTTTTTTTTTAAAAGGATAAGATAATAGAAGTCATTAAATAGTTGAGATTGTCCGAAATATATAGTCAGTTCATGCTTTTAGTTTGGACTGCTTTAATATTTGTCAAGTTTTTGTTTCATTTTCTTAAATAACATTTGGTTTGTCTATGAATTGTTAAAGTTGTATTACTCACTTTGTTTGGGGTATGACTGTTTTTTTCCTTTTTGTCATCAGGAGAAAACAAAGATATATCTGAAACATCATTTCAGAATGCAATGCTGAAGCCCATGTGTGAAACATTAACTTATATCCCAAAGGATCAGCTATTGAGTCAGAAACTCCCTGCAAGATTGATTGCTGGTCAGAAAACAAACTTGCCAGACTACCTCCAGACTTTATTAAATACATTAGCTCCATTACTCCTTTACAGAGCTCGTCCTGTGCAAATTGCTGTCTATCATATGCTATACAAGTAAGAATTCTTTCAGTTGAATCAGTGTTGTGGTGGTTTTTTTAAAAAATGAACTATATATGTAGTTTTTGGCTTCCTTGATAGCTCAGTTGGTAAAGAATCTTCCTGCAGTGGGGGAGACCTGGGTTCAATCCCTGGGTTGGGAAGATCCCCTGGAGAAGAGAAAGGCTACCCACTCTAGTATTCTAGCCTGGAGAATTCCATGGACTGTACAGTCCATGGGGTTGCAAAGAATCAGATAAGGCTGAGTGACTTTCACTTTCACATATGTAGTTTTAATTTTTGGTCATTAAAAAAAAGTCAAAGTAAAAAGAAAGAAGTTACCAAAAATTAAAAAAAAAATTAAAAAGTCAAAGTAAAAACAGCAATAGAGTAAACTTGACTAACCATTTCAATAACAGGAATGGTCACTGTTCTCCATGCACAGTTTACATTTATATAGTCCTGGCCATAGTGGATTATTTCAGAATAAACTCAGTAAAAGGATATACTCATTACAAAATAAGTATTGGACTTTCTGCTGCTAAGCATGACTTAACAATGAACCATTTCATGTAACTTAATATTCTGACTTCCAGGTTGATGCCTGAATTCCCACAATATGACCAAGATAATCTAAAGTCATATGGAGATGAAGAAGAAGAACCAGCCTTGTAAGTGATTTTTAATACAAGTCTTCCTCAGTTTACAGGGTTACGTCCTCATTGTAAGCTGAACACAGTGTTGAGTCAAAGATACATTTGATACATGTAACCTGCTGAACATCAGCTTAGCCTAGCCTACTGAAGTGTGTTTAGAACATTTCCATCAGCCTACAGTTGGGCAAAGTCATCCAACACAAAGTCTGTTTTATGATAAAGTATTAGAAATCTCATGTAATTTATTGAGTACTGTACCAAAATGGTTGTGAGTGTTTTGGTTGTTAAACGTTTGTGATTGCGTGGTGACTGGGAGCTACAGTTCACCACCACTGCCCAGCATTGTAAGAGAGTATCATTCTGCATATAGCCAGTCTGGGAAAAGGTCACAATTTGTAGTATAGTTTCTACTGAACACTCTTTGACAGTGTTGTAGTGTTGAAAGATGGATTGCTTCATTAAATTCTCATAATCCATCATGATAACTTTAGAAGACTGAGGCAATGCAAAAGCTCTAAATTTAGAGTGTATATTCTTTCCACAAATCTTGTACGTTTATCTGTAAGATATAAATGAATTTTAGAGCTCACTTAAAGAGACAGTTACTCTATCTTCTAATTATTCCTAAGTCATTCTCAGTTTGCTGCTGTTTAGTGAAACTTTCTTTGGCCACATAGTAACTGGGGAAAGAGTATACCTGTCCAAAAATCTATTGAACACCCCTCTGTGCAAGTGTTAATTAAATGGTGAGGGGAGAATATAGTGTTAAGTATAATGTTAAGTATAGCTGTTTTCTTAAGGAGCTTATAATCTAATTTAGATGTATTACCCTAAAACTGAAGGGGCTTCTCTGGTGTGTCAGCAATAGAGAATCCACCTGCCAGTGTAGGAGATGTGGGTTTGATCTCTGCATCGGGAAGATCTCTTGGAGAAGGAAATGGCAGCCTGCCCCCAGTATCCTTGTCTGGGAAATTTCATGAACAGAGGAGCCTGGCAGGCTACGGTCCATGGGGTCACAAAAGAGTCCGACACGATTGAGCAACAACAGCCCTAATAGAAGACAGTGTGTGATGAGTGCTGAGGAAAAGGATGATGTCAGTGAGACACAACTGCTGTGCCGAGAAGTGAGGACCTGGCAGATTAGGGAGCATTTCAGCAGGCCGGGAAACGTTACAGGAACACCGTGTGCAAAGGCATTGGGGTATGACTGCACATGATAGCTTGGGGAGTATCGAGTTGTTGCTTTGTGACATATTTTTTAAATTTTCTAGATCTTCTTCCACTGGAATATAAGCTCTGTGAAACTTTTAGTCTCTTATTCCTAACTTTTTTCCCCCAGCACCCACTTGTTGGCCTTATATAGTTATGAATAATCCTCATTTGTTGAGTAAAAGAATAAATGAGGGATCCCCTGGTGGTCCAGTGGTTAAGAATCTGCTTGCAATGAAGGAGACATGAGTTTGATCCCTGGTTTGGGAGCTAAGATCCCACATTCTGGGGAACAACTAAACCTACGTGCTGAAACTACTCAGCCCACGTGCCACAACCAGAGAGAGTGCCTGTGCCACAGTGGACGATCCATCTGACGCAGTGAGGTTTCCGCATGCTGCAACCAAGACCCAGTGCAGCCAAATAAGTAAATGAGTGTGCGGAGTAGGCAGGGAGCGTACAGTGAAAGATAAAGCTGGAGGGTAATGAAGGGCCTTCAAAATGACATTTTCTAGAGATCGGGGCATTGTTTGGTAGAAGATGGGATACCATCAGCTGATTCTGGCAGAAGTCTGAAGCGTACACTGTGCAAGTAGCAAGCAGAGCTGGAGGCCATTCCTGAAGTTCCAAAGTGCACGGAGGTTAGTGTGTGAAGTGGAGAATTGTTCTTTGTAAAATCTGCTGGCGGTTGGTATGGAATGGAGAAGGGCTGGTACATGAGATGGTGGTGCTGAAGGTAAAAACTTAAGGGCAGCTTGAAGAGAACTTTTACTTATGGGCTGGTAGTAGGAAGCTACAAGGAAAGAAAGATCACCGAGGTAAAAGAAGAGACTGAAGTCAGAATGTAATAGAGAATTTGACTGGAAATATAAGTCTTTGGAAAAGACCCTGATGCTGGGTTAGATTGAAGGCATTAGAAGAGGGTGACAGAGGATGAGATGGTTGGACAGCATCACTGATTCAGTGGACATGAACTTGGGCAAACTCCAGGAGATGATGAGGGACAGGGAAGCCTGGTGTGCTGCAGTTTATGGGGTCGCAGAGTCAGACGTGACTTGGCAACTGAACAACAACACACACAAGTATTTCACTTCTTGAGACTCTTACAAGCTTGTCTGAGAGTGTTAATAAGTACACTGCTTCCATAAGGAAGAAAATTACTTACATTGCCATGAGTTAATCTGAATGTTAAATTTTCTTTACTGAAAAGACAATACAGTCTTATGATTTTCTAACCCTTTGTTGGTTGATGAAGGACCTGATAGGATTTGTTAGCCCTAATTGTTTCCCTGGCTAGCAAGGGACTTCAGACTAATCAATTAGCTTCTCTGGGTGTATGATTATTTTTCATCTATAAAACAAAAGGTTGAAATATATGTTTTCTGCTGGATCATTGAAAAAGCAAGAGAGTTCCAGAAAAACATCTATTTCTGCTTTATTGACTGTGCCAAAGCCTTTAACTGTGTGGATCACAATAAACTGGAAAATTCTGAAAGAGATGGGAATACCAGACCACCTGACCTGCCTCTTGAGAAATCTGTATGCAGGTCAGGAAGCAACAGTTAGAACTGGACATGAAACAATGGACTGGTGCCAAATAGGAAAAAGAGTACGTCAAGGCAGTATATTGCCACCCTGCTTATTTAACTTCTATGCAGAGTACATCATGAGAAACACTGGGCTGGAAGAAGCACAAGCTGGAATCAGGATTGCCAGGAGAAATATCAATAACCTCAGATATGCAGATGATACCACCCTTAAGGCAGAAAGTGAAGAAGAACTAAAGAGCCTCTTGATGAAAGTGAAAGAGGAGAGTGAAAAAGTTGGCTTAAAGCTCAAAGTCAGAAAATTAAGATCATGGTATCTGGTCCCGTTACTTCATGGCAGATAGATGGGGAAACAGTGGAAACAGTGAGAGACTTTATTTTGGGGGGCTCCAAAATCACTGCAGATGGTGACTGCAGCCATGAAATTAAAAGACGCTTACTCCTTGGAAGGAAAGTTATGACCAACCTAGACAGCATATTAAAAAGCAGAGACATTACTTTGCCAACAAAGGTCTGTCTAGTCAAGGCTCTGGTTTTTCCAGTAGTCATGTGTGGATGTGAGAGTTGGACTATAAAGAAGGCTGAGCGCCAAAGAATTAATTTTGAAGTGTGGTGTTGGAGAAGACTCTTGAGAGTCCCTTGGACTGCAAGGAGATCCAACCAGTCCATCCTAAAGGAGATCAGTCCTGGGTGTTCATTGGAAGGACTGATGTTAGAGCTGAAACTCCAATACTTTGGCCACTTGATGCAAAGAGTTGACTCATTGGAAAAGACCCTGATGCTGGGAAAGATTGAGGACAGGAGGAAAAGGGGACGACAGAGGATGAGATGGTTGGATGGCATCACTGACTCAATGGAGATGAGTCTGGGTAAACTCTGGGAGTTGGTGATGGGCAGGGAGGCCTGGTGTACCACAGTCCATGGGGTCGCAAAAAGTCGGACACGACTGAACGACTGAACTGAAATGAAAAGAGTTTTTCTTTTAAGTACTAACTTCTAGAGTAAATTATATAGCATATCTTATGTATTTATAAATATGAATATATATGCATATATTTCTATATCACTTTATGCCTTTCAGATTCTATAATTGCCTTTATACAAAATTAGGGGTCAAAATTGAACCTATAAAGGGGTATTTTTAAAATGGTTTTTGGAAAATAGAGGAAGATTTTTCTAAAATGCTTCAAATTTATACATGCTGTCAGTTTGTTAAGAGACAAATTATGAAGAAAATTGTGGTGTTTAATCATTGATTCTTAGGTCACCACCGGCTGCACTGATGTCTCTTCTTAGCACTCAAGAGGACTTGCTCGAAAATGTTTTGGGATGTGTTCCTGTTGGACAGATAGTTACTATCAAGCCACTGAGTGAAGACTTTTGCTATGTTCTGGGGTACCTCCTCACTTGGAAATTAATACTTACTTTCTTCAAAGCTGCTTCATCTCAGGTAAATAAAATGAGACAACCTTTGATAATTCTGTCCTATATGTATTTTTCCCATACTATCCTAAACCCTTTCCTTCCTCTCCTTTTGGAGAAAAATGAGTAAATGCCTCACATTTTAATCTAATCTTATCTGGCTCATTATAGACATTCTGCTAAATTTATTTCTGTCTCTACTTTGTCACCCTCCCACAGTTTTATGCTTGAATCAATTTTTTTCCAACTGAATGTATCCACCAAGTCTGTTTATTGCAGGAAACCAGGTTTCTATAATTTACTTTTGTGCTGTCATAGTAGCAGTTTCTAAAAAACCGGGTCTTGGTATTTTCTTTTTCCCTTTGGTCAACTTCTGCCTCTTGTGGGAATATCAATGGACGTTCACCTGATTTGAAAATCAGTGTTTAGAGAAAGATCTATGAAATATTACCATATGTAATTCAAGCTATTACCACTAAATAATGAAAATATCCTATAGTAATTATTTTGCCCTAATTATTTTAGCAGCCACTAGATGTCTCTGTTGTCTCATGTTTAAGAAGAAAGCTGGAAAGCTCTGCTGCAGTTAAAAAAATTCTTTTATTAGAGAGAGATGGCTGCTTTTAAAAAAGTTTCAAACATTGACTCAGTTTAATAAAGTAGGTCACTTCTTTGTCAGGTTGATACAAGACTTAAATCACTGCATATTTAAAGTGTGACTAAATATCATGGCATTCATTTTCAATGTGATTTTTCAGAATCCTTAAGTTATAATTTATGTTGTTGCTAATAACCCATGTTGTTGTTTAGTCACTTAGTCCTGACTCTTTGCGACCCCATGGACTGTAGCCTCCCTCCAGGCTCCTCTGTCCATGGGATTCTCCAGGCAAGAATACTGGAGTGGGTTGCGCTTTTCTTCTCCAGGAAATCTTCCCGGGCTGGGGATCAAACCCATATATCCTGCAATGGCAGGCGGGTTCTTTATCCTGGAGCCACCAGGGAAGCTCAATAATCTATTTCTTGGTACAAATATATCAACATATACCTTTTTGCATTTGTTTATCTAGGGAGAAAATGGAATCACAGAGGCAACACTGATCTAGATGTTCAGATTGTTTTATTTCTTTTCAGTCTTACCACTTACGTTGTTATTTGACCTTCTTTTAATTCACTGATGATATATTTTAAGAACTACTCATTGGGCTTCTACATTTGTTTCTTAGAATATTGTTGATCTCTAAAACATTGCAGCATATTGAGGCCTTATGTCTAAGAATTTTGTTCTTGATATCTTATACTCAGAAGTTAGGAATACATCATCTTTTTCATTTCTTGTTATTTTATACTCAGAAATTAGGAATAATTATATAATTCTTATACTCAGGAATTAGAATACATCATCTTTTTCATTAAGCCGGGATGGGGGAAAGGGCACAAAGAATTAGATCAGCATTTATTGAGCCTGGAAGTTGAACTGAGCTGTCAACAAGTAAACCATCATAATTCAGTAAATAATAGTAATTAGAAGAATCCTAAAACAGACTGTTTTTTAAATACGTTCTTGGTCCTGAATCTGGGTTGTTTTTAATATTCTTCTCAAAAGAATTAGTGAATTGAGTTGGAAACACGTGTGTGTGTGTGTGTGTGTTATAGTTTTGCTGGTATGTATTTAACATATCATCAAATTTGTGTATTTAAAGTGTACAGTTTTGGACACTACTCTGGCAGTCCAGTGGTTAAGGCTCTGTGCCTCCACTGCAGGGGGCACAAATTTGATCCCTGGTCAGGGAACTTCAGATCCCAGTGTGGCCAAAAAAAAAAAAAAAAGACAGAGTACAGTTTGGTGTTTCTAGTGTATTTACAGAATTGTACACCATCACTACCATCTATTTTTAGAACATTTTCAATATCCATACACATCGACACCCGGCCCCCTCCCTTCCCCCCCCCCCCAAAAAAAAAACCCCCCTTCCCCCCCCCCTGTCCCATTTCCTTTCAGACCCCCTGGCCACTGGCAACCACTGGTCTGTTTTCAGTCTCTATGATTTGCCTCCTGTGGAATGGCCTTTTGTGTCTGGCTTATTTCTTACAGCACAATGGTTTCAAGGTTCATTCAAAAAGTAGCATGTGTCGATATGGCATCCTTTTTTTATGTCCGAAAAATAGTTCATTGTTTGACTGTAACGCAGTTTGCTTATCCAGCCATCCAGAGGGCGTTTAGGTTGTTTCCACTTTTTCCCTATTGTGGATAAAGCTGCTATGAAGGTCTGTGCCTCGGATTTTGTGTGTACATTTATTTTCGTTTCTCTTGTGTTGTATACCTATGAATGGGACTGCTGGATAGTAGAAATGTGTTTTTTAAAAACCCATTGATATATGCAATAAATTTTTTAAAAAATTCTACTTTTCTCCCAACTTTTTATTTCAAAAATTGTTCAGATTTACAGAGATGGTAGACAGCAGACATCATGATGCTTTGCCAAAAGTATTTAAGCATGTATATCCTAGAAATGGCTTTCCCAGATGGTGCGGTGGTAAAGAATCTGCCTGCCAACATGAGATACAAGAGACTCAGGTTTGATCCCTTTGTCAGGAAGAAGTAGGAAATGGCAGCCCATTCCAGTATTCTTCCCTGGGAAATCCCATGGACAGAGGAGCCTGGGCAGCTACAGTCCATGGGGTCCCAAAGAGTCAGACACCCCCGAGCGCACATGTATATACGCATAAACTCCTCAGATAAGAACGTGTTTTGTCATAAGTGTAATACAGATATTACACTCAAATTTAATTTCGATGCAATAATGTTATCTAATTTGTATTTAAAATTTGCCCCCTAAAAAAATAAAAATTTCCCAGTTTCCCCCGTAATATCCTTTATAGTTTTATTTCCTTTTCTATTGAGGATTCAGTCAAGGATCATGTTTGTATTTATCAATCATATTTCTTTAGCTTGTAACTCCTCTACTTTTTTTTTCTTGTCATTCACCAAGTCAGTTATTTTGTAAACTCTCTTCCAGTTGGGACTTGTCTGATAGTTTCCTCGTGGTTGCATTCTGGCTATTCTCCAGCAAGAATATTTGCTGCACAGCGGCGATGTGCTCTCACTGTCATCTTAGGAGCACAAAGTATTGTGTGTTCCCCCATTTGCTGATGTTTAGTTTGGTTACTTTGGTGAAGGTAGTGTCTTCCATATTGCATCATGGTAAAGGTCTTTTGGTTGATTTTTTAAGAATCCCAAATGCCAAATCCTATGGCTTGATCTTTGTGTTTGAGCGTTCATCGGATCCAGAAAATGGTGTCTGTGTACTCTGAGGAGACAGTATGGCATAGTGGAACAAGTCATTTTAAAACAGGTACCAGTACCAAAGAAGTGCAAAGTAAATGTGAACAAATGAAAACTACATTATTGAGGAACAAGTTCCTAAAGCCCATGTCTCATGTAGCTACCTGTAGTATACCCAGTGGTGCCAGATTTTTCCTATTTTTAAGAAATCAGAAAAAAAAAATCCATATTAGTATGTGAAATTTCTTGATTTATAAAATGACTCTAGGACATTTTGAGCTACCAGACTGTGCTTTCATAAAGGGATGCTGGAATGTTTGGTATAGGGGGAGGGCAGGGTGAGGGATTAGTTTTGAGCAGAATTTTGAAAGATTAAAGATTGTGGTGTGGAAGATTTGGGAGGAGAATGAGGGAAGCATCTGTGGGCAATGTCAAATAGATTTTTCTCAGCTCAGACTCCAAGTGAAGGTGAACTTATCAGCAGGAGACAGTTTGAGAAAGATGTTAGAGGCATATGTCTAATAACGAAGGGATAGTGAAAACGTCTGCTAGTGTATGAGAAGGGGGACCAGTGTCATCAGATGACCCAACTGGAGAGTAACACTGTGTGATGTATTTTGTAGGACTCTTCCATGTCATTCTCAGTGTTCAGATAAATGCATTTTTTCACACACACACACACACACACACACATTGTATCATATATATATAGGTAATATATATATATATTTTAAAATATTTATTTGTTTGGCTGTGCTGGATCTTAGTTACAGCATGTGGGATCTCGTTTCCTCAACCAGGGGTTGCATCTGGGTCCCCTGCATAGGGAGGACGGAGTCTCAGCCACTGGACAACCCCCTGGGGAGTCCCAATCTGTTTATACTTTAATTCCTTCAAGTCTGCTGAATGTTCTGTTTAATCGGGTTTACTAACAAAAATTCTCTCGTTTCCACCAGCTTCGAGCTCTGTATTCAATGTACCTTCGAAAAACAAAAAGTTTGAATAAATTGCTTTATCACCTGTTCAGGCTTATGCCAGAAAATCCAGCTTTTGTAGAGACAGCAGTTGAGCTCTCCAATAAGGACCCTCGAACTTTCTTTACGGAAGAGCTCCAGTTGGGTATTAGAGGTCAGTATGATATGTGTGTGTGTGTTTCTTCCTGGGGACGAGGCTCAAGTCAGGTTGTATGACTCTTTACCATGAGGACGTGGAGAGTAACCCCGAACATGTGTTCCCTCTATGACAGTGCTGAAGTGCCAGATTTTCCATCTTTCTCTATATAGAATAAATAATTAGATTTTATGGTTAAAGTTCTTAGGAATTTAATTCATTTTTGAAGCTTAGTTTCTTGATTACTGTTGTCTTTTACTCTGTAGACAATGATGTTTTGTAGGCCTATGAATGGTCTTCTGTTGGGGAATCAAAGATGGGTAAAATTTATTATTTTTTTACTCTGTGAGCTCCCATTTTAGCTGAAGGGGTAGACATGCATGCATCTAGCTATGCCTCAGTGTTAAAAAGGATTTCCTGAGAATAGGAATTGTTTTAAATGCCTTGGAGATCCGAGGTTGGAACTTTGTCTTGTGAGTGTTACGGTAGGACTCTAGAACTTCTGCGTAGCACATCACTGAGCTCTGGGGAAAGCAAAGGAGGCCAAATTTGTTTTCATAATTTTGAGCTTCCATGGTAGTTCATACGGTAAAGTGTCTGCCTGCAATGTAGGAGACCCAGGTTCGATCCCTGGGTTGGGAAGATTCCCTGGAGAAGGAGGTGGCAACCCACTCCAGTACTCTTGCCTGGAAAATCCCATGGATGGAGGAGCCTGGTGGGCTACAGTCCATGAGGTTGCAAAAAGTCAGACACGACTGAGTTACTTCACTTTCACTTTAATAAGAAAAAGAATCTAATTCTTCCTCCTCTTTGAAGTGTGTGTGCTTCATTTTGTTTGTGATCTTTCATGCAAAATAGTGCTATTTGGGGGCAGATTTTTCAGTATCCTTCAGGATCTTCTTTTTACCATTCTAATTGTTCATTTCGAACGTGGGAGAAAAAGCTAATATTCTGCAGAGTTCTGGTTTCCTTGGTATGTTTGTTTTCTGAGCTCTAGCACTAGTGTTAAGGAATTGAAGATGATTTTCTAAGGGAAGTACTCATATTAGTCTGTTTTAGGTAAGAGATACGTGTTACTAACTAAGACTTTTTTTTTTCCTCAGATACCTCAGCTCTTCCCTACCATATTCCACACTTGGCTTGTTCAGTCTATCACATGACATTAAAAGACTTGCCAGCCATGGTTAGGCTGTGGTGGAACAGCAGTGAGAAGCGTGTGTTCAATATTGTGGATAGATTTACCAGCAAGTATGTTAGCAGCGTTCTTTCTTTTCAAGAAATATCTTCTGTGCAAACAAGTACACAGCTATTTAATGGCATGACGGTTAGTATGATCTTGAATTTTTTTTCTAAAAAGATTGTCTCATTATTGGTTATGCCTATCTGTTGTAGTGAGTATGATCACAATTGTAGCTCTTGGTTCAGAAGTTACAGAAATTGTCTACTTTATTTTCTGATTCTTGGACATCACATCTCAATGCGTCAATTGAGGTGATGTTATAATTTCATTTACCTATGCTAAATAGTTTTTGAACATTCATTAGTTAACTCAAAATATATATTGGAATACATATGGATGCAGGGTACTTTGTGCCAGTCACCTGCAAAATAGACAGTTTAGAAGGGTCACATTCTTGTCCTGTAATAACATACAGTCTGATAAAGGAATGAAAGTGATACTGATAATGTTTTTTGCTTTGGAAACTGGAAAGTGGCACATTAAGAGGAAGAGTGTTCTGCAGTCAGGGTGGGAAAAGTTCATCTGGCTTCGGGGACTAGGTAAGACTTGATGGGGGGAGTTTATTTTGAGGTAGGTAGGATGCTGTTATGGGTTAAAGCATTTAATATAGAGAAAACAGTACAGCAAAAGCCAAAAGTATGAAGATGAGAATGTATTAATTAATTTCTGTGATTGCTTAAGAAATAATGAGTAGCCCAGTATTCATACAGAGCAGTTTTCATGAAGGTAAATAGAGAACAGACTGCTTCTGTGATGGATTGAGTCCATACTGGGAAAGGCGTCAACTAACAGTCTAAAATATTTAGTGCGATGTAGCCACTGAATTTTTTCTGAGGCAGTGACAGTGTTAGGGTTAAAGCAGTGAAATTGCGCTGACTCAAGTCTCACAACATGGGCTGTTGGCATGGCGTGCAGGTTCACGTAATAGTTAGGGAGACTCACAATGCGTAGACATTATGAGGAGGGCCTGCAGGAAACAGTATCAGTGAGACTAGTCCTTAAAAGGGGAGGGATGTGAGAAATTCTGTGATGATTTAACCAAACTTACAGGTAATTAATATCTGAAAGAGAAATTTAAGATGATGCTACATTTTTTAGCATAGCATAGGAAAGAAGAATACATTTTTAAAGGATGGTAATTTGTATTCTATGTTGAGTTTGCAATGCTAGTAAGAAAATCAAGATCAGATATAAATATTCCAGCAGTTGATGGTTGGTTCTAAAGCTCAGGGGAATTCTGTGGTAGGGAAAGACTGGGAAGACATCTAAATAGAAGTGATATTTGATACACTGACTTTGGAAGAGAAGGGATCATTAATAACTCATTCTATACTGGTCTATTCAAAAACTACAATATGACAAGCCTAGTATAATAAAAACATACTTTTTAGTGCATTTCTTTTTTTAAAACATCTTTGTGATAACATCACTATGTCAGGTATTTGAACCTATTTATTAAATATCTCACATTAGAGAAGTGAATGTATTTACCTGTGTTTTGTTTGAATGAGGACTGGCTGCTGTCTGTCAGCCTGTCAAGATGGTTTTGAATAAAAGGTAAGCAAAGAAAATTGGCAAAAAAGGAATAACCTTTCATGTGTTGTAGGTTAAAGCTCGAGCTACTACTCGAGAAGTCATGGCCACTTACAGTATTGAGGATATAGTGATTGAACTTATAATACAGCTGCCTTCAAATTATCCACTGGGCTCAATAACAGTGGAAAGTGGGAAAAGAGTTGGAGTGGCCGTGCAGCAGTGGCGAAACTGGATGCTTCAGCTAAGCACTTACCTCACCCACCAAGTAAGTGTCCATGTACACGCTTGTTAGGCTTTCTGAATGAGAGAGAGATGGCTGCTTTACTGCGTGAAAGGGCAGTAAAAGTTTCTCTCTTCTGCTTAAGTAGAAATGGATACGATATTTTGTTGAATCCGACAAAGGTCCGTATAGTCAAAGCTATGGTTTTTCCAGTAGTCATTATGGATGGGAGAGTTGGACCAAAAAGAAGGGTTGAGCACAGAAGAATTGATGCTTTTGAACTGTGGTCCTGGAGAAGACTCTTGAGAGTCCCTTGGATTGCAGGAAGATCAAACGAGTCCTAAAGGAAATCAGTCTTAAATATTCATTGGAAGGACTGATGCTGAAGCTGACGCTCCCATACTTTGGCCACCTGATGCGAAGAACTGACTCATTGGCAAAGACCCTAATGCTGGGAAAGATTGAGGACAGGAAGAGATGGGGACGACAGAGGATGAGATGGTTGGGTGGCATCGCTGACTCGATGGACATGAGTTTGAGCAAGCTCCAGGAGTTGGTGATGGACAGGGAGGCCTGGCGTGCTGCGGTCCATGGGGTCGCAGAGTCAGACAGGACTGAGCAACTGAACAGAAATTGAAACAGATATATGTCTAAATGATTTGACCCTGCCAAGCTTATTTTAATTTTTAAGGCTCTGTAGCGTTTTTCCCTGGTGTTTGGAAAGAATCAACTCTTCTTCATTGACACTGTAGATGTTATAGAACAATACATGGTATTAAAGTTTGAGAGGGAATCTATTTTGTAAGTCTCGGGACAGCTGAATGTCTTCTGAGCTACTTTTACTTTAATGTTTCACCTCTCCTCCCGTGGTTAGAGAAATCCCAGTACTTTCAAAGACCTTTTTGCATTTTAAACAGATTTTTAAGTCTTCTCTAGTTTTGTTTGCACATGGTGATGCTTCTCAGGCATTTTACAGTAGAGGAAAAGTATTTTAAAACAAGTCTATTCACTGGTATTATAGAGCTGGAACAAATCAACATTTGAGTAGGTGAGATCGTTAATTTCATCATTTTTAGTTAAAAGTTAGGAGAACTGATCCAAACGACTTAATTATTTGAAAAGTTTCATCAAATAACAAGCTAAGACTATAAAAATTGAAAATTGGGTCAGAAGCCTTTCTTTCTCAAGTCGACATTTAATGAAGAAACGTACCTGGTTCCTAAAAGGTGGGAGGTCATTTTGAAAACCAGTATTCATAAAATTTAGAATTGTGTATATAGCCAAGCAGATTCTCTTCTCTCCAGATTATAATACAACTTTAAAACTTGTGAAATTGAATAAAGATAATATTGGTGATTTAAAGTGTATATTAACTTTTTTTTTTCCTTGTTAACAGAATGGAAGTATTATGGAAGGCTTAGCATTATGGAAAAATAATGTAGACAAACGTTTTGAGGGTGTTGAAGATTGCATGATTTGTTTCTCAGTCATTCACGGTTTCAACTATTCTCTTCCCAAAAAAGCCTGTAGAACATGCAAAAAAAAGTTCCATTCAGCCTGTTTGGTAAGTCTAAAGAGAAACTAGCTTATTTATATCTTACATATATTAATATTATATATGGATGATATCTAACCTTGGCAAACAGTGGATGTTAAACTCTTAATTGTGGTTAATGGGAGACATATTAAAAATGATTTTTCAAAATCTGTAAAATAAAATTAGTAATTTTCTGAGACTGGTGGCATCAAAGCATGTTAATAAATGGAAGTTTCTAAAATAGCTCTTGGCACTTAAAAAATGGA
Source organism: Antilocapra americana (assembly GCA_007570785.1). Taxonomy (NCBI): domain Eukaryota; kingdom Metazoa; phylum Chordata; class Mammalia; order Artiodactyla; family Antilocapridae; genus Antilocapra; species Antilocapra americana. The sequence goes on along the minus strand of ML664170.1, from coordinate 21,319,356 downwards.
TGGCTTTGTAAGATGTATACCGTAAAGGAGACTGTACAAATTGGAACTGAGAGCCATCTGACATCAGAGCTTTTTGCTCTTTTTAAACATCATAAAGAAAGTCTCATTATGTCCAGCTCTATCACAGCAGGTTTCCTTATTCACCTGCATGTTTGTGAGCGTGAGCCTAAGTGCAAAGAACCACACTGGCCTTTGGAAGGCGTACTGAACTGTGTTGATTTCGGGATGAATGTAAAGAACATACATTTCAGTATTCTCCATTTCCTTACTTTAATCATTTTAAAGTTACTTTAGTCTACAAAGCACTAACTTGCCTACCTGAGTTCCAGTTTTCTCATCTGTAAAATGGAGAGATAATAACACCTTTCTAAAGGTTGTTGAAAGGATTAAAAGAAGATGATTTATGTGAAACCTAGCACTATTTAAATAGAATATGCAAAGCTGAGCACCATTGTTCAATAAAGGATTGCGGTATTCATCTTGTTTTATTAAAAAAAAATATTGTCTTGACTGGACAAACTTGATGAGACATTTGCTTTAATTTCCATTTTGTATAATTAATAAAGTAAATTTTTATATAAAAATTAAGGTACTTTAGACGTATATGTAAAATGACAATGTAAAAAGTTTTTAACACTTAGACTTTTCTTTTTCAGTACAAATGGTTTACATCTAGCAACAAATCCACTTGTCCACTCTGTCGCGAGACCTTTTTCTGAGATGTTTTTTTCCCCTTCATTTGAATTGATCCCTGAAATAATTCAAGCAAAGGCAGTGGATTTGGATTCATCTTGAAGTGCTGATGTGAGGAGGCCACTGAGCATTACTTTCAAATAGGGCCTTCTCTGAAAAATTATTTTGGTTCATGTAATGATCCTAAAATCAGGTTTACTTATCTTTAGATTGCTTTGTAAATGTTTGGAAACCTTTTCTTTTACATAAAAATATTACAATTTGGAGAGAAAAATATTTATATTAATAGTTTAATCGCTTTGTACATTTAAAAATAAATATGGAAAAATCCTAAAGTACAGAGTTGGAATCGGTGAAAGCGTTGCACAACTGTATTATACTGATATGCTCATTCTGTTTGTTGATCTATGTTTAGAACGGTCTGAGTGAGGTAAATGAATTGACAGGGTTGATTTACATCCACAGATATTTTGAGACTTATTTATTAGTTACGAGAACAAAATTAATTAGTATTCTGATATTTGTAGATTATTATAATGATAAAATGACATTAAGCTATTAATATAGCTTATCTTGAGCTATTTAAAGCATGCTCTGAAATCCTGTGTAAAAGAGTATAAACTGAACTTTAAGGTGCCTCCATTTATTAAGGGTTTTGAAATTCAGAAAATTAAATTCAGAACACTGACCTTTTTACTGTAAGAGAATTTCCTTGTGCTAGTGAAATTTGGATTGCAGACGTGTCAGTGAATTTATTACTCAGTTGCAGTGAGTCTCCAGAGGGTGAGAAATTGAGAGAAACAGAAGTCAGCTTATTTTATTCATGAAGCAGAGTTGTCATTATTCCTCTGTCAAGAGCAAAGAAATAGTTAGTTCCAAAACTTAAGAGTGGTGGAAAAAGCAAAAAATATAAAAATATTGGAGGAGGCTTTAAATTTTGTAAGCAAATTTTGCTATTCTTACTGGTCAGAATTACACTAAATTAGAGAGAGTTGAGGGGAGCTAATTTTTTCTAGCCTTCATAAGTGCGAGTTAGACATTTTAATACTAAGTATAATTCAGTATAACAGGTTGAAATGGGGTAGGTGAAGACCTGCGTTTTGCTACAACATTATTGCCCTTTAAAAGTGTGAAAGTTTGGAACTTGGAATAATTTTATTGCAGTCTTCCATCACATGGGAAATAATTAGCCAATCTCATAGCAAGGTTACTTGAAGACTCAGCTAATTATCTCTGATGCAAATGTTTAATTGGCAAAAAAGCAATTCGTGTTAAATAAAATTACTGCTTACTATCAACTGGGTAAAATGGTTATTATTGAAATAGTATGAATGTGGTCAGAGCATTGTAGTGGAGACTGAAGTATTCCGTGTGAGTTAAAGATCTTGAATTGTATTGTAGATGCAGTGTCCTGCCCAGTTTTATCTGTCTCCTATGATTTTTCTCTGTAGTACTTACTACCTTATAGCCTTAGGCTCAAGGAGTACAGATAGCTAAATTCTTCTACCTCTTCTTAACCCCTTTCTTAAAATATTCTCTTTTTCTATGTCTCTCTCTGACATAGTAAACCCAAAAGATTGTGTTACTCCTCTGTGAAAATTACACACTTTTCCTTTAAAATTGTTATATAGAAAGGCTTTGTTTATAACTTCTCCAGTATTGGTATGTCTTGACTTCTGACCCAGACCCCAAGTAGAAAAGAAAAGGGGATAATGGAGCATTGCTTTTCCACATTATTCTTTAGGGCATCAGGTTCTCAGGTGAAACACTGTAATTAAGTTAGATACCTACTCATCATACTTAGGACTCTTGGCACATTTCTTTGAGACTTGTAAATACTACAGATGTAAAGCTTGTTATTGTTTATACATTAAAGAAGAAGCTTTCCAAAATACAACTGAAATTCAGAATATCACATTATAATTAAAGTTTGTTTATATAGCTTTGACAACTAGAGCATCCCTTAAAATTCTAGCATAAGGACATTTTAAAATTGCATGGGATTCAGAACTTATTAGCAAAATTGTTAATTTAAAGCCCTAATGTAAATTGCAAATTTTAGAATTTATTTTTAACTCTTATTTATCACATGCTGTAATGTATGTATATAAGTTTCAGTGGCTTAAAGCAATGTCATTACTTGAGTTTGTGTGGTGTGAATAATTATTTGATTGTTATACCATATGTGCCCATTAAAATTCTTTTTAATTGCAAAATATTTCAAATATACATAACAACAATAATAATAATAATATAAATACCCTTGTATTCTTCATAAACTATTTTGCCATATTTGCTTCTGATTTTTAAAGAAATAAAATGTTACTCTTTTGTACTCTTCCCAGAGACCATCTCCTCCTTCCCTCATTGGAGCTTACCCACCCTTCTGAAGTTGGTAGGACTCCTTCCTGCTTAAGATTTTGTATTTTACCACATGTTTGTGTCCATAAATAATATAGCAGCTTTTTAAAATTTTGTGACATCCTATCATATGTGTTCTTTAGTAGTTTCCCTTTTTGTTCAACATTACTGCTGTTTTGTATCATTATATCAGTTTGCTTATCAGTTCTCTCACTAATGGTCATTTTAGTTGTTACTTTTTGCCATTTTGAACAGCGCTGCCAGCGTAGGTTCTTGATGATATTTTCTGACGCAAGTGAAACGTGCTAGGTATTCTGAACACACGCCCCCAAGTGGGATTTCAGGTAATGGATATTCTGATTTTAGGTATGTGCTCTGTGACTTTGTTGTTGTTTAGTCGCTAAGTTGTGTCTGAGCCTTACATGTTGACAGACTGCTCTCCAAAGTGGTGTGGAACTTTGTGGTCTCAGTGGCAGTGCAAGAGGATTCTGGTTTTCCTAGGTCATCACCAAAACACTTAGTCTTATCACTTTTAAAGTTTTCCAATCAGAGCTGTGAAATAGTAGCTCTTCGTTTTCATTTGTATTTCCCTGGCTACCGTGAATCTTAGCTTTATTCCATATATTTATTGGTCCTTATTTTGTGAATTTATCATCTCTGTGCCTATTTTCCTTGCAGATTGCACATGTTACTGATCCTAATGTTTTTTCTCTTACAGGGATTCTTCTGGCAGGTGGCTTGACAGTAACATGGTCTGTGGCTGGCTGTAATTATACAGAATTTTTCAGTTAAATTTAGTCAAATTGATCATTCTTTTCCTTTATGACTGAGGCTTTTCTGTGTTAATTTTTAAAAACTGGTTCCTTCCCTGAGGTTTAAATATATATATACATATATATATATATAATATTTTGTTTTAAAAGTTATGAATTTCAACATATACCTAATTTACCTGAAACACAATTTTGTGACTGTTGTAAGGTAGAAATCCTACCCCATATTGTTAGCCAGTTTTTATAACATTATTTATTAAGTAGTCTCCATTACCCATTGACTTTGCAGTGCCTCCTCTGTTAGTTATATCACCAAATCGTGTTGTATGTGTATTGGTTTCCGGTCTCTGTATTCTATTCCATTAGTCTATTTATCTGTGTTAATTCTACATATATATTTTTTTCTTTAAAAAACAGCTTTACAATTGACCTTGCAGAGTAGGCGAGTAGTCTTCTAGTCTTGTTCTTCTTTAAGGCTTTTCTTAGACAGACATGTCCTCTGCTGTCCAAGAACTCTCTTGACTCTCTTTCTCCCTGCTGTGTTCTCTCATGGCCAATTTGCCCTTACTATAATGAGTCATCTTATGGAAGAATCTGGTAGGTGTCCACCCTAGGCTTTAACTGGTGGGACCAGGAGGTTCTTTTGGCTTTGCCAAAATTTACACTTAAGGTTTTACAATCCAATTATTCTGTTTGTATGGTTTTTAAAAATAGAGGCAAAAATTTAGGGTGTTTATGAATGAAATCCTTGAACCTCTCCATGAATTTTTCCTTCTGTTTTATAAGAAGAAAGTGTTAGTCACTTAGTTGTCTCTGACCCCTTGCAACTCCATGGACTGTAACCCACCAGGCTCTTCTGTCCATGGGATTTCCCAGACAAGAATACTGGAGTGGATTGATACCTGTTTCACACAAGTTTCTGCAAAAGGACTTTTGGGCCAAGCAGAGTATTTAGCATGAAGGTTAGCTAGTTCCGATAGTTTTGACAATGTCTTTTTTTTTAACTGTGATTTTCTTTTAAAGAGAGCAGCTTCTTTGGGTAGCGCAAAGGCATAGATAATTTGTATATTTTTTGTCCAGATTTTATGGAGGTACCTGAGGAAGTTAAGAAACCTCAGTTTCCATGGCATTCCAAATTGACGTGTTATCTCAAAAATACTGGCTGCAGTGTATCAATTTACTCTTTTGTATTTAGGAATATTATGTACCCTATGGAAGACCATAAGTTTGACCACTAGAGTCTGCCTAGTAAGTATTGGATACTAAAAATGTTTGGTGTGGTTAGTGTATAGCCAGAGAATATTGCTCCTTTTTACTTGTTAAGACCCATTAACAATCGGTTATCTTTATGAACTTAGGAGTGGAGTGTTCAAAATGTCTATTCTGAGCATGGATTTCTTTAACTGTGTACCTATAATCATGGGAATTTCTTTCATCAGCTAAAGTTAAGAGAGTTTCTTGATATGAGAAGGCATACATTTCTAGTGTACAGTTGATAGTAAAATGAAGAGAAAGTGAAGACAGACATCATGTAGTATTATCAGATTTACTTTCGTACGTTGATCTTGTAGCCGGCAACCTTGCCGAACTTGTTTACTAGTTCTAAGTGTGTGTGTGTGTGTGTGTGTGTGTGTAACTTAGAATTTTCTTTGTATAAGGTCTTACCATCGGCAATAGTGATAGTTTTATTTCTTTTCCAGTCTGGATGCCTTTTATTAGACATCTGACTAGAAACTCTGGTATTGAACAGCAGTGGTGAGAACAGGTAATCTTTGTTTCGTTCCTGATCTTAGAGGGTAAGCTTTCAGTCTTTCAGCATGATGATGTTAAGCTGTGGTTGATACAATCAAATTTAAAGGTGACCTAAGTACAAATTCTGAAGATAGTTTCAACTAAATAATCTAGGCTGCAGTTTCTTGGTGCAAGAGAAAATAAGCGGGTGGCTCAAAGGATGGGCTATAGGAGGCAACAAATTATTTGTCATGCTCTTCAAAAATCATTAGAGCAGAAATTCTCAGCCTCACTACTGTTAGCATTTGGGGCTGCACAATTCTTTGATTCGGGGACTGTCCTGGGCATTGCAGAATGTTTAGCCACATCCCTGGCCTCTATATTTGCTCAATACCAGTGCACCATCCTTAACCAAAAATGTCCAGGCATTGCTAAACGTTCTCCAGGTGGTAAAATTGTCCCTCAGTGACAATCATTGCCTTATAACATGGACTAATCAGGCACCATTCAAGAGAAGTAGCACAATGTGGGCCACATGTGCTATTTTAAGTTCTCTTGTAGCCTAAAATTTAAGAATAGATGAAATTTTAATAACACATTTTGTTTAACTTGGTATCCAAAGTACTATTTCAATATTTAATCAATAAGAATTAGGTACTTTATATTCTCTTATATTGTTTTTGAAATTCACTGTATTTTAAATTGATAGCACATTCCAATTTAGATTGGAAATTTTCATCAGAAATACTTCAATTTCAGAAAATTTAATGTTAAAAAATAAATTCATATGCCCAAGTTTTTCCCAAATACACTTGAAGGTCTTCCAATAACTGGATCTGGTGTCCCTTTTGAAATTTTCATTAATAAAAATTAACTAAAAATTTGAAATTTTGTTTTTCAGTCACACTTGCCACATTTCAAGAGATCATTAACCACACATTGCTAGTGGCTATTGTATTGGACGGTACAGGCCTAACCTTACATGTCCATACAAAAAGAAAGGCTTATGATAATCTAGGAAGAATCAGCCTAGACCCTTAAATTCACCTCCAAATACTTTACCTATGTCTTAAGAGTCTTTTGCCCATAAAATTCTGGGATCATAGCTTATCCTTTGGTTAATTTTTGAATCCCGCATAATGTAGTTGTATGTCAAAATCAGCTATACTTTGGTCACACATAGCGTTTTCCAGAATTTTAAATAATTGTGCAATAAATTTTACATGGCAGTTTCATTTATGAAACAAAACCTTACCTATTAAATGGTTGTATCATGAGGAATGTACTAAATTCTGATAATGGTTCCAAAATAATCATTCAAGATTGTTGGATATTTCCACTATTTGAGTGGTTTTAGTACTCTGAGGGATCCGATGTTCTGTGGTTCTAGAATTATTAGTATTTAAAGTTAGCCGTATCTGTATATTGTTGTTCATCTGTATTTAAAAGGTCAGGGCCCTGGAGAAGCGAATGGCAACCCACCCAAGTATTCTTGCCTGGAGAATTCCATGGACAGAGGAGCCTGATGGGCTACAGTCCATGGGGTCGCAAAGAGTTGGACACAACTGAGCGTCCAACTAACTAATTAATTAACTAACTAATTAATGTTTCCTGGAGTAAGATTACTGGGGAAATTTCGACTAGTTGTCCTGTTTTTTAGTCGTTACAGAACATAAATTCTTCCCCTGGCCTTCTTGCTTATGATATTATTAACACAGCTGCCCATTTCTCATGGAACAGAGAATCTTTTGGTCTTACTTTTGTTTTGTATATCATGTGCTTTATCTTGAAGATCAGAAGTTTGTTTTGACTTCTAAATTTTTGAAGTGTTGAGTTGACATGTTGGAAGTCATCTTAATTGGTACTTCTGGAGTCCATTTTCAGGCAAGCCTGTCTTTACATTTGCTTTTGAGGATACTCTAGAATGTTGTTTAAAATTTTTTCTGGATTTGTTTTGGAATCTGCTGCTTACTTGACTCACCTTTTTATGTTTGTTTATAATTTTGATTTTCATTAAGACTTTTCCTAAGGGAAAGGCATCTGAAATGCCTTAATTGTACATTTCCTGTTTGCTTACTCCTTCCAGGTCATTCCTTGAATTATGAAGAGCTGAATATTTAAGCCATCTCCTAGCTTTTTGTGGTTTTTTTTGGTCATTGTTTTTTCTGGTTTTGACTCTTTTGCCCTCATCTTAAGGGGCTGATAATTAAGTGAACTGGTAGGGACAAACTTGATGTAGTCCAGGACAATAAAAATCTTACAAAATCTGAATTCTGTATAAACTTGTCTTCCTAAGGTTAAGAAAAATCCTTGATTAAAGCTCTCAACTTGATTCTAGATCAAGGTTCAAAGATCAGTTTCTTTAAATCTGTATTCTGGTGTATTAGTTTTGAAGGGATATGTATAATGTAAATGCTCTGTGTTAAGAAAAACTTGCAGGAAATGATTACTTGTTTGGTAGGTAAAAGAAGGTGCAGAAGGATAGAAGAGATTTTAGTGGATGGTAGAGAAGCAGGGTGGGTTTCAGAAGGTTATAATGGGAATCTTTCAAAGAGGCTTTCTAAGAGTCTGTTTCATTTTGAGGCCTCAGCAGTTGACTGTTGAATGCTTTAGCCTTTTCCCCCCTAATTTTTCTAGAGCTCCTTTGAAATATATAAACTTTGACTTATCAGAAATTCGCTATAATGATTATTGTAATTCTAAGACAGTTTTTAGCAAAACTCTCCCTTTATCAAGGTAAGCACAAGGGCTTGGATTATTATTGAGAATTCTGCCAGGAGAACGTCATGCCTTTGACATAGACTAATCAGTGACAACAAGGAAAAGGTACTATGTAAGTCAACTGTGTTTGTTAATGACAGCGAAGTGTGTTGCTAATTAACAAAGCTGTTTGTTAATTCAGTGAGGCAGAGTATAAGGAGGAGCCACATGATCAGGGACCCCAGCAATTGGTCCTGAAATACGGACTAAACAAAATGACTTCTTTCACAAATTGCCATGCCTTACGAGTACTCTTAAGAGGATCTCATCAGGGACTCAAAGCAAAGTTTGACTCAGTCATATTAACAGCCCGTTTTCATCCACCTAATGAACCATAGTCTATAGGGCCAACTTGTGTTGAGTTGGAGACCTAGCTTATGCCTCCATCTGTTCCCTCTGAAGCACTTCCTTATATGTTTGACAGACACAAGACAGTAAGGGACAAGATAGGATTATATAAGATAGGAATTTATATAAATAGATGAACAAGTAAGTGAAACCAAGAAGTGGGTCTGATCGTCATAAATTCATATCTAAACATACTCAGTAACCTTATACGAAGATCTACTATTTGTTTAGAACTCTTAGACAAAATAAATCCAGCAGTTGGATCTCGAAGAACCTAGTCAAAGGTCAGATTGTTTTTGAGAGACTCACCTGGCAACAGATGTGAGAACTGTTGGAGTTTGGGACTCAAGAGGCCACCGGTCTTCCCTTGTTGGTCCAAGGGTCCCCTGGGTTACTGTCAGTGAAGTATTATAAAAAAATCTCCATTTGAGTGTTGTCCAAGGAAGAGATCAAGATTACCACTTGATATCTGAAACAAAATCTGTATTATTTAAGGGAAGGTTATGCTGGTTAGGCCTGTCATTCTGAGTAAATCCAACTGCTAATTTTACATAAGGTTTTTGATTTGGGTATTATTTTTGTGTTATATTGGTTACAGAGGTGGAATGGGTTGATGTCACCCTCACAAACATGGTTATTCTGGCAAGACACACTGGCCAGCTGGCTTTCAAAAGATTTAGTGATAAGTTTGTTGACAGGTTGACCTTCAAAAGTGTGAGACTCACTGAATGATTGGCTTCCAGAGGCAAGGTTACTTGATCAACTTATTGTTGATTAAACAGATTCTGAGTTGGTTCTAATTTACTTTTTACTGGCTGTAGAACAGTCAGTCAGTCTTTTATCAAGACTGTGGAGAGAGAGGCTTTTTTATTCTTAATGGATTTGTTAAATAGCTTTTGCTGAATTTACTTCTTTTTTTTAAGAAAGCAAAATGCATGTAACATAAAATTAACTATTTTAAATGAATAGTTTAGTAGCATTTAGTACATTAAACAATTACTCCCCAACCTCCCACGCGGCCCCTGGTGACTACCAACCTGCTTTCCGTCTTTATGGATTTACCTATTCTGGGCATTTCATATAAATGGCATTGTACAATATGTAACCTTTTATGCCGGTCTTCTTTGACTTAGCATGCTTTTGAGGTTGTAGCATGTATCAGTACTTCATTTTTTTAAGGCTGAATAACATTCCATAGCATGTATATACCACAACTTGATTATCAGTCTTCTTTGATGGACACTTGGGTTGTTTCTACTTTTTCACTGTTGTGAATAGTGCTTCTCCTGTGGACATTTGTGTTCAATTTATTGTTATGATTACCTGTTTTCAGTTCTCTGGGCTATGTACATAGGAGTAGGAAAGTGAAGTAAGGTGTTCGTTGCTCAGTCATGTCTGACTCTTAGTGACCGCATGAACCATAGCCCACCAGGCTCCTCTGTCCATGGGATTTTCTAGGCAAGAATACTGGAGTGGGTTGCCATTTCCTTCTCTAGGGGATCTTCCTGACGCAGGGATCGAACCCAGGTCTCCTGCAATGGGGGCAGATTCTTTACCTCTGAGCCACCAGGGAAGTCTATACATAGAAGTAGAATTGCTAGTAATTCTGTATTTAACTTTTTAAGGAAATACCAAACTGTTTTCCACAGCAGCTGCCAGATTTTACATTCCTCTTCAGCAAGGTCATTGAGGGATCCATTCTCTTCACAGTCTCTCCAATACTTGTTATTTTGCATTTTTAAAAATTATACCCATCCTAGTGGGTAGATAGTATTATCTCGTGGTATTGAACAGAATTTCTCTCATGACTAATGATGTTGAGCATCTTTTCATATCCTTGTTGATTGATTGTGTATCTTCTTTGGGGAAATATCTTGTTCATTTTTATTTCGCTTAAACCCTTGTATAGCCTTTTATCAAATATCTGTTTATTTTTGGCTGTGCCCGGTTGGGTCTTTGCAGCTGCACGTGGGCTCTCTGTAGTTGTGGAGAACAGGGACTGCTCTGCTGTTGCAGCGTGAGGGCTTCTCCGTGCAGCGGCTTCTCGTTGCAGAGCATGGGCTCGAGGGCGCGGGCTGCAGTAGTTGTGGGGTGGGGGCTCAGTGGTTGCAGCTTGCGGACTCTGCAGAGTGCAGGCTCAGTAGTTGTGGCACACGGGCTTAGTTGCCCTGTGGCATGTGGGATCTTCCTGGACCAGGGATCGAACCAGTGTCCCCTGCATTTCAAGGCGGATTCTTAACCACCTGACCACCAGGGAAGCCCTGCTCATTATTAAATTGGGATAAAATTTTGCTGTTGCTGTTAAGATTTTTTTTTAATTATTCTATAGATTCTAGACAAGATCTAGTGTAGAATTAGAAGGATGTTAATATTCTTCAGTTTTAGGAGAAGTTCTTGTGAATTCAGTATTGATTAGGTTTGGCTCTGTGTGACAAAAAAAATCCAAAGTAAATGTGGTTTCCACAAGAAAGAAATTTCACTCTTTTGTAAATGAAGTCTAGATATACGCAGTTTGGGGACCTAGGTTTCTTGTGTGTGGAGATGGACCTGGGTTTCCTATGTATGTGTATAGACCTAGGTTTTTTGTGTTGTTGCTCCGCTGTCCTCAGTGTGTGACTCCACTCCATGGTCCGAGGTACCTGCTCAAGCTCCAGCCATTTGGGGCACGTTACCCTCAGCACCGAGTCTGACTGCTTTGTGAGGGCTTTCCCCAGCTGCAGGCAGCCAGGGACTGCTCTCGTTTCAGGGCACAGGCTTCTCACTGCAGTGGGTCTCTTGTTGCAGAGCATGGGCTGCAGCTCACAGGCTCAGTAGTCGTGGCGCATGGGCTTAGTTGCTCTGTGGCATGTGGAATCTTCCTGGGCCAGGGGTGGAACCCATGTCCTCTGCTTTGGCAGAAGGATTCTTATCCTCTCTGCCACCAGGGAAGTCCACAAAGGATTTACTTTTTGACCCTAGCAGCAGGCAGTATGTATAAGAACACATCACTGGGAGAATTAACTGGTTTGCAACTGATCTTCAGTCCTTTTTAGGGTTGGTATATTTACATTTCATCCAGCGTTCTCTTACCTCAGCTGATCTTGAACTCCAGTTTTGGTTTATTCCCACACCTATAAGACTGCATTCAACTCTATTTACCTTATCAACCTCTGGACTACCATTTTCTGCTCAGCTTTTCCCACCTTTAGCTTTTCAGTCTTCAGTTCCATTCAGTTCAGTCACTCAGTCACATCCGACTGTTTGAGACCTCTTGGACTGCAGCACACCAGGCTTCCCTGTCCATCAACAGCTCCTGGAGTTTGCTCAAACTCATGTCCATCAGGTCGGTGATACTATCAAACTGTCTTACCCTCTGTCGTCCCCTTCTACTCCTGCCTTCAATCTTTCCCAGCATCAGGGTCTCTACCAGTGAGTCACCTCTTCGCATTAGGTAGCCAAAGTATTGGAGCTTCAGCTTCAGTACTAGTCCTTCCTATGAATATTCAGGACTGATTTCCTTTAGGATGGACTGATTTGATCTCCTTGCTGTCCAAGGAACTCTCAAGAGTCTTCTTCAACACAACAGTTCAAAAGCATCAATTCTTTGGTGCTCAGCTTTCTTTATGGTCCAACTCTCACATCCATACATAACTACTAGCAAAACAATAGCTTTGACTAGATGGACCTTTGTTGGCAAAGTAATGCCTCTGCTTTTTAATATGCTGTCTAGGTTTGTCATATTTTTTCTTCCAAGGAGAAAGTGTCTTAATTTCATGACTGTAGTCACTATCTGCAGTGATTTTGGAGCCCAAGAAAATAAAGTCTGTCACTGTTTCCATTGTCTCCCTATCTATTTGATGACAGCACACTTATGGCAGAAAGCAAAGAAGAACTAAAGAGCCTCTTGATGAAAGTGAAAGAGGAAATTGAGAAAGCTGGCTTAAAACTCAGCATTCAGAAAACTATGATCATGGCATCTGGTCCCGTCACTTCATGGCAAATAGATGGGCAACAGTGATGCTGAAGCTGAAACTCCAATACTTGGGCCACCTGATTTGAACAACTAGCTCATTTGAAAAGACCCTGATGCTGGGAAAGATTGAAGGCAGGAGGAGAAGGGAATGACAGAGGATGAGATGGTTGGATGGCATCACCGACTCTATGGACATCAGTTTGAGTAGGCTCTGAGAGTTGGTGAGGGACAGGGAAGCCTGGCGTGCTGCAGTCCATGGGGTCACAAAGAGTTGGACATGACTGAGTGACTGAACTGAACTGAACTGATGGGACCAGATACCGTGATCTTAGTTTTTTGAATGTTGAGTTTTAAGCCAACTTTTTCACTTTCACTTTCATTGAAAGACTCTACTTCCTTCGCTTTCTGCCATGAGGGTGGTGTCATCTGCGTATCTGAGGTTTTTGATATTTCTCCTGGCAATCTTGATTTCAGCCTGTGCTTCATCTAGCCTGGCATTTTGCATGATGTACTCTGCATATAAGTTAAATAAGCAGGATGGCAGTATACAGCCTTGACATACTCCTTTCCCAATTTGAAACGAGTTTGTTATTCCATATATGGTTCAAACTATTGCTTCTTGACCTACATACAGATTTCTCAGGAGGCAGGTAAGGTGGTCTGATATTCCCAGTTCTTGAAGAATTTTCCACAGTTTCTTGTGATACAGTCAAAGGCTTTAGTGTAGTTAGTAAAGCAGAAGTAGATGTTTTTCTGGAATTCTCTTGCTTCTTCTGTGATCCAGCGGATATTGGCAATTTGATCTCTAGTTCCTCTGTCTTTTCTAAATCCCGCTTAAACATCTGGAAGTTTTCGGTTCATGTACTGTTGAAGCCTGGCTTGGAGAATTTTGAGCATTACTTTACTAGCGTGTGAGATGAGTGCAGTAGTGCAGTAGTTTGAATATTCTTTGGCATTGCCTTCTTTGGGATTGGAATGAAAATTGACCTTTTTCAGTCCTGTGGCCACGGCTGAGTTTTCCAAATTTATGGGCATGTTGAGTGCAACGTTTTCATAACATCATCTTTTAGGATTTGAAATAGCTCAGCTGGAATTCTATCACCTCCACTAGCTTTGTTCCTAGTGATGCTTTCTAAGGCCCACTTGACTTCGCACTCCAGGATGTCTGACGCTAGGTGAGTGATCTCACCATCATGGTTATCTGAGTCATGAAGATCTTTTTTGTATAGTTTTATGTATTCTTGGCACCTCTTAATATTTTCTACTTCTGTTAGGTACATACCATTTCTCTTTTATTTGCCCTTCTTTGAATGAAATGTTCCCTTGGTATCTCTAATTTTCTTGAAGAGATATCTAGTCTTTCCCATTCTATTGTTTTCCTCTATTTCTTTGTACCAATCACTTAGGAAGGCTTTCTTATCTCTCCTTACTATTCTTTGGAACTCTGCACTCAAATGGTTGTATTTTTACTTTTCACCTTTGCCTTTTGCTTCTTTTCTTTTCTCAGCTATTTGTAAGGCCTCCTCAGACAACCATTTTGCCTTTTTGCATTTCTTGTTCCTGGGGGGATGGGTTTTGATCACCACCTCTTGTACAGTGTTACGAACCTCTGTCCATACTTCCATCAGGCACTCTGTCTATCAGATCTAATCCGTTAAATCTATTTGTCACTTCTACTGTATAATTGTAAGGGATTTGATTTAGGTCATACCTGAATGGTATGTTTTTTTCCCTGCTTTCTTCAATTTAAGTCTCTGAATTTGGCAATAAGGAGTTCATGATCTGAGCCACAGTCAGCTCCTGGTCCTGTTTCTGCTGACTGTATAGAGCTTCTCCATCTTTGGCTGCAAAGAATGTAATCAATCTGATTTCATTATTGACCATCTGGTGATGTCCATGTGTAGAGTCATCTTGTGTTGTAGAAGAGAGTGTTTGCTATGATCAGTGCATTCTCTTGGTAAAACTCTGTTAGCCTTTGCCCTGCTTCATTTTGTACTCCAAGGCGAAGCTTGCCTGTTACTCCAGGTATCTCTTGACTTCCTACTTTTGCATTCCAGTCCCCTATGATGAAATAGACATCTTTTTTGTGTGTTAATTCTAGAGGGTCTTGTAGGTCTTCATAGAACTGTTCAACTTCAACTTCTTCAACATTACTGGTTGGGGCATAGACTTGGATTACTGTGATATTGAATGGTTTGCCTTGGAACCATTCAAGAGATCATTCTGTCGTTTTTGAGACTGCATCCAAGTACTGCATTTCAGACTCTCTTTGTTGACTATGAGGGCTACTCCATTTCCTCTAAGGGATTCTTGCCCAAAGTAGTAGATGTAATGGTCTTTTGAATTAAATTTGCCCATTCTAGTCCATTTTAGTTCACTGATTCCTAAAATGTTGATGTTCCATCTTGCCATCTCCTTTTTGACCACTTCCAATTTACCTTGATTCATGGACCTAACATTCCAGGTTCCTATGCAGTATTGTTCTTTACAGCATCAGACTACTTCCATCACCAGTTGCATCTATGCCTGGGCATTGTTTTCACTTTGGCTCAGCCCCTTCATTCTTTCTGGAGCTATTTCTTCACTCTTCTCCAGTAGCATATTGCAACCTACTGACCTGGGGAGTTCATCTTTCAGTGTCATATCTTTTTGCTTTTTCATATTTTCATACTTTTCAGTCTTGGGCCACTGCTTATGAATTGGCAGTTGCCATAAGGGGGAAACAAATGCCAAATGGCCTCATTTCTGTCCTTCCCTTCTGGTCACGGTCTGGAGTCCTCAGGTCCTTACTGCTTTGATGGCCCTGGTCTTTTCAAGTAGACCATAAAGATATGTCCATCTTTATATTTGTATCTATGGTGCTGATTTAGTTGCTAAGTCATGTCCAACTCTTGCAGCCCCGCGGATTGTAGCTTGCCAGCCTCCTTTGTCCTTGGGATTTCCCCAGCACGAATGCTGGAGTGGGTTGCCATTTCCTTCTCCAGGGGATCTTCCTAACCCAGGGATTGAAGCTGGGTTTCCTGCATTGCAAGTGCATCTTGTATCTATAATTACATCTAATTTTTGACCAGGGCAGTTGGCCTGATAAAATGTTAGTCTACTATAGCCAAAATCAGAAGTCCCCACAATCTGTTCCATGACCAACGCTCCCACTGGAGGAGAGCAGTTACCTGGATTATTCCTAGAATATCAGTTCTATTCATTTTCTCCTCTCTTCTTTTAGAAGCTTCATAACCTTCAAAGCAATACTATGCACACATGTATTTTGGTATCTCTGCTGGAGCACTTTTCAGGACCCTTTATCCCTCTGTCATGTCTCAGTCTCTGTAGAGCTTTTATACGCTTTCACCATCTCACGCTTGGATGGAGAGAGGCTGTGTGGTAGAAGCACTGACGCCAGCTGTGGATCACACTTTCCCTTTTTGTTTGATCTCAGCCTAGAATCCAATCTGGCTTGGTTCAGGGACTTTCACTGTGTGTTTTAGTTTGAATTTAACTTAGTCTTTTCATCTGGATGCTTCGTAGACTCTGTGTCAACTATAGTTCACAGAAGTGACTCACACTAAGAGACCATGTAATATTCAGATTTTCGCAGGGTAACATACAGAGATATACCAAGTCAATCCTTGAGTTAAACCCTGTTGTTTTGTTTTGTTTTTCCCCCAAATGCTCACCAGTGTGAAGGCTTTCTGAATGATAGGTGCCTTTCACTGTCCACACCCTCCAGCTGTCTTTCAGGTAAATTCATCAGTATAACTGTGGACGATGTGCAGAAGAGGCTGCATTTTAATTCATAAGCAGAGACCCTCGTTGATGCTATATTCACTCCTAAATGTGAGACAGTAAATACCCTTATTTTACCCAAAACAGAGTTTAGCAAATAGAAGACACCAAGACTTTTCAAGAGATGCTTGTTGTGCATGGAGAATTTTAAGTGAATCTTTTATTTTCTCAAGTCCCATGTACTGTCCAAAAATCAATCTTCCTGTTAATATACTCATCTCAGATTGGTTCTCTTCCCTACTGTCTCTTGCGCATTTGTCCTTTTGTTTACAGAATTAAGACATGATTCTGACTCATGTAGCTCTGTTTTATAGTCGCCATGGTGGGGAAAACAAAAAAGAAATCCTGGGAATCTGGAGAGGTAATTTGAAATATGTTGAGAAAGACATTTGTAATGGCTAACAAATACTTGTTTGCACCTCAGTGGTTTTCAGTTGCTTAAAAGCTTAGTAGAGGGACTTCCCTGGCAGTCCAGTGGTAAGACTCCACACTTCCACTACAGAGGGGCATGGGTTCAATCCCTGGTCAGGGAACTAAGATCTCAAATGCCACGTGGCCAAAAATAGAAAAGTCCTACTAGACCTCTCAGTCAATAAGTCATTAGAAATTATTTCATGTTTAGCATATTACTTAGAAAAGTTTAGTGAATGCAGTGACATCAAATCATAAAGATTGAGTTACTATAAAACTCCATTATCTACATTATTTACATGAAAAGTTTTGTCAGTGATTTCATCTATAAATGTGAAAAATAGTAGAGTTTATGTCAACTGCTATCTTATTTTAGTTATATATAAATATGTTATAGAAATAGTAATATATATAGGTATAACTAATATATTTATGAAGCTATAAACTAGAAAAAAAAACTACTCTCAACTCTCTAATAGATGAATTTTCAGTATGATTTAAAATATTTTATGCTTAATTACCTATAATATTTTTAATGTTTCGGTTTTTAACATTTGTGTTCTAATTTTTATTTAATAACAATCTCAAAAAATATTTTTAAAACCTACAGCTTAGTCACAGGAAATTGATTAAAATTTTTTAAAATTTATATTCATATTTTTATTACACAGCAATATTATCTGCAATGCAGGAGATGCAGGAGACATGGGTTCGATCCTTGGTCAGAAGATCCCCTGGATGAGGAAAATTCCAGAGGCAGAGGAGCCTGGTAGGCTGTAGTCCATGGGGTCACAAAGAGTTGGACACAGCTGAGTGACTTGGCGTGTACACACACATACACACACATACATTGTAGGGGGAATAAAATAGGTTATTTTCAGCACCCCAAATATACTATAATTCTGTAAGGGAAATGGAGTAAAAATACAGATCCAGTGAATGATGTTAAATATCTGACTGTTGAACTTTCTTGTATTTCATTGATAATGGTGGGAATCAAATTGCTGTAGTATCTAGGTTCTATTAGATATGTTTAAAAGAATGATGTAACAGTTTCTGTTTATAAAAGTGTGTTTATAGTATGCCCTGGAAATTATCTTATTTACACTTGTTTAAACTTATGATGATTTTAATCATCTGTCTCAAGTATGTGAGGTGGTACATAACTAAAATTTGTCTGGGAAATTCTTTTCTGACAAATGGTAAATGAAAGATTGGCAGCAAGTTCCTATACAAGTTTGACAGACCCACAGACAGCTTTTTGATGAAAGTTTTAGAGAGTTGAAAATGTTTCTTAACTTTAGATTTGGTGTTAGAGCATCTGTTACAAATAGCAGGTCCCTGTATCTTCCAGGTGAGCTAGCCAAGTCATGATGCTAGGAATGGTGAAGAAACCGCTGTACTGCTTGGGCCAGGTCTTCCAAAGGCCCTTTTGCTAGGATCCTAATCATTGCCAGAAAAGAAAGAAGTTAACAGAACTGTTTGTAGTCAAAGCCTGTGTGTGCTGTGCTAAATTACTTCAGTTGTGTCCGAATCTTTGCGACTGTATGGACTATAGCCCGCCAGGCTCCTCTGTCCATGGATTCTCCAGGCAAGAATTCCTGGAGTGGGTTGCCATGCCCTCCTCCAGGGAATCTTCCCAAGCCAGTGATCAAATCCCCATCCCCTGTGGTTCCTGCGTTGCAGGTGAATTCTTTAGTGCTGAGCCACCAGGGAAACCCTCATTCTTCCCTAATAAGAACTGACAGCTCTGACAAAGTGAAAAGATTATATTTTCTTTAAAACAAACATTAATTTATTTTAAATGACAGTAAGAAATCCATCACCTGTTTGTATAGAACTGGCTTAGTTTTTATGACAAACATTTATATTTTCAAAAATAAAATGTTTAGGGGGAAAGCAACATAGTTTATAATTTTGTACATTTCTTTAATGTCTGACTTGATGGAAGACAGCTGGATTTTCATGTCTGCTTCTGCTTTCAATTGCCTGCCATCTGTTGATTTGATCAAAGTATATTTTTTAAAAAACCTGGCCCACACAGGTATGTAGAGGTTACATTTTCTGTCAACAAAAGAATATACATTTTGACATGTGTTACTAGAAATGAGTTTTCAATTGTCACAAGATTACAATTAGGTAGTTAGACCTTTTTTTGGATAGCACTTCTCTTAGTTCAAAACCCTTACGTGGCTACATAACTCAAGTTTTATCATAATCTGCTTGACAGTAGTTCTGAGAAAAGTCTTATAGAATTTCACATCTTGGTTTCTTAAGGCCTGAATGGATAGTGAGTTTAAGCAAATGCTTTTTCTATATCTAATTAAATGGCAAGGTTTTCTTTTTTTTTCCTTCCCATTATCTTTGAGGTGATTACCCAAATAGATTTTCTAATGTTGAACTATCCTTGCATGTTTGGTATAAACCCTACTTGATTATGATCGGTACTATTATTAATAATATATTTGTGGATTTTAAAGATATTTTTTCGAAGTTTGAATCTTTGTTCACAAACCACTCTATGATAATCTTTCTTGTACTGTATGTTCACAAGTGAGATTAACCTACAATTTTCTTATATTGTTTCTGTTTGGTTTTGGTATCACTAATATACTAGTATATCAATGATATACTAATTCATATAAAAAAATGTTAGGATTCTTGAATGTTTGGTAAAACTCATTTGTAGAATCACCTGTGTATTTGTCAGTTCAGTCGTGTCCAACTCTTTGTGACCCTGTGGACTATATAGCCCATCAGGCTCCTCTGCCCATGGGAATTCTCCAGGCAAGAATACTGGAGTGAGTAACCATTCCCTTCTCTAGGGAATCTTCTAGACCCAAGAATCAAACTCAGGTATCCTGCATTGCAGGCAGCTTCTTTACCATCTGAGCCAGGAGGAAAGCCTGATTTTATTTTGTAAAATAGAATGGACAGATACTACACTAACTTACTTTCTTTAACAGTCATAGATTCTTTAAGATGTTCTTTTTTTTGTTCACAAGTTAGTTTTATTTTCTTAAGAAATTATTTATTTCATTTGTTTTCAAATGGACTAATATAAAGTTGTGGTACTTTCTTATGAATTTTAGTATCTATACACTATTTGTAAGTATGATCTTTTCGCCCCTAATATTTATTTGTACCTTATTTCTCATTTTTCTCGATCAACCTAACTAAAGATTTATCTAATTAATCTTTTCAGGTTTTATTTTGTTTAACCATTCAGATTTCTTTTATTTCATTACTTTTTTCTATTATTTCTTTATATTTGTAATGGTTTATTTATTTTTGTAATGTAAGTTTTTCATTGACTTTTATATTTTTTTATTTTCCAGTAGATGTATTTGAGAGATGTAGTTCTCTCTATTAGTTGAACCATTTTCCACAAGTACTGATATGTGGTAGTTTTTCATTTCATAGTTTTAAATATGACTGATAATTTGACTTGGTTTAAAAAATACAGGGAGCATTTTGGCCTTCATTTTTATTTTATAGTGAAAATAAATGTCTTCATAAACTTTATTGTGGTTATTATTTCTACTTTGTTGTGGTTACTTACTGTTTTTCTCTTTGCATGCTCTGATCTTCAGAAGTGAATTGCTAAGTCCAGGTTACACCCAAGATGTTGAAAAGTAGGCTCTGTGTTTTGAAGGGAGGAGTGTCAAAGAATTTGTAGACATACTTTAAAAACCTGCACAGTGGAGATAGTGGACATACAGATTTGGGTGGAGCACAGTATTGTGCTAGAAGCAATGTTCTTTCTAATTTAAGAAAGCTATGAAGCAGAAATGAGTTTAAATATAATTATTTCAAGGTGATTGCCCAAAGACAATGGCTTTATTATAAGCTACTGTAAAAAGAGCATTTATTTATCACTGTGAAGTATGACTTCATTTTAAATCAAGTGATTTTTCACAAAAAATTTCATTATTTTCTATTCCAATTTTAACTTCACACATGAAAAGCAAAACTATCATAATTGATGTGTTTCATTAGCAGAGTGTGTGTTAAGTTGCTTCAGTTGTATCTGACTCTGTGACCCTGTGGACTATAGCCTGCCAGGTTCCTCTGAGCATAGGATTTTCCAGGCAAGAATACTGGAGTGGGTTGCCATTTCCTTCTCCAGGGGATCTTCCCGATCCAGGGATCGAACCCACATCTTTCACATTGACAGGCAGGTTCTTTACCACTAGTGCCACCTGGGAAGCCCATTAGCAGAATTTTGTAATTAAATGTCAGTTTTTATACCAGTGTCATTAGACACATCAAAAGAAATCAGTTAAATCTGTGCCAAAATTGATTAAAAATTTTTAAAATTCAATTCACAGAAGTGAATGAACTCTTGAATATTCATTCTGTTGAAGATACAACCAACATCTGATAACTGTGCCTGTTACAAATTAAGAAGCTCAACATTGAGTAGAAAATTATTTAATGGTTTTATTAATTATTACTATGTGATGAATCATCCCAAGCCTTCCATTAAAAAAAAAAACCTTTATTTTAGGATACATTTTCTTTATGGATCAGGAATTTGAGGCTGGTCTAACTGGGTGGTTCTATTTTGGGTCTGTCATGAAATTGAGGTTGAGATGTTGGTTGTAGCTGTAGTTACCAGCTGGAGACTTGATTGGAGTTGGAGAATATTCTTCCAAATGATTGACTCACGTGGCTGTGGGCAGGAAACTGTGGCCCTTCACCACTTAGATTTCCGGCAAACATAGCATCTAGATTCCTCCAGAGTGAGTGATCCAAGACAGTAAGATCCTCCAGAGGATCTTCTCAACCCAGGGATTGAATCCAATCTCTCGCATTGCAGGCGGATTCCTTACCATCTGAGCCACCAGGGAAGCCCAAGGGCCAGGTAGTAAATATTTTATGCTTTATGGGCAGCTGTTCAACTCTGCTGGTGTATCACAGATTCAAATGAATGAGGAGCTGTGGTCCAGTAAGACTTCATTTACAAAAACAGTGGGCCAGATGCGTCCTGTGGGCTGTGCTTTGCCAACCCTTGAACTAGATCAACACAACACGAATAGCACTCCAGAGCTGTAACAGAAGCCTCTGGTGGTGCCGGCAAACTTCAGGTGTCTCACTAATGTATTCTAAATTCTGGCAAGGATAAATGGTTACATTTTCCTTGTCATCACCTATTTGAAACCTGCTGGTTAGCATAGCCCAAGTTGTGGTGACTTGAATAAGATCGGGCCTGGAGGACCAAACCTTTCACCAGAATCTCCACCATCACACTACAGTCTCTGAGACGTATCACACTAGCTGTTACAGTTACTGCAGTGTCTCCGCAGAAGGCCCTGTGGACACGCGGTCACTGTTCCTAGTCTCTGTCTCCTCTACTTGACGGAAGACTCGTGTTGGAAGGTAATTCTTCATGGGTCTCTTGGGTTTCTTCATGTCTCGAAATCAAGGCACTAACTTCCTTCTGTCCTGGATTACCTCTTCAAGAATATTTGTATAGTGCCTATCCCGTGGTCACTATACAAAGAGGGATCATGTCTCTCAAAGCAGAGAGAAGATATTTTTCAACTAAAGAATAGGTACTCTTGTCCTCCAGTCTGATAAACGTAGTGTGTCTCCACGGCAAAGGGAAGCCATGCTTGATGCCCCCGGTGAAGAATTGAGCTTTCCCAGATCCAGGCTTTCTCTCCTATAATACAACGCACTGTGTATGTAGGTACCCATCTGGGCCCCTCCATGGTGCTCCCATGGGGCTCGGGCATGGAGAAGCTGATGAAAATATGTTGATGATGCAAGGCTGAGTAATGAAGTTCTTTGTCTCTGATCCAGAAAGCCTGCCTTCGTCTGCCAACAGTGAAACTGTAAGGTTAACCTGTTAGCTTTCAAGTAGGGTAAACGTTCAGATCCTCCTACACTTCTGGGCAGTGCTTAGTCCTACAGTATTCCCTGCGGAACCTCCATTAGTGCTGGCTTACTGGGGCCAATGGGTCTTCGTGTGATAGTCCACAGCCCAAATGTTGTAAGGGCCCATTCGCAAAAGTGTTTCTGTTGGACCCACTGCCAAGGGGCTACAGGATGGAAACAAGTCTCCCTGGTGACCTGTACTTCACACTCCTTTCCAACTATTAAATCGTGAGGTCTTTCTTGCCAATTCTATTGCCTATGCCGATGAGTTAAGCCAATGTACTTGGAGTTTAAAGATCTGTGAGAATGACTGTGAGATTCACCCTAAATTGCTTTCACTTTGATGTCTTAACCAAAAATCAAATTCAGGGCCTAAAGATGAGGTTAAAGGTATTACTAAAGGTAATCCTTCACTAAGGGCTCAGAAAGACCAAAAGGTAGTGTCTTAGAACATTAAATGAGGCTTTTTGTCTTACAATTTGCTGTTTTCCTCTCCTGTTTCTCCTATTTTGATAGTTACCCTTGAACCTTGACCATAATGTATTGGTCTCCGATGGCTGCTGGAACAAATTACCACAACCTTAGTGGCTTAGAACAGCAGGAATTTATTCTCTTGCAGTTCTGGTGGCCACAAGTCTGAAATGGGGTTTTCTGGACCAAAATCAAGGTGACAGCAGGGCTTCAAGCCCTGCAAAGGCTCTAGGGGAGAATCATTTCCTTCCCTTTTCTAGATTCCAGGGCTCGTCCCTTGCACTCCTTGGCTGACAGTCCTGTGTTCTATCTTCAAAGACAGCAGTGTCGTCATAATACATTCTCTTGTAGTAAAATCTCCCTCTGCCTCTGTCTTATAATACACTTCTGATTACACTGAGAGGCAACTTGGAAAATCCAGGATCATCCTCCCATCCCGAAATTCTTTGTTGCTTCTGCCAAGTCCCTTTTGCCATATAAAGTAATATTTACAGAGTTCTAGGGATTAGAACATGGATATCTTTGGGGGCTATTATTCAGCTTACCACACAGACATATTAAGTGCTGGAAATGTGGTGTTGGAGAAGACTCTTGAGAGTCCCTTGGACTGCAAGGAGATCTAACCAGTCTATCCTAAAGGAAATCATCCCTGAATATTCATTAGAAGGACTGATGCTGAAGCTGAAACTCCAATACTTTGGCCACCCGATGCAAAGAACTGACTCATTGGCAAAGACCCTGATGCTGGGAAACATTGAAGGCAGGAGGAGACGGGGACAACAGAGGATGGGATGGTTGGATGGCATCACTGACTCAATGGACATGAGTTTGAGTAAACTCCAGGAATTGGTGATGGACAGGGAGACCTGGCAGGCTGCAGTCCATGGGGTCGCAAAGGGTCAGACACAACAGAGCAACTGAACTGAACTTGCCTTCTGAACGTTGCCAAGAATTTAGAACACTTTCATTCTAATCAAAGTGCTCTAATTTACAAGCAACTGTTCAGTATTTATTTCAGTTTCAAGCCACTTAAGCCACACTATAGTAACTAGTAGTATGTTTGTTTGCATTTGTGTACATATTTCTCATTCTATTTTCCATCAGTAATTTTTTTCCATTTGAGAGTTCTGCGGTGTTTTTCCTTCTTCCTGAAATACATTTTTAGAAGTTCCTCTACTTTAGATCTCATTTTAGTAAACTCCTTCATTCTTACCTGTAAACGTTACTTTTTAAAACCTCACTTGTCAGTTTTGCTGGGAACACAGTAGGTGAACCATTACTCTCAACATTTTGAAGATCTTACTCCATTGGCTTCTGGCTAAACATTGATGTTCGAGAACTCTGTTGTTCTAATTATAGTTCCTTTATGGCAGCGGTTTTGGCAAACATATTAAAGGAACACAGTAAATATTTTGTGGTCTGTGGGCCACATGGCTTCTACAGTCTCTGTTGCAGTTATTCAACACTGCCACTGAAGGCCAAAGCAACCACAGGCAATGCAGAAATGAACGGGCAAGGCTGTGCCCTAAAACTTTATTTACAGTTTGCCAACCTCTGCTGATAGTGATGTGTACCTTCCATCTCCTGATTGCCTCTTAAGATCTCTTTGCCTTTGATATTTTGCATATCATTACTATATATCTATTAATTGGTGTGGATTTCCTTTTACCCACTTTTTTCATCTTCTTTCTAAAATATCAGTTCTGGAAAAACATTAGCCATCACCTTTCCAAATAGTTTCTTACATTCTTTTTGGAATTGTTTTGCTAGACCTTTTCATTCTATCCTCCAAAATCACTCTTTTTTCCTTCATACTTTCTCTTTTGTCTCCCTGAGCTGCATTCTGTGAACTTCATTAATTCTCTTCTTTAGCTACTTTTTTATACTCTCCATAGTGGTTCTTATTTCAGGAATTCTACTTCTCGTTTTTAAAAGCTGCCATAAATCTGTTCGTTCCTAACAGATGTTTGTGCGCTTTTCTTTTTGATTATGTTGATGCTTTAAACATTTCAAACATTCTATATAACGATTCCAGTATCTGTGTTCCTTGGGCAACCAACTCTATTTTTTGTTTTCCCTCTTTAACTATTTGCAGAATGTGGGCAATTCTGTCTTAAGCTATTAGTTTGCTGGGGTTGACAACAAAATAACACAGGCTGAAGAGCTTCAAGAGCAAACATTTATTTCCTCACTGTTCTGGAGCCTAGACATCCAAGATCAAGGCATCAGCAGGTTGGTTTCTGCTCAGGCCTTTTTTCCTTAGTGTGTAGGTGGCCACCTTCTCATTGCATCCTTACAGGTCCTTTCCTCTGTGTGCAAGCATCCCGGGTGTCTTTTCTCCTTTTCTTGGGAGGACACAAGTCAGATTGGATCAGGGCCTGTCCTAATGCCTCATTTTATTTAACTACCTCTCTATATATTTCTGAATACAATCATATTGAGGTTTAAGGGACAGGGCTTCAACATATGAATTTGGTGGCGGTGGGGTGGGTGAGGGTTGGGGTGGATGGAGGCACAATTCAGTCAGTAACAGCTACACATGTGAAATATTTGGTGTCTTTTACATATTTCTATGTTTAGTTGCCTATGTTGATAGACGTCCTCCATACTACTTTAAAAGTGTTTCAAGAGGAAGGGGACATATGTATACCTATGGCTGATTCATGTTGATGTTTGACAGAAAACAACAAAATTCTGTAAAGCAATTATGCTTAAAGAATAAATAAATTTTAAAAAGTGTTTCAAACATTATTTGAGAAAAAAATTTAAGACTTTATTACCCAAAACTATGATTCAAAGTCCACAGTAAATTTCTAAGGTTATTTATTTTTTTCCCCCTCCTGGGATACCATATGATAAGATTTTATTCAGATGACACTATTTCTGGTAATGGAAATTTACTTACAGATATCAGATTCAAGTAAATACTACTTATATTTTTGCTGCTGAAAGCATAACCAGAGGAAAAGCCAGTTTTGGGAGTCAGACCTGTCTGAAATGTTGCCATACTGTTTTACCCATAATGACTGTGTCCCTTTAAACTTTTTGAAAGTTTATCAAAGGAGGATGATTTTCCTTTCTGTGGATTGTCCTAAAGACTAAGGTGTTTCCCAGCTAGCTCGGTGGTAAAGAATCCGCCTGCCAATGCCGGAGATGTACAAGACATGGGTTTGATCCCTGGGTCAAGAAGAATCTGTGGAGCAGAAAATGGCAACCCACTCCAGTATTCTCTGGAAAATCCCATGGACAGAGGAGCCTGGTGGGCTACAGTCACTGGGGTCACAAAGAGTCGGCTATGACTGAGCAGGCATGCTAAGGATTCAGTGAGAATGCTATTTAAAGCAACATTTCTAAAGTTAGACAGGATGCCTCAAAGAATGTTGAGAAGTACTTTTTTTCTTTTCTCTCCCACTGTGCTGTGTAGCACATCTGATCTGTTTCCTGACTGGATTGAACCTGTGCCCTGTGTAATGGGAGCACAGAGTCTTAGACCCTGGAATGCCAGGCAAATCCCAAGAAGTAGTTTTAAAAAAAATACACTTTTGAGGTCTGGTCGTAAACCCATCTGGAGAAGACAACGGCAGCCTACTCCGGTACTCTTGCCTGTGAAATCCCATGGACAGTGGAGCCTTCTAGGCTGCATCCATGGGGTTGCTAGGAGTCGGACACAACTGAGCGACTTCTTTCACTTTTCACTTTCATGCTTTGGAGAAGGAAATAGCAACCCACTCCAGTGTTCTTGCCTGGAGAATCCCAGGGACGGGCGAGGCTGGTGGGCTGCCGTCTATGGGGTTGCACAGTCAGATACGACTGAAGAGACTTAGCAGCAGTAGCAGCATAAACTCATTCCAGGAGTTTATGGTGGGGTTTGGGATTGTATAATTTTAAACTTACTCATGTGATTCTGAATGTAACCAAGTTAAAAATAAATTCTAGATTCCTCTCACTCTGGTCCTACAGTCCTGCTAACTGACTTTCATAAATACAGTTAAGCCTTGAACACCACAGGGGTTCGGGCACTGATTCCCCCTGCACATCAAAAATCACATGTAACTTTAGAGCCAGCCCCTCCATGGCCTCCACGGATTCAACCAACCATGGACTGTGAAGTACTACAGGGTCTTTATTGAAAAAAAATCTGTGCATCAGTAAGTGGACCTGTACAGGTCAAACCTATGTTGTTCAAGGGTCAACTGCGTATTTTAAATACAGGTTGGGCGGAATTACAGAAGAGGTTCCTAAACTTAGTTAATTTGACATTTCTAGAAAGATACAAGAGGACTAAAAAAAACCCCAAAAAACCTTTTTTTCTATTAATTATTTACACGTTGGCTGCACTGGGTCTCTGGTGCAGTCCGTGGGCTTCCCCTGCTGCGGCAGGCACACTGGCCGCTTCTTGCGGCACACAGGCTTCTCGAGCTGTGGCGTGCGGGCTTCTTTTGCTGCAGTGCGTGGGCTTAGCTGCCCCATGACATGTGGGACCTCAACTCCCTGACCAGAGATGGAACCTGTGTCCCCTGCGCTGGAAGGCAGATCCTCAACCACTGGTCCACCAAGGAAGTCCCTAGGCTCTTAAATATGTGATTAATCTGAGTGTTGAGTTTATTTCCATACAACTCTCCTTGATCTAAGAAAAAATAATAAGAGCAGTTTGCAATATCTAAGAAGAAAATAGAAATATATGATAGAGGATAAAAAGTGGGAGAAATGTGACCAGGGAGAAGACTGGAAGCAGAAGCCACTCTAACTGATAGAAGAGAATGGAGACAATAACTTGAAAAATTTTTATATTAAAAAACTGTTTCATTATAGAATAGATTATCATTGTACAAATGCCAGCACAAAAGAATGAAGCTTCTTCTATTCCCACCTGTTTATGTACCTTTTGAGAATTTCTTATATACACATACACACAAACCTTCTTGATTCGTTTTTTAAAAATATACATATAGGTCAACATTATTTTACAACTTGCTTTTTTTCACTGATGAGCAGTACATAACAAACCCCTTCTGGTTCAGTATATACAGACATGACTCATGTTTAATGGCTGGATATGTTTAGCAACATGAATATACTGTACTTTATTTTACCAATCCCTTTGCTGATGGACATTTAAGTTAACTTCATTGTTCTGCTGTTATAAGTAATGCTTGAAATGAACATCCTCTTCACATATAATTAAGTATAACTTTTCATTATATATTCTCTACATATAAATATGTGAAATTCACTATATATATATTTACTTGCATTTGTGCAAATATTCCTATAGGCCTGACTGCTGGGTAAAAGGAAATGCCCTACCTGCTTGCCTTTTTCTAGGTAACACATTTCTGACAATTTTACTTGTTAACAGAGAAAAAACTTTCAGTTTCAAAATATGCCAAAAGCATTCTGCTTTAAGTAGTACACACTGTAGATTAGGATTTGGTGAACTTGAGGACTGAAAGGATTTCTTGGCCTGCTTGCCTGGAAAGTGCAGTGGTCCCTTGTAGACCTTTTGTCTTCATTATTTTCAAAATTTCTTCTAAAATGGAAATTAAAACAAAAGAAAAAATCCAATTAAGTCATTTGGTGAAGTGTGCACGATCACAGTTTAATAAGATGATAAACGGACTACAAATTCTACTCATCTGAGAAAACAGTGTACACCGCGTAATTTCTACTAAAGTGAACTTGGACTTCAGGCAGATGAGCGCACTCTGCATTTTCAGGGTGTTGCTGAGAATTCTAGTCAAGAGCGAATGACTGTGCTGCAGCGGTAACCTGCTCTGGACTCAACAGAAACAGGAGTCACATTTGCCATTACAATAAATGATTCATTTTTTAGTTGCCTGGCTCTAATCTCTGCCCTGTATTCCTCCTGGATGAAAAATGCCAACAAGGGTATGGGCAAATCATATGGTGATATCGAGAAGTGGCAGTAAATGAAGTAGCTTATTTTTTTCAGGAGTACTGAAAAAAGTAAAACCTTCCCTTTGTTAATATTTAACACTACAAAGACAAAACCAGGAAACTGGAGTTACTAAAAAAAAAAAAAAAACCTCCCACACACAACCCACCTCCCCCGACAAACCAACAACACTAGTAATTATAATGTGATCTGAGGGACTGAGAATATAACATATCACATAAAAGTCAAACCTGAGATGTACAGAAAAGAGAAGAAAGATTGCGGTTAATTTAATTACCAACTAGTCTGAAAGCCAGGATATAAAAGTCTGTATCAGCAGATAGCTTTCATGATAAAACTTCAGATGAACTAAAGAATATACAGCAGAACTGTCAACAGAAAATTCACAGTATTGAAGGTGAGGTGTTAGAAAAAGAAATCACAGACTCTGTATTTGAGTATTAGTTTATAAATCAGGGGAAACCCCCTCAAAAAGACAATACTCTTTAAAATAAGAAAAATCTACCTCTTAAAAATCTCTCTCCTCTTTCAACATGAATGCTATGTCTGTATTAGGGGCTGTCAGTGATTACACTCATTAACATTCTGGGTTACTTAATTACAGTCTTTGACACAATTAACCTTCATTTCAGCTAAGGAAATGGTTAAAAGATAAAATGGTCTGTATTACCTGGATTGTTTTCTTTAATGGCGACCAAATAGAACAATCCTCTTGGTGAAAGGAGATCTGGAGCCAGTGGTAAGAATCTGTCCATGACTTCGCGACCGTTTCTGCCACCAGCCCAAGCCGCCTGTATCCCGTGACTCCCTACCTGTTAGAAAGACTGTTCTAAGTTACACATAAAAAACCGGAATCTTTTGACAAGCTACGATGACCAAACAGGTATGTATTTTGTACTTTATGGCTCATGAGGAGGTGGCGGTAAAGCTGAATCTGAGCCCCACCGGGTCCTAGCATGTGTGACTTTGCCTAAGTTTCTAATCTTGATGAATTAGTTTCCTTTCTTATCTGTAAAATTAGGAAAATAACACTTTCATCTCTACAATTAGGAAAATGATAAAAAAAAAAAAACATCTTTTTGTCCATTAGGAATAAATGAGGAAGTATATTTAAAGTCTGAGAACAGTGCCCTGCACATAATAATGTGGCTTAGTAATAGCTGTTACCATCCACACGTTTAAATTCTTCTATTTAATAAAGAACAATCACAAAGAAACTAGATGAGAGAATTTGTATTATAAGAGATCTACTTCACAGAAACAAAGTTTGACAATGTCCCACTGCAGCCGGCTCTCTTCTAGATACTCAGAGTATCACAGCCCTTTCTTAGGAACCCATTTATTACATAAAGGTACAAGGAAGCACTTTTTCCTATAACAATCTTATTATGGAAACAAAACCTTGAGAGTTTATATAGTATTAAAAATCTTTAAGGCCTTACCACTGTATATTGTTTCTAAAACTAATGAATATATTGAACAAATCACTCAAAAACTACTTAAACTCTAATATGATTATTTTCTTCCTAATCCCTTTAATGGTTTTTGTCAGTTTAAATTATCTATGCACAGCTGCACTCTCTACTTTTATTCATTTGTCAAGGCATAAATAATTTCTTTTTTTTATTAGTTTTGCCATACAATGACAGGATATCGCCATGGGTTTACATATGCTCCCCCTCCAGAACCCCACTCCCTCCTCCCTCCTCCCGGGAAATCTCGATGCACCAGCCCCGAGCATCAGTCCTGGGCTGGCGATTGATTACACATATGATAATTAACATGTTTCAATGCCATTCTCCCATATCATCCCACCCTTTCCCTCATCCAGAGAGTCCAGGAGTCTATTCTATACATCTGCGTTCCTTTTGCTGTCTCGCATGCTGGGTTCTCATTACCGTCTTTCTAAATTCCATATATATGCGTTAGTATACTGTATTGTTGTTTTTCCTTCTGGCTTACTTCACTCTGGATAATGGGCTCCAGTTCGTCCACCTGAGTAGAACTGATTCAAATGAATTTTTTTTTTAATGCTGAGTAATATTTCATTGTGTATATGTACCACAGCTTTCTTATCCATTCATCAGTTGATGGGCATCTAGGTTGCTTCCATGTCCTGGCTATTGTAAACAAAGCAGCGATGAACATTGGGGTACAGGTGGCTCTTTCAATTCTGGTTTCCTCGGTGTATACGCCCAGCAGTGGGATTGCTGGGTCATATGGCAGGTCTATTTGCAGTTTTTTAAGGAACTTCCACACTGTTTTCCATAGTAGCTGTACTAGTTTTCAATCCCACCAACAGTGTAAGAGAGTTCCCTTTTCTCCACATCCTCTCCAGCATTTATTGCTTGTAGATTTTTGGATTACAGCCATTCTGACTGGTGTCAAGTGGTACCTCATTGTAGTTTTGATTTGCATTTCTCTGATAATGAGTGATGTTGAGCATCTTTTCATGTGTTTGTTAGCCATTTTTATGTCTTCTTTGGAGAAATGTCTGTTAAGTTCTTTGGCCCACTTTTTGATTGGGTCGTTTGGTTTTCTAGTATGGAGCTGCAGGAGTTGCTTGTATATTTTTGAGATTAATTGTTTGTCCGTTGCTTCATTGGCTATTATTTTCTCCCATTCTGAAGGCTGTCTTTTCACCTTGCTTATAGTTTCCTTTGTTGTGCAGAAGCTTTTAATTTTAATTAGGTCCCATTTGTTTATTTGTGCTTTTATTTCCAATATTCTGGGAGGTGGGTCATGTAGGATCCCGCTTTGGTTTATGTCAGAGAGTGTTTTGCCTATGTTATCCTCTAGGAGTTTTATAGTTATATCTATAACCATGTTCAAGTTCATACACCTTTAAAAAACTGTACTTTTCTCCTTTTACAGTTTTATTTGTTTGCTTCCCTCCCATCTTCTGCAGACACACACACACACACACTTTCTTTTTTGTCCATGTTCTACAAAGACAGGATCGTATCTACATTCTTACTTGTATCTTACTTTTCTCACTCAACAATACCTTACAGAAATCTCTTCATGTGACTGGTTATAGTTCAATTTCATTTTTAATGGCTACATAATATTTTACACTGTAAAAGTATCATCTCTTATTTAGCTATTGCTGGGCATTCAGTATGTCCATCTGCTTAATTTTTTTTGTATTTAAATTATTCTCATACATATCATAAGCTTCTCCATATAATTTCCCACAAAGTTAATCACAGAAGGGAATTGTTTTAAAGTCTGTTTTAATCCAGACTTTCCTCCTGGGGACTTACTTTGCTAGCATTCCTAGCACTGTCTTTTTCTGGGGCTTATGTCTTCCTCTTTCGTGGCTTCCTCCCTTGGCTCGCTGGAGCCCACTCTCCGAATGTTTCATAGGGTACAGTGATCTGTGGAGAGTGCATGGTGACGGCCTTGTTTAGCATGGACTAGGAGCCCTTGGTGCTGGACCCTGTTTACCTGCCTTCTGGGGATGCTCAGCCAGGTCTGCCTGCTTGTACTGGAGACGGTCCTTCAGCAAGACGGCTTGGCACCAACCATAATCTCACAGGCCACAGAGGGGAGTGCTCATCTGCAGAAAGAGGGCCACCTTTGGTGGCCTGCTGACTGCCTGCTCCTGATCCTAGACAGGTCACAGGTTCAAACCAACAATATCTAACCTCACGTTTAGGGATGGAATAGTAAATACAGACACAACTTTTTATACATGCAAACTCCTGGTATTTGTATGTTATATCTCCTGGATCTAACCTCTAAGTTTCCTAACTTTTACCTTCATGATTTCATTCTTTTTATCTTCATAAACCAAAATATTTTATTTGGTTTCCAGAGTACTGATTCAGGTCACGACTGAGACTATGGTCTCTCAATTCATTTCCTAATATTTTACATTGTAAAACACGTTTTTAAGCTCCAGGAAATCTTTGTTACGCTTCCTTTTAACCCTGCTAACTGCTCTGCTAACGGATGACACTAGCTTTCTCTGTTGGAACAGTGACAAAGGCCAAGACATTGCCCACACTTATCTGTATAATTACACACATAGCTTAGTACTGTGAATGTGGCAGAAAGGAAAGCCAATCCTGTCAGTTTGTTCCCAGAATCTCCTCTTCATTCACTAGGCTTCCCAGTAGTTTGTAGGCCTGATACACCAAGACTTACTTGTTTCTTTTCTGTTACCAATTTAGATTTATATTATTTGCCATCATAAATAAAGGTGCAATAAACATATTTTTGTAAATTACAACTTTTATTCTGTTGTTAATGATTTTCCTAAATTACATCTCAAAGACTGAGATTACTGGACTAAACCATTTTCGTTACTCTTGATACTTACTTCCATAGTGCTTTCATGAGCTGCATGTATTTTATTTAGCTACCTTTCCCTCAACTGCTGCTCACCTTATGACAATGACTTTCCTTCTCAAACAATTTGACATGTCAGGGGAGCAACAGATTCTCAGTAGGAGTGGCAGCAGCAATGGAGACCTCCTCTCCCATCTTGGTAGAGATGAATGTAATATTTATCAGCCTTGCTGATAATCAAAGAATAAAATAGGTATAATAATTCAAAGGAAAGCAAGCCTTAGTCCATTATTAAACTTCTGTCTGCTTTGTCCATTCTTTCTTTAAATTGGGAAGTGGTTAATATGGTTGGCTTCCTTGGTGGCACAGAGGGTAAAGAATCTACTTGCAATGCAAGATGAACAGGAGACGGGGGTTTGATCCCTGGATCAGGAAGATGCCCTGCAGAAGAAAATGGCAACCCACTCCAGTATTCTTGCCTGGGAAATTCCATGGAGAGAGGAGCCTGGCGGGCTACAGTCCGTGGGGTCACAGAGAGTCAGACACGACTGAGTGCCTAACACTTCTAATACAGTTTACCTCTTCATTACTAAAAACTTTATAATCATGTACTTCAAGGTTATATCTTTTCCTACCTGAAGTGAGAATTGGTTCTCTTCCTCCCTCACTTCCAAATACTTGTGAAAAGAGGAAACCTGAGACTTTCAGGGATAATTCCTATGTGAATTTAAGGCTGCTTAAAATACTTTGTTTTGCAAATTTGTTATTCATGATAAAGGTACACACACACACACATACGATTTAAATACCATGGCCTGATGTGGATGTGATTTTAAAGACTAGATATGGATCACAGTTTGAATTTCCATTAATTTCAGGCTCCTATGTCTACCAACAGTATTTATAACTGACAATTATGAGTAAAATCAGGCTTCCCTGATAGCTCAGTTGGTAAAGAATCCACCTGCAATGCAGGAGACCCAGGTTCAATTCCTGGGTTGGGAAGATCTGCTGGAGAAGGGATAGGCTACCCACTCTAGTATTCTTGGGCTTCCCTTGTGTTTCAGCTGCTAAAGAATCCACCTGCAATGGAGGAGACCTGGGTTCGATCCCTGGGTTGGGAAGATCCCCTGGAGAAGAGAATGGCTACCCACTCCAGAATTCTGGCCTAGAGAATTCCATGGGCTGTATAGTCCATGGGGTTGCAAAGAATCAGACACGACTGAGTGACTTTCACACATGAGCAAAATCAGAGTAGCCTGTTATTAGCAGCTGACTAATGTCATATGATGAAGTACATTTGATCTGATATAGAAAATAGCTGAAAATATTAGTAATTAAATTTTGTTGTACGTCTTACCTCTTCAGGTGGAGTTACTACATATGGAGGATTAAACACAAGAAGATCAACCTTTTCCTTTAATCTTGGTAGCAAGCCTTTGACCTAAAAAATGTTCAAGAGAATCAGAATTTTAAGCTGGACCCAGAAATAAATAAATAAGCAGATGGTTAGATAGATGGATCAATCAATCAATCTTTAAATATATTCTCCCATGTTTTTAGACAAAAGTGTGTTAGAGGCCAAATTTAAGACAGAAATGGAGATAAATGTTTTTATATTTTGATTCAGATTAAAAAAATATGCTTCCACCTAAAAATAAGGAAAATAAGCTATCTGTCAGAATGAACACTCTGCTCTTCAATAGCTCACATATTTATACTCTGGGCTCACTTTTAGAAGATAAAATAAGAAGGAGGCAAGCTCTCATATATTCTACATAGATTTGTACACAACTTTAAATTTTTAGCTGCTAACTTAAACACTTATTTTCTAAAACTAAGGGAAATGTTTTATAAGATGACAAAAAACATGTATTAATAACAAAAATACCAGACGATGGGACTGTACTTTTCTTTCTACTTCTTTAGTAACTTGTAAATGTACTGGCTGAAACAATTAGATATCAAAGAAAAAAAGAACTAAAAATAGTGGGAAGAGACACTCAAAACAAGTTGTTTGGCATTTTATAAATCTTTGAACTGATACAACTTTCTACAGAACAACATGGAAAACGTCTTTTACTCAGAACTGTTAAACTCTTAGTTTAAATACAAATCTAACTAAATTAATTGCTTGGTATTCTAGCACAAGGGCTTTCCTGGTGGCTCACCAGTAAAAGAATCTGCCTGCAATGTAGGAGACATGGGTTCAATCCTTGAGTCCGGAAGATCACCTGGAGGAGGGCATGGCAACCCACTCCAGTATTCTTCTCTGGAGAATCCCATGGACAGAGGAGCCTGGAAGGCTACAGTCCACAGGGTCGCAGAGTTGGACACAACTAAACTGACTTAGCAACACGTGCATGTATTTCTCGCAAAAAGCATATGAAAAGAGAGAGGCTAAGTGCTATCTATGGGTAGCAGTGAAATATGACAACATAAAGCAAGTGAAAAGACAAAGAGGAGAGAAAATAAAAACTCAGAATCACTGCAGAAAATAAAAGCTTAGAATCTAATAAGCCTTGTCAACATCACATACAGTACAGAATGATGACTGATATTCGTATTAATGACCATGAATCACTAAAAGGTAAAATTATGTTCAGTTTAAGAATATAAGGAAGTACGTAGGACACATTCGAAAAAGACTTTCTTCTAAAACTGAAAAGGAGATACAAAGAAGGTACTATTTTGTAAACAAACACAGTTATCCAAAACAATAGTTTTGTTTTATATGATAGTTGTGATAATCTATGTCTAGTGTTCTGAATACAAGCAAATGTAAAGTTTTGTAAAGTGGGCTTCCCTTGTGGTTCAGCTGGTTAAGAATCCGCCTACAGTGTGGGAGACCTGGGTTTGATCCCTGGGTTGGGAAGATCCCCTGGAGAAGAGAATGACTACCCACTCCAGTATTCTGGCCTAGAGAATTCCAAGGACTGTATGGGGTAGCAAAGAGTTGGACATGACTGAGCGACTTTCACTTTACTTCCTCTTCCTATTTTCTTTGCCACAAGTCAGCACTGAATATCATGGTCAACTTTCACTATTGCCAGAATGGATTCTGACAGTTTTGGAACTGACTTCCACCTCTAAAAAGCTGCGAGACCTCTAGATTTTGATTCAGACGATCTGGGCATAAACTTTGGATTTATCACTGTATTAGTTTAGTGACTTTCAAAAATGTCCCTTACCTCTGTTAACAAAAATAGATATTCTAATTTCTTCTATCTCTAAAGTTTTATTGTTATACTAAAAAACATATTTAATACTAATTATGGACCTATTAAAAAATTTCAAGAGCAAAATCACCATACTGATTTCATATACATTAACTGAGTACCTTTCTTGACAGTCTAATTTTTAATAATGGCAGTAATGACTTCTAGTGATACAAAATTTCTTAGATCTTTGGCTTGATTCCTTCTAAGCAACTAAATCATTTGAGAGTTAAAAAAAGAGAAAAATCTCAACGCCTTATCAGTATAAGAGTAATACAGGCCAAAGAGCATGAAAGCATTTTATATATCTGAGGCCCACCTAGTACACACTATTATGATTTTTGCTTATATAAAGTCATTAACATTTATAAGTAAAAAAAGGTTCAAAATTATCCAAATCTTACTTGTATTATCAAAAATATTCTAAAAACTGGAATTGAGAAATGTATGATGCGTAACTTAAAATAATGGTTCTGGAGTTGTCATCTGTTGTTTTTACCTGCCTTGGACCCATTCTGTCTTTGAAACTCTACTTCTGCTCCTTCTCAATCGGAGTGGTATGGGTAGGGTTTATTTCAACCCAGCTGTGGGAGTGAGACTCCCACTTAGACTCAAGTCAATCTCGTGCATATCCAACCCCCCTGGATCACAGTAACAGACTGGGAGATGGGCATATAACCAAAGATGACACAAATGGTACTCTCAGTCTGGGGTTTCTGCCAGAGTAACTGAAAACATAAAGTGTGTCTTTCCCTGTGGGGTTGCTGAGAAATAAGATATGGACATGCAAGCATCTTGCTACCATGCAGCCAACGACTGTGGAAGAACAGAGCTACTACAAAGAAGTTTAGAGCTAAGAAAAAGATGCCTGTAACATCATTTGAGTTCCTGAAGCCAGTTGTGCCTGAAGCCATCCACTCTTTTTATTAAAGCTATTTTGATGGATTTTCTTCACTTCTGACTGAAAGATACCTGATCTGTACAAGCTAACAGAAGTTTCCTTTGGATTGTGGATTGTATTTGTTAGGAGCCCAAAATCACTTTGGGCAGCCATGAAATAAAAAGACACTTACTCCTTGGAAGAAAAGTTATGACCAATCTAGACAGCATATTAAAAAGCAGAGATTATTTGCCAACAAAGGTCTGTCTAGTCAAAGCTATGGTCTTTCCAATAGTCATATATGGTTGTGAGAGTTGAACTATAAAGAAAGCTGAACATAGAAGAATTGATGCTTTTGAACTGTAGTGTTGGAGAAGACTCCTGAGAGTCCCTTGGACTGCAGGGAGATCCAACCAGTCCATCCTAAAGGAGATCAGTACTGAATGTTCATTGGAAGGACTGATGTTGAAGCTGAAACTTGGCCACCTGATGTGAGGAGCTGACTCAATGGGAAAGACCCTGATGCTGGGAAAGATTAAAGTGGGGAGGAGAAGGGGGTGACGGAGGATGAGATGGTTGGATGGCATCACCGACTCAATGGACATGAGTTTGAGTAAACTCCGGGAGTTGATGATGGACAGGGAGGCCTGGTGTGCTGCAGTCCATGGGGTCGCAAAGGTTGGACACGACTGAGCGACTGAACTGAACTGATCAGTTAAGAATTTACTTTCTGTGAAAGTGAAGTCACTCAGTCATGTCCTACTCTTTGTGACCTCATGGACTGTAGCCTACCAGGCTCCTCTGTCCATAGGATGTTCCAGGCAAGAATACTGGAATGGGTTGCTGTTTCCTTCTCTAGATCTTCCCGACCCAGGGATCGAACCCAGGTCTCCCACATTGGAGGCAGACGCTTTACTGTCTGAGCCACCAGGGAGTTTGAAGAAAGTGAAAGTTAGTCGCAGAGTCGTGTCCGACTCTTTGCAATTCCATGGACGGCAGCCTGTCTTGCTTCTCCGTCCACGGAATTCTCCAGACAAGATTACGGGAAAAATGGGTTGCCCTTTCCTTCTCCAGGGGATCTTCCTGACCTGGGGATTGGACCTGGGTCTCCCGCACTTCAGGCAGATTCTTTACCAACTGAGCCACTAGGAAAGCCCTTAGAGTCAGACACGACTGAATGACTGAACTGCTGTACTGTACTCGGTTAAAAGTTAATTAATTAATCACTCAAGTTTCTTTGATGTAAATCATCTTGACCTTAACTTAATTGAAAAGAAAATTACTTATTACACTACTGGACACGGAGTAACAGCTTACCAAATCTGTAATTATTGGTTGAATGTGGACTTTGTTACAGCGTGCCGTCTCCAGGGTACATGCTGCTGCCTCAGGGTTGACATCGGTGCACCTATAAACAGAAAAGAAAAAACTATACCCTATGTCTATGGATAAAACTTCAAAGAATGTTCCACTCCTTTTATATAAATAGATTTTTAAAAAAATTGAAATATTTTAATAATGGTAAATAAAAAAAGAATTCAGATTTGTCATACTGATGAAAAAAATTTGTTACATTGATGTAATGTCCAAGAGTAGAATACAGCGACATAGAAATATATCTGAAGGAATTTATTAAATTATGAATCCAATGGAGAAATACTATGCAGCTACCAAAAATGAAATTTAAAAGGAAAATGCTCATCATACAGTATTAAATAAAAAATACAGAAGTGAAGAAAAAAATAGAGAAAACACTTGGGCCATGTGTGGTAGTATTTATGGGTGATTTTTATTTTCTTGTTTATATTTTCTATATTCTCAAATCTTCTATAAAGAAATTTTATTATGTTCCAATTTTTTTCTGATAAATTATTGATATAAAAATGATTCAAACTTAGAAATGACTTAAAATTATTATGTGGTTTCTATAATTATGCAGTATAATGGGACAATTTTGAACGTACATTTGTCACTTTTAGGGAGGCATAATTTGTAATCAGAGTCCTGAGTACACTTAAAATAGACACTATTAGATACATATTATCCATTTACAAAAATGGTTTCATTCAAGCAGTCATAGTCACAGTGAATCTCTTAGACTAAGGTGTGGATGAATGTGTACATTTACACTTACATATACAAAGCTTGAGGACCAATCACAGAGGCTAGGAATGCAGATACCACTCCAGACCCTGAGCCAACCTCGAGGCATATTTCCACTCTAAAAAAACAAAATAAAATAAATATTAGCACAGTGGTATTAAAATACACATCGTGGAAAATAACTCATGCTACTTTTAATGTCTATTTCCAAGAATCATCCCTCAGCTACAAATACATGGAAATGTAAAAGAAATTTATAAATAAGCTAATTTCCAACAATCACTTAGTGCTCATTTATTCTTCAAAACTGTTGAAATTTTGGGTGTGTGACTGAAGTCTGCAAAATCATAGATAGTTTTTGATTTTCATAAAACATTACATAAACAATGCAATGTTAGTTTAGGGTTGGAAATATTAATATGGAAGACATCAGCTTTTCCCAGAAGGAGCTTCTAGCTTGCTAGTTCCTAAAATGAAAAGGTATTATTACAATATTTATTTATAAAAGATGTTTTCTCTCATTTTGAAGAAACTCATGAATCCATCAGCATATCCCAGGGGAAGACAAGAACCTCCCCACCCCTCCCACTAATAATAGATTTAGAACAGCAGAGAAATTCCATATTTGTACATCTCTACACTGAATTGGGAAAACACCCAAGTACTCTGACCTTAGAATATTAATAACACTCTTAAGAATGCAATTAAATACATAACTTCTTGATTCTACCGTACTTATCCTCTCCTATAATCGCGTATATGGGCGTTCCTGGTGACCCAGTGGTAAAGAATCCACCTGCCAATGCAGATGAAGGTTTGATCCCTGGGTTGGGAAGATCCCCTGGAGAAGAAAATGGCAATCCACTCCAGTATTCTTATCTGGGAAATCCCATGGACAGAGAAGCCTGGTGGGCTACAGGTTGCAAAGAGTTGGACAGGACTTAGTGACTAAACAACAACAACATAATCTTGTATATACAGTAAAAGTACAAATTATCCCCATTCCAGAAATAGGTTTGATGGCATTTAAGGGGCACTCTAGCATCTAACTTCCCAAATCAACTATTCAAAAACAACAGACTCTAGGGGTTTCTAACTTCTGGAACCACTCTGTACATCTGACAAGCCTTTACTGTGCTGTAGGAAGGTCTGTTGAATCCTATCAACAGAGGTTTCTACTTGAAAATAACTATCGTGGCCTCATAAATAATTAGGATTCCACAACCAGAAATACTGAAAACTTTAAAATAAAAAACAGTCCCTTTAACAGCAAGGCAATTTGTGCTTTAAAATCTTTCTGGGATATCTTGATAATAAAAGACATGTTTAAAACAGTATTGTTCCATTCTATATTCCAGTAAATCCAAAAGTTCCAATGCTTACAACGAAAACCTGGTTTAATAAGTTATACACGGAAAAATCTGACCGAGAGAGAACCAAACACAATTTGGACCGTCTAAGCCTGACAGCGGTTTGTTTCATCCTGAAAAAACCCATTTCCACTTTTGATCTTTAACTAAATCTGTGTGTGCTGTGTGCTTAGTCATGTGGACTCTTTGGGACCCCATGGACTGTAGCTCACCAGGCTGCTCTGTCCATGGCAATTCTCCAGGCAAGAATACTGGAGTGGGTTGCCATGCCCTTCTCTAGGGGATCTT
This sequence comes from Antilocapra americana, assembly GCA_007570785.1. Taxonomy (NCBI): domain Eukaryota; kingdom Metazoa; phylum Chordata; class Mammalia; order Artiodactyla; family Antilocapridae; genus Antilocapra; species Antilocapra americana. The sequence goes on along the minus strand of ML664170.1, from coordinate 21,278,118 downwards.
CCCAACCCAGGGATGGAACCCAGGTCTCCCACATTGCAGGCGGATTCTTTGCCATCTGAACGACTAGCGCGAAGCCCAAGAATACTGGAGTGGGTAAGCAATCCCTTCTTCAGGGGACTTTCCCAATCCAGGAATTGAAGCGGGGGGGGGGGGGGGGAGGTAATCTTGCATTGCAGGCAGATTCTTTACCAGCAGAGCTACCTGGGAAGCCCAAATTAATTAAATCTTAACTACCCAAATTGCTTTCAGCTAAAAACTGACAATGTAAGTATTCACTTTTTATAATATTAAATTAAAATCTATATAAGCGCTTCAACAAATCAATTTTCATGCTTATTATGAGCTAGGGTATATTCTATAGGCAGCTAGCTGCATGTAACTTTACATTTTTTTACAATTAAATGAAAAATTCAGAGCTAGTCACATTTCAAGTGCTCAGTAGCCACATGTGGCCGGGCTTTTGCTGGGTAGCCGAGTATGCGATCCAGTGGGTTTAAACACACTCCGCTACTCCAATATTTTACCTCATTTCTTTCTTGTGCCCTTCCCTTGCTGGAGGATGCCTTGATGTACTGCCTAGATTCAATAATGCCACGGGGCACTGATATTTACTAAAAACGGTAATATTGAGACGCAGCCGTTCTCAGGGCGTTTTGATTTTGAACGTGTTATCATAGCGCTTACTCTTTAGGCTCTTCAGATTCACAGCTGATAGGAAACGACACATCCTGAAGTGGTGAGGAAGCACGGAGCCCCTGAAACCACACCACCACCTTGGGAAGAAAGCGAGATAGCTCCCTGCCGCACTCAGCCTGTGCATCCACGGGAAGACCCTCAGTTTCCGAATTCTGGTGTCAGCGGTCCCCCAGTGGGCCGACACCGCCTCCTCGCGGGGAGGGCGGCGACAGTCCTTGCCTGGGTCCCGCGCCGCCGCCTCTCCAGGACTCCCTCGCCCTCTCCCGCGGGGACCCTCGCCCTCCTCGCACCCCTTGAGTTCGGCCGCGGCCGCTTCTAGTGCGTCCAGCAGCAGAAAAGTGTCCTCCGCGGGCTCGTACACGTCGCTGAAGGTGCCGCGGCCCACATGCCCGCACAGCGGCGTGGGGAAGCTGGGCGCCGCCATCTTCCCCTCCCTCAGGCCCGCGCGCGTGCGCTAAAGCTGCGCATGCGCACGCGCCAGGGCGCGGGCGTGGCCGTGGGGGCGGGGTCCCAGGGGCGGCGAGGAGCCGCCCATCGGGCTGGTGCGCGGGTGCCTCTCTGGTTAGACAGTTGCATAATTTGCGACTACTCACGTTTGTTTCCTTCCCTCGAATATTAGATTTTATTTTATTTTATGGATTAGCGCTGGGTAGAGGCACCCTTTGTTGTTTTTGACTAAGGAGAATGTTTCCTCTCTTTATATTTAGGAGTTTTCTTCTATTGCTAGTTTGCAAGGATTTGAAAAAATCCATAATAGAATGGTTACCAAATTTAACGATTTTTTTTTTCTTTTCCATCAGTTGAACGTTCAGCCTTGAGCCTTTGGATTAAGGTTTTTTTTTTTTCTTATTTCATTTTTTTTTTAATAATATTACAAAAATTGCTTTCCTGATGTGTCACGAATGCTCTTTTTATAAACCTCACTCATGCAAGAGGATGCATTTTTCTTTCATTTAATACACTGCTGGGACTGCCTTGGATTGGATCCCTGCTCGGAGACAATTCCACGTGTGTGACGACTACAACCCACCCTCCCGCCAAGCACCACAACTACTGTACGGTTGATCTGCAACAAGAGAAGCCAGGGAAGTGAGCAGCCCCTTGCACCACAGCTAGAAAGTAGCCACTGCTTGCAACTACAGAAAGGCAAGGCACTGCAATGAAGACCTAGTGTGATCAGAAGTAAATAAAGTATTTTAAAAATACACTGCTGAATTTGGAGTGCTAATGAACTAGTTCTGTTTTGTATCAGGGTTAGGTTTCCATAGGACATTATTTCTGAAGTATGTAAAACTTACCCATAGAACCAGTTGGGCTTGGTGCTTTTTTCGGTGGGTATTCATTCTCTTGCGTTTGGGGAAATCTTCTATAGATTTTCAACTATTCAGGTATTTGCAGTCTTTTTGAGTCAACTTTTGAAATTTCTTTCTCAACAAAATATTGACACCTAGTGTTTCAAATTTGAAAAATAAAAATACGAAGTACTTGGATAATGTTTTTAAAAAACCTTGAATACCCACCACCCAGAATTGACAAATAGTAGAAAAACCTGAGAATCCAATGACATCAGCTGAACAGAAACAGTGGAACCAAGTTTGTGAGCAGTTTCAAGAAAAACATCAAAAAGCTAAATAAGCAAGTTAATGATTTTAATTTAATTGTTCCCCTCCTGACCAGGCAGAAGGTCCATTTTGATGCACAGAAATTGCCAGAACCCAGGAAATATACAAGACCATTATGAAAACAAAAGAAGTCACGGATAAAAACCCAAAGAACACTGATCCGGGAGAAGGAGAGAAAACACCTGGAGTTAAGACAGGTTTCTTTAACTGGATGAATGTGTGGGAATTTATTAAAATATGACCATCTCAATGTTCACAGTACTGCCCCAAATAATTTTCAGTAGTATTAACACCACACATAGGGGCTGAGGTTTCTTTCTATAACACAAGAGTCTGAGAACTGTGCACCTCTGTACTTTTCACAAAACAACCCACATCTCCAGTGATGCTTAAGTGAGTGAGAGAGCTGTAAGAAACTGAGTCAGAGAAATATTCAACCAGCTTTGTTCTGAGGACAGAGCAAGACAAAAGGAAACGATTTAATACATTTCAGATACAAATCTCAGTCATCAGGTGAAGGCTTTTAGGGCAGGAACTCAGGCTGGGAATCTAAGGCTATTCCAAAGTCTTAGTACAATTTTACCGGAGAAGGCAATGGCACCCCACTCCAGTCCTCTTGCCTGGAAAATCCCATGGACGGAGGAGCCTGGTAGGCTGCAGTCCATGGGGTCGAGAAGACTCGGACACAACTGAAGCAACTTCTCAGTAGCAGCAGCAGTATTTTCTCATGTTTCCTTAAGATAGTTTTAAAATATGAGAATTAAAATATTACAAGTGAATTGGGTGTTCTTTCTGTATTCACCTTCAGTTCCATTTTGTAATCCTCAATCCAAAGTAACTTCTTTTCATAGATTCAGTGTTCATCTAACCCATGTTTTTAAGCTTTTATTCATGCATTCATAGACAACATCTAGTATATGTGTTTTTGTATTTGCATAGCTGGTAACAGGTTGAACATATTTTTCTTCAAATTTCCTTCTCACTCAACATTAAGATTTTAATTTCGATATATAAATTTAGTTTATTCCTCTTAATTGCCATATAGTTTTTTTATTCTTTGAAAATATAAAATAATTTCTATCTGGAATGGCTAAATATAAACTGGTAAACATTTAGTTTTCTCCAGGTTTTCACTATTATGAACATCATTGCAATTAATTTTCCTAAACATAGCTTTTTCTGATCTTTTACAGAAATTTCCTGGGAGTCAGCCCAGATTGGACCAGCTGGGTTGTAATGTATATACATAATTTGGTTTTTGTTCAGTAGTTCAGTCATGTTCGACTCTTTTGGGCCCCACCCACTGCAGGATGCCAGGTTTCCCTGTCCTTCACCATCTCCCAGAGCTTGCTAAAACTCATGTCCATTGAGTTGGTGATGCCATCCAACCATCTCATCCTCTGTTGTCCGCTTCTCCTCCTGCCTTCAGTCTTTCCCAGCATCAGTGTCATTTCCAACGAGTCAGTTCTTGGCTTCAGGTGGACAAAGTATTGGAACTTCAGCTTCAGTTTCATACATTACATATATTTAAACTGTGTACTTTCTATTCAATTTTCTGTGAATCTAAACCGCTTAAAAAAAAAGCACACTGTGAAACACTGTATATATATATATATATATATATATACACACACATATATAAAGTGTGTGTGTATGTATTTGGTTAGATTTAGAAGCATAATTTTAAATATTTTTATGAAAATGACAAATGTAGAGTCAAATCATAAGCATGCTAATGAAATTCCTTCTGTTCTATTACTATTATCATAATTATTATTGATTTAATAATCTTCAGTATACCTTATAAATTTAGGAATTGGCAACCCACTCCAGTATCCTTGCCTGGAAAATCCCATGGACAAAGGAGCCTGGTGGGCTACAGTCCATAGGACCACAGAGAGTCAGCCACAACTGAGCATGTGTTTGCTTGACAAAACTGGTTTTTGTCCTTCGGACACTGCCATTGTTAATATTCTCATGCTGTGATAATCTTGGTTAAAAATGTTCAAGAGAATTCAATACTGCACAGCCAGCGAAGCAAGCAGTGGCTTACCTACCAGTACAGTTCTGTTCGCGTTAGCCAGTCGAGTTGTCAAGATGGTTACTCATCTACTGGATGGTTTCACAGCTCTCTTCTTAAATTCGGTTGTTTTGGACACATTCTATCCTGGAAACAAAAATCCAGGCTCCATAATAAATTCAGAAATAGTAGATTCATGTCTTTTTTTCCAGCTGGTTCGGGTAGGGTTTACACGTTTGCTTGTGCACCATAGGAACGGCTGCTAGCGAAGCTGAAACATGCATTCAGTTCCATTACTTTGGCACAATACAGAGTCACATAAAAGAGGGATACCATCAGCCTGTCTATGGTTGGAAAATTAATTCTTTTAAGTGCTTTTAAAAAGAATCTCTACAGGTGCTCGGATCTTATGAACGTAGGACCAGCAATGACCTCATCACCTTCAGCTGGTCTAAAAGTTATCTTTGGCTGCTGCATACTTTATGAAATCTTGTTAATTATGATTGTTTTTCCTAGTTGTAAGTCCTTCTGGATAAGTTTTTATAAAACATTTATTTTTATCGCTTACATAACTGCATAAAATATTTTCGTTGGTGTCAAAATGTCATGTTAGTGCCAAACAGATTCCATTTCAATTTCTAGAAATTATTGGAAAGTTAATATTCACATTTTAATGGCACCCTCGCTGTAGTCTTAAATCATGTTTTGCTGAAATTCACAACAGAAAGCACACATTGTGTTTATACAGAATAAAGCACAGAAATAAACCTTTCCAGTTAATCTCTGCGGTTAATAATTATCCTTCCCCTTTTTCAAAAAGAGACTAAAATAAAATTCAGTATCTCCTTGAAACTAAGTTTTCATAAAAATGATCATCGTGGATATTCATCATTTACTTCTCTTTTCTGCACAGTGATATTTTAGTTTAGGAATCACAAACTGCATCTTTTCCCTGGCTTATGAAACTTTATCCTATCCATTTCTATTTCAAGAAAAATAAGAATATTTTAAAAAGTGAGGTTTGGTAAGAAAGTCATATTCCTACGTAGCTTTTGGTTTCTCTGTAGAGGTATCAGTTCAAGAAAGCTCAGTCTCTACAGATATTTTCACCAACTCCCAAGTTCGCACAGGACTTCCCAGGTGGCGCTAGTGGTAAAGAACCCACCTGCCAGTGCAGGAGACCTAAGAGACACAGGTTCAATTCCTGGGTTGGGAAGATCCCCTGGAGGAGGGCATGGCAACCCACTCTAGTATACTTGCCTGGAGAATCCCATGGACAGCTGAGCACACAGCAAGCTTGTATAGCTTCCCACAAAACAAGCCCCCCAAAATCTAGAGACAAATTCAAGGAATAGCAACTTTCCTCGGAAAGCCATCCATCTGAGAAGATGGTAGACTAGAACCCAAGAACCATCTTACCTGAGTTAGAATTCAGGCTTCTTTTATAAAGTTGCAGACTCCTTGGTGCTAAAATTCTTTGCTTTTGCAGCTGTCCACAGGTAGGTCTGGTCACAATGTTCCTATAAACAAGACAAATGTTATTCTCTGTTCTGCGATGTTGCCACGTTTTATCTCTGTATGAATGGAAAAGTGTTACACTTTTAAAGGTCGGAGCTTTGAGAATGGACTATTCTGTGTAATTCAGGATATGCATGCCTGTGTGCTAAGTTGCTTCCTTTGTGACTGATCTTTGCAGCCCTATGGACTGTAGCCCACCAGGCTCCTCCGTCCATGGACTTCTCCAGGCAAGAAAACTGCAGTGGGTTGCCATGCCCTCCTCCAGGGGATCTTCCCGACGCAGGGCCTGAACCCCCATTTCTTGCTGTCGGTCTCCTGCTTTGGCAGGTGGGTTGTTTGTCACTAGTGCCACCTGGAAGCCTCCTGAGAAGCCAGCCATCTATAAGTCAGGAGGAAAGCTCTCACCAGAACTTATCCATGCTGGCACCCTGATCTCAGGCTTCCATTCTGTGGAACTATGAGAAATAAATGTTTTTTAAGACATTCAGTTCAGTTCAGTTCAGTTCACCAACTCCCAAGCTCACCACCCCTTGAACTGCCGCACACCAGGCCTCCCTGTCCATCACCAACTCCTGGAGTTTACCCAGACTCATGTCCATTGAGTCGGTGATGCCATTCAGTCACTGGTATTTTGTTACAGTGGCCCTAGCTTACCAATACATCCCCCAAGAACTAGATACTTGGCACCAGAGCACACGCAAAGGGTCTGGTAGGGAATTCAGATGGTGTTCCAGGCAGTTCAGGAGCATATGTTTTACAATTTGAATTACTTCCTCGTTTAGTGTATTCATAGACTCTCAGAAGATGGTTAAGCTGAAAAGACAGCCTTAAAAGGACTGCATTCCAGCAGCATCAATTAACAGTTCATAAGTAAAATAATTTTGCCTGTATAGTTGTTAATGAAATTCTTCAAGTAGCTGTTAATCTTAAGAAAGTTGAATTGATAGTTTAAGTTATGAGATATTCTTGGCTGGACTCTATGCCTTTCTCATATTATTCTCATTAACTATTTGTTGATTTGATTTAAAATGTTTTCTCCTTCATGGCATAAATTTAGCAAAGAATAGGATGTCAATCAGAAACTTTATTACATTCTTATGAGAAAATATACGTTTATGGCTCACTTATGCTAGAAGTGGTACTAATTAATTGAGAGTGTGAGTGAATGTTTGCCCTGGCAATTTTGGAAAAGCAGCTTAAAAACAGGTAATACAGATGTGAAGAGTTTTTCTCTCTAGCCTTGGTTCAGGTACTTATTATCTTGACTTTCCTTATGTTACCAGAGCACAAATATAAATTATTTCTTTTTCCCCAGTTTTATTGAGACATAATTGCCATATAACATTGTATAAATTATAGACGAATGATTTAATGATTTGATATATGTGTGTATTGGGAAATGATCACCACCATCAGTCTAGCTTACATCCATCACTTCTCAGTCACACCCTTTTTTCTTGTGATGAGAACTCTTAAGATCTATTCTCCTAGCAACTTTCAAATATTCACTATGGTGTGATTGTCTATAGTCATCGTGTTGTACATTACATCCAGAACCTAAATGCCTGGAATTTGTTTTTCTTTATTTTTAATTTTATTTTTTTTCACATTTTTTGGAGTATTTATTAGGTGCCAGGCACTGTTCTAAGCACTTTACCTGTGTGAACTTCTTTAATCTAACAGTCTTCTAGGGCATGTACCACTCTCCCCAGTTTACACAGAAGGAAACTAAGGCAGCAAGAGGTTAAGCGTCTTGTCCGCAGTGATGCACTTAGGAAAGGGCAAAGTCAGAATTTGGATTCAGGCCCTTCAGACTCCAAAGCACAAGTGATCTTTTCCACATGCTGCGGCTGGCAGGCCTGTTCCCCCCTGGGGCTCGGGGGTAGAACTCGGAACTCCCCATGAGCTGACTGGAATCTCTTCCCAACTACCCACAGAGGGGCAGAGTCAGCACATGGAGCACTGGCGGTCTTGAAGCCTGGCATGTAGAGCTTGTGCCTCTGAATCCGCTGGTGTTTCCGGTACAGGGGAGAGAGCTGGCAGGCCAGGAGTTTCCTGTTGATGCCATCACAAATTGCTGTGAGCTTGGTGGCACAAATTATTATGCTAGAGTTCTGCAGGTCGGCAGTCTGACATGGGTCTCCAAAATCAAGGTGTGATCAAGGCTGTGTTCCTCCTTGGCGTGCTGGGGAAGAATTCACTTCCTCACCTTCCCTAGTTCCTAGAGGCCTCCTGTATCCCTTGGCTGGTGACCTCTTCATCCTCAAAGATGGCCACAGCGGACCCTGACCTGGTGTTGCTCCACTCTGACTCTGCTTCCTTCCTTGTTTCTCTTCCTCTGACCCTCTGTGACTTGCTGGGTTGCTTCAGATGCCTGCAGCAGGGAGGGGTCAGAGAGGTACCTCCTTGTCCTTCTTTGGTGTATAAGGTTCCAGCCCCACCACTACTTGGGGGGCAAAGGTGGTCTTGGGTGGCAGTGCCTGGCAGTGCAGTTTCTGGAAGACATAGCAGAACTGGCCTTGGCCTCCCACAGAAGTTCACATTCTTTGTCTGCTGCACAGTGGACATCCCACCTGGCTTTTCTTGGTCTCCCTGAAGGCATCCTGCCCCCAGAGGACCTGTTTAGATCCTCAGAATATGTACATTCTGAAGGCTCTGATGTATTCTACCAGATTGTCCTCCAGAAGTGAAAGTCACTCAGTGTGTCCAACTCTTTGCGACCCCATGGACTATACAGTGGCTAGCCTTTCCCTTCTCCAGGGGACCCTCCTAACCCAGGGATCGAACCCAGGTCTCCCTCATTGCAGCTGGATTCTTTACCGGCTGAGCCACAAGGGAACGCCTTTCCCCCAAGAAGGAACATGTAATTCATATTCCCATCAGCATGAAGATTGGTATGTCTGACAGACAGAAAGAGGTGACTAGAGCAAAATGCTTGTTGAAAAGAAAATCCTCATTTGTTTCCTGAATATTTATTGAGTGTCTATTGTGTGCACAACACCATGATAGGTCTGGGGATGTACTGGTGACCGAGGACTCCTAAAACTCATTCTCTGTATTCTTCCTTCTCCCATGATGGCAGGATTGGGAGAATGTCTAGCTTTGTGGATGAATTAACCAGCATCGCGCATCATGGTGTTACATAAACAACATCAGAGAGTACTCAGGAGCAGGGGTGTTGCATCTCGGCCCCACGGGACATCACGGCATGGGATGTTGTTCACCCACACCTCCTTTTCTATGTTCTCCCCTGTACAGACGAGGCTAGAAGCCTGGGGACTTGATTTCCCTCGCCAGCAGGGTTCTGCTAAGGGGCTGCCCATGGGAGGCCCTTGTGGGAGGCAAGGCAGTAGGAGGGGGGCGGGAGCCATTGTGTTCTAAGCAGACACATGTGCACAGGCTCCTGCAGCAGCAGACAGCCCAGAGTCTGCATAGTCGGCACCAGGGCGTGTTCATCTGAGCCACTCCGGGGGCTGTAACTACTTCCCCTCAGTTCCCCATCGCTGGGCAGTTCAGCCTCTCCCGTTTGCCCCTTCATCCTATGAACAATTTCATAACCTAAATCCCAGTTTTAAATCCTCGGAAATATCTAGAGCAGTTTGCTTTCCTGATTGATAGACTAGCCCATGATAGACTAGCCCAATGTTAAAATTACCTTTCAGATTCCAACAGGCATGGGGTGTGACCGAGACCCAGACATCATCTGTCAGTAAGTCTAACAGAGGCAGTTTTTCCAGAAACAGTGGAAGAGACTGCGGGTTGATTTGTTTTATTTCCAGTGAAACACCAGATGAATTCTGTGACTGGTTTTGAAAGGGTTGCTTGTATGGACAACACCTACCTTCAGTCACTAGAATCACATGCAGGAAGAGGAGCTATGCATACCATGATGGGCCTGCAGAAACACAAACTTCCCTGTACCACTTACCTAATACACACATAGAACATACGTCTAAACAACTGAAAATAGAAAGCAAAATGGTACACACCGTTAAAATTGTTAATGTTCTTTTTTTGCTGAGTGTGCATATAGTTGAATCCACAGCATGAAAATGTTCACTGGAGGAATTCCGTGGTGGTCCAGTGGTTGGGATTCTGTGCTTTCATTGCCTAGGGCCTGGGTTCAGTATCTGGTCAGGAAACTAAGACTCCAAAAGCCACACAGTACAGCAAAAAAAAAAAAAGAGAGAAAATATTCTTCGGACGTGACTACCTTATTGCCATTAGAAGGATCTGGGACCTTGTTGTTTTGTGAAAACCATTCAAAAGTCAAAGTGTTAGTTGCTCAGTCATGTCTGACTCTGCGATCCCATAGACTGTAGCCCACCAGCCTCCTCTGTCCATGGGATTTCCTAGGCAAGAATACTGGAGTGGGTAGCTATTAATTGATTGTTTAATTGATGGATAATTGCTTTACAGAATTTTGTTGTTTTCTGTCAAACATCAACATGAATCAGCCATAGATGTACATATGTCCCCTCCCTCTTGAACCTCCCTCTCACCTCCCTCCCCATCCCACCCCTCTGGGTTGTAACAGAGCTCCTGTTCCCTGAGTCATACAGCAAATTCCCATTGGCTGTCTATTTCACATATGGTAATGTAAGTTTCCATGTTGCTCTCTCCATACATCTCAACCCTCTCCTCCCCTCTCCCCCATGTCCATAACTCTGTTCTCTATGTCTGTTTCTCCACTGCTGCCATGCAAATAAACTCATTGATACCATCTTTCTAGATTCTATGTATGTATGTTAATATACAATATGTATCTTTCCCTTTCTGACTTACTTCACTCTGTATTATGTTTTTAATAAGCAGGATTTGGCAGTTTTTAGAGGTAATTTAAAGTGGAATTTAAAAAAAATTAGGGAGTTCGCACCTTTTGACCTTTTGTACCTTTTAAATTGGGTGAAGGTGATCAAAAAGTACAAGCTTCCAGCTTAAATTACTTCTAGACTGCCAAATCCTTATTAAAAACAAATGCTGAGCACATTTCTAACATTTATTGTACTATGTATTTATGCTTTTGAAATATTGCTTGAAACAGTAAGAATTCATCTAGGACCTACCTAGTTTTTGTCACATGTAGATCTATGAGTGCTGTGTTCAGTTGCTCCTGTCATGTCCAACTCTTTGTGACTCTGCGGACTGTAGCCCACCACAAGTCTCCTCAGTCCATAGGATTCTCTAGAATTCTCAAGAATACTGGAATGGGTTGCTATTTCCCCCTCCAGGGGATCTTCCTGACCCAGGGACTGAACCTGCATCTCCCACATCTCTTGCATTGCAGGCAAATTCTTTACTGCTGAGCCACTCAGGAAGCCCATGTAGATGGATGCCATAACTAAATGTGTTGTGACAGAATTTTACCTGTAGACCTAAGTTGCACATATTTTATCGTGGTGGACAGAATAATGGTCCCCCAAAAATGTCCACATTCTGTGGTTGGTGATTTAGTCTCTAAGTCATGTCTGACTCTTGGGACCTCTTGGACTGTAGCCCACCAGGCTTCTCTGTCCATGTCATTTTCCAGGCAAGGATACTGGAATGGATTGCTATTTCCTACTCCAGGGGATCCTCCCAACCCATGAATCAAACCCAGGTCTCCTGCATTGAAAACAGATTCCTGGATTGCAGGCAGAGTCTTTACCAACTGAGCTACGAGGGAAGCCCATTCACATTCTACTTCCCAGAATCTGTGAAGATTTACCTTTCCTGGCAAAAGGGGACTTTTAGTTCAGTTCAGTCACGTCTGACTCTTTGTGACCCCATGGACTGCAGCACGCCAGGCTTCCCGGTCCCTCACCAACTCCTGGAGCCTACTCAAACTCATGTCCATCGCATCCGTGATGCCATCCAACCATCTCATCCTCAATCGTCCCCTTCTCCTCCCGCCTTAAATCTTTCCCAGCATTGGGGTCTTTTCCAATGAGTCAGTTCTTTGCATCAGATGGCCAAAGTATTGGAGATTCAGCTTCAGCATCAGTCATTCCAATGCATATTTAGGACTATTTCCTTTAGGATGGACTGGTTGGATCCCCTTGCATTCTGAGGGACTCTCCAGAGTCTTCTTCAACACCACAGTTCAAAAGCATCAATTCTTTACACAGGTGATTGAATTAGTGTTCTTCCCACTATGAGATTATCTTTTACATTATCCAAGTGCATTCAAAATAATCAAAAAGTTCCTTCTAAGAAGGAGGGGTCAGAGTCAGAGTAGGCATAGGAAATGTGGTGATGGATGCAGCAGATTGAAAGAAAGATTTGAAGATGCTGGTTTTGAAAATGCAGGACTCTGGTGGCCCAGTGGTTAAGACTCTATGCTACCAATGTAGGAGGGGTGGCTTAAATCCTTGGTTGGGGAACTTGAGAGTCTACATGCCCAGTGGTGGGGCAAAAAAAAAAAAATGGAGGACGTCAACAAGTCAAGGAACACAGGTGAGCCCTAGAAGCTGGAAATGGATTCTCCCCTGGAGACTCCAGAACGAATGCAGCCCTGCCAATTCATTTTTAGACTTCTGATCTCCTGAATTGTAAGAGAATAGATTTATGTTGTTTTAAGCCACTAAGTTTGTGGTAATTTGTTAAAGTAGCAATAGGGGAATAATGCATCAATCATCACTGAGTTTATTTTCTTAACATGGTACAACTAATACCACTGAAAAGCAATTTAAACTTTGGATGTTAGTTTCAAATCTCTAAAGACACAAGCATGGCAGATATAAAAGGCGGGCTAATTTGAAATGCTAATGTGATCTGACCACCAGTGGAAAGCTGGAGGAGCTAGTAGTGGGCATACAGGGCTTGTGCAGCTCTTTTAACATCCAGCATCCTTTAGACCTGCACCACCCACAAACCTGGGGCTCCTGAGGCCTGAAAATTCAGTATCTATGAAATAACATATGTTGCAATTGTAAAACATACGGTGAATTGTAAAGAAGACCATAAAGTATCTCATTAATAATTAAAAAATATTGATCACATGTTGAAACGTTACTGTTCTGGACATACTTGGTAAAACAAAATAGTATTAAATTTCAATTTCTTTTCTCTTTTTGAATGTGAGATGAAAACATTTAAATTACATATGTTAATGGGTCGTATTATGTTTGTATTGGATAGTGCTGCTCTAAACAGATGATGCTATTAATGATGCAGTTAACAAAATATAGATTATTTACATGCCAGTTAATATATTAGTGAGTAATAAATATGCAAATGCAGTCAAGAAAGTTAATAGTTTTATCTATATACATTTAATGCTTTTTAAAATTAATATCTCCTTTTTTTATAGTCACATCCTCCTAGAGCCTGATCTCCATAATGTCAGGTTCAACTGAGTTTGAGTTTGAAAGAAGATCTGGAGGAAAAGCCTAAGGGATTGTGGGGAATCCTGCTGACAGCTTAACGGTGGCATTTTTGGGGAGAAAGGTGGTGTTTTCTGCAGTGGATGAACATGATCTTTACATGTGTTTTGTTGCTTTATTTCCAAGAAAGAAAAGGTGGTCTATGACTCCTAAGACACTGTTCTATGAAAATCTTAACTTTAAGCAATCTTTAGGGTAAGATAACAAAAACATATTTCTTCCCCTGGTATTGGAATACTCCCAATGAAGGCTTAGCATTAAAAAGAAGAGGCAGCATGCCTGGATGAAATCATTCAATCGAAGCCACTAGGGAAAAAATCTAAAACTTCTGGATTCACTAACACAAATGTGTCTGGATGAGAACAGAACATGTGATCAAATGAATGACTGAGCTCCCTAGACCTCGGTGAATTTCTATATGGTTTAGGAACATGGAAATGACAGCTTCAATATTTTGGAGAGCTATGCCGTTTTACCTGCAGGCAGTAAGGATAGTTCGGAATCACATGGATCCATTTACCTTCTCAAAAAGATCTCATGGACATCACATCCTTCTTTATCTGAAGAAACAGAATTTCTTTTGAAATTCCATCAATGTTTCATGAAGGCGTCTAAGCAGTGTAATTTTCCTGGACCAGATTAATATTTGTAGGATCGAGAAATCTTAGGAAACAGAATCTGTGAGCAATTATATTTTGGGTGATGAGTATCTTAGAGTTCAACGGAGAAAAAACTGTATTAGGAAAAAATACATATGGATATATATATATATTATAGTGTATCAGTAATAAATATTATGTGTATGTGTGCATAATTATGCACATATAACAAATCTCATATATGAATAGATTATATATATATCAAAACATAAATAATATATAATATACACATATGCTCTGTGTATGTATACATTATATACACACACACAAATATATTCCTAATACATGCATATATAGTTATACAAATGCAAAAGCAAAGTGATGAATGTTTGATAAAACACAAAGATTTTCCCTTCTGGGCATTTCATGACATTTTAGGGATGCCAAATACCATCTAGGACAAGATGTTCATGGTTTGACCCTCAACCTGAGCAAATCTGCATATTAAGGAAATGTATACAAGCATTAAAATTTCAGTAGAAGTGCGTAAATATTATGAATTATCCTTAGTGGATGAATTGCTCCTTCTATTACTCGGATCATGTTTCCCCACCTCCAGTTCTCCACTTTATTTCGGAGAGGTTACCATAGCCAGCATCTCCTGCTCGGTGTAAGTATTGACCATCCAAAAGGGTATATAATGAAATGGTAACCTTTGAAAAGATTTCCCCACTTTCTGAAAATAGTCCTGTGTACACTTATCATATGTTCAGGGAGTAGGGAAAGCTTTTAAATTAACTGTTTATATTTGGCTGTGCTGGGTCTTCGTTGCTGTGCAGGCTTTTCTCTAGTTGCGGTGAGTGGGGGCTACTCATTGGGTGTGAGGGCTTCTCATTGCAGTGGCTTCTCTTCTTGCAGAGCATGCTCTCTAGGGTGCAAGGGCTTTAGTAGTTGTGGCATGTGGTCTCTGTACTTGCAACTATAGAGCACTGACTCAGCAGTTGTGTCCACAGGCTTAGTTGCTCTGCGACATGTGGGATCTTCCTGGCCCAGGGATCAAACCCGTGTCTTCTGCATTGGCAGGCAGATTCTTTACTGGTGAGCCACCAGGGAAGCCCATAAGGAAAGTTTCTTAAGGAACACTTGGATTGGGTGCAAGACAACTATCAGAAGCTAATATCCAATTGAGCATCTATAAGCAAAAAGTCTTGTTTCTTTCCCACTGGGAGGTGGGATGTATATTTCTGGGTTTCCCAAGGGTATAAAAAACATCTCATTCATCAAAATAGTTTAGCTTTCATATTTCGAATACAGAATTCTCCTGCTTTCTTAGATAAGATACCAATTAGATATAAATGCACTTATGTAGGGCCTGGCACTAGCGGTTATCGAAAATAGCACTTTGAGTCTAAGTGCCATTGGTTAACATTGTCAAGGCATGAGGCTGAGTGAGGACACACCAGATTTACCTGCCTGGGGGCATTAAAGAGATTGGCTGGCTTATGCAGAGTCATAAAACTTTTTATTACTTTTCTGCATATATTATGCCATGGAACTGTGGGATGTTCTGGGACTTCTGCTGCTTGTAAAAAGTCCCAACATTTTTGTTGGCTGTAGTGCAGGGTGAGACTTGCTCACCATCCTTGTAAAGCAACTGGAGACCTCTCACATGGTTCATAGGTTAACCTGCACTGGATGGAAGTTAATTAGACAATGAGGGACATGTTAACATTAAATTAAAACATGTGAAGAAGGTTCTGATGAGCATCAGAAGAGCTAGATGCAGTAGGGGAATGGAAAGTCAGAAAACGAGGAAAGAACCAAATGTTTTGTTCTTTAAGGTGTGCAGAACTCATTGTTGTTGATGGAAATGAAATTTACAGGGCTGAATGCCTTGCAGAGGTTGGAAACCCTTAGACTCAACTTTATTGGCCAAAAAATTTCTCTAAAGAGAAGCTTGCTTGACCTACTGTGAGAATATTTATTACTTTCATAAATAATCAGTAGACATATTTTATATATAGTTTCACCACAATTGAAAAAAATCCAACTTCTTATTAGTATAGAAGGTATAGACAGATTGAAACCAAATGCCCCAAATTTGCTTCCAGAGAATATGGAATTGGCCTTAGAAAAAAGGGATCTTTAGGCTGATAGATAAAGCATGGTACTAGATGTTTCTTCCTGGTATGTCCTACTGAATTCTTAAGATTCTCAATGATTATCATTGAGCCAGTCTGATTAGCAAAAAGAATGACAGGCAGTATAATGTAGCAATTATAAATTAGGCCTTGAGATCAGCAGACCAGGTGCCAAATCCATATTAATTTCAGTCTTATTTGACATAGTAGAATTTAGTAGCATATAGTATAACGAAATAGCTTACTCATGTACCCAATAGACTTTTATTTATTGTACTAAATAGAATTTAGTAGTATGTAACATAACAAAATAATTGTGAAGTTTTATTCAGCTCTTAGTTGTAAAGACTAGAGCATCATCTATTCTAATAATTTTAAAAGTTTTAATGTAAAGTTTCAAAAATACATATATTGTTTGGAAAAACAGTGTCTCAGAAACTCAAGTACTGGGGTCATAGTAGAAGTGCTTTAGAAAATGGAACAGGAACTGGGAAATGACTTGGAGTCTAGAACAAGTCTGGAATCCTCAAAAACAGGGATCTGTTAACTTTGCTTTGGGTGCCCAACTTTAATATGAAGTGTGTGTGTGTGTGTGTGTGTGTGTGTGTGTGTGTGTGTGTGTGTGCATGCTCAGTTGCTCAGTTGTGTCTGACTCTTTGCAACCTCATGGACTGTAGCCTGCCAGTCTCCTCTGTCCGCAGGATTCTCCAGGCAAGAAGACTGGAGTAGGTTGCCATTTCCTCCTCCAGGGGATCTTCCCATCGCAGTGATCCAACTAGTGCCTCCTGTGTGTCTCCTGTATTGGCAGGTGAATTCTTTACCACTGAGTCACCTGGGAAGCTTCTTTAATATGAAGACACCATATAAAGTCCATATGAAGACACTGTATACAGCCAGTATCTTCTCTGGCTACCAAATTACCTGCTTTTTCTGTATTTCATTATTCAGATTCCTAGAACAGGCATTCTGGTCTGTTTGGGTAAGCATTTATTATGGCCAGGCCATATGGTAATCTAATGACAAGGACGGGCCATAAGACAGATCTTCAGCCCTAAACCAAACTTTGGTGGTAATTAAGGGAGTATTCCTTTCACAGTTCAAATGGATGGATATCTTGCTTTTCTGGGGTTGTAGGTATAACTGGCACAATGACTGATATGTCTAATGGTTCCTAGGAGATTGTTATGGTTGGATTTGATCTACATGCTCTCTTATTTTTTGATTACATTTCTCTACCATCACTTGGGCACAGGTAGAAAGAAGGCAAAAAGACTATTTCAGAGCACACCTTCTGTTCAGTTAATGAAACTCAGAGATTGTTTCTAGGTCAGACTCAACTTTTTAACCTATTCACTTCACAAATGTAAAACCTAGAGTATTTCCTACAGGGATGTGACAGAGCAGAATTAATATTTGGCAAAAGGGTCAAGTAGGCAAAGAGGTTTTGTTGTCAGGACCTTTCTTCCTTCCTCCCTCCCCTCCCTTTCCCCCACCATCCGTCTCTCTCTCTCTTTCTTGGCAGGGAAAGTGCAGAGTCCTAACCACTGGACTGCCAGGGAATTTCCAGGGCTATTCTTTCTTCTCTAACCCAGAGCCATGTTACACACTAGTAAATTAAAGGCAGCTGTAGTTTGGTAAGAAGAGGGCGTGACTTAGAAGATACCCGTAAATCACATCTTCGACCCGAATCCTTTGTCTTGGGTAAATAACAAGCTTCTCTAAGCCTTAAATTCCTCATCATAACGTGCAACTATCATACAAGGTTGTTTTTACTACTGTGTGAAAGAAATAGGTACATGGTAGATGATAATTTAATAATTAAAAAAATCAGAGGTAGAAGGGGCACCTAAGAGCTCTTATTTTACAGATGTGGGAACTGCAGTCCAGTTTTTCACCCTTAACTTTAACCAGATACTTAATGTGCAATCAAAATTAGAACCCAGGGCACCTGATTTCCCAGGCCCTCTATGTTTCTCTAAAATTCTCAAAACTTGCTCTTTACCATTGGGTTTCTTTCTTTTTTTTTTTCCTGCTGTGCCAGCTGGCATGTGAGATCTTAGTTCCCCAATCAGGGATCGAACCCACGCCCCTGCATTGGAAGTATGGAGCCTTAACCACTGACCCACCAGGGAGAAGGAAATGGCAACCCACTTCAGTATTCTTGCCTAGAGAATCCCGTGGACAGAGGCACCCTGTGGGCTGCTGTCCATGGGGTCGCACAGAGTCAGACACTACTGAAGCTCCTTAGCATGCATGCATGCATTGGAGAAGGAAATGGCAACCCACTCCTGTATTCTTGCTTGGAGAATCCCAGGGACAGAGGAGCCTGGTGGGCTGCCGTCCATGGGGTCACCCATGAGTCGGACACGACTGAAGCGATTTAGTAGCAGCAGCACCAGGGAAGTACCAAAACTTGCTCTTTAGAAACTCTGTGTAGGTGTCTAACATTGTAGTTTTCAATTCTTTTATTGAACATAGCATATTCTTATAATTAGAGTAGAAATTCCCAAAGTTCTCTTTTTTTAAAAGAAAAGAAAATATCTGATTCTTATTTACTATGTAGAGTGATGGAATCAAGATTGCCAGGAGAAACATTAATAACCTCAGATATGCAGATGACACCACCCTTTTGGCAGAAAGGGAAGAGGAACTAAAGAGCCTCTTAAAAGTGAAAGAGGAGAGTGAAAAAACTGGCTTAAAACTCAACATTCAAAAAACTAAGATCATGGCATCTGATCCCATCACTTCATAGCTAATAGATGTGGAAACAATGGAAACAGTGACAGACTTTATTTTCTTGGGCTCCAAAATCACTGCAGATGGTGACTGCAGGCATGAAATTAAAAGATGCTTGCTCTTGGAAGAAAAACTATGACAAACCTAGACAGCATATTAAAAAACAGAGACATTACTTTGCCGACAAAAGCCCGCCTAGTCAAAGATATGATTTTTCCAGTAGTCATGTATGGATGTGAGAGTTGGACCATAAAGAGAGTTGAGCTCCCGAGAATTGATACTTTTGAACTGTGGTGTTGGAGAAGACTCTTGAGAGTCCCTTGGACAGCAAGGAGATCCAACCAGTCCATCCTAAAGGAAATCAGTCCTGAATATTCATTGGAAGGACTGATGCTGAAGCCGAAACTCCAATAGTTTTGTCACCTGACATGAAGACTCATTAGAAGAGACCCTGCTGCTAGGTAAGATTGAAGGCAGGAGGAGAAGAGGATGACAGAGGATGAGATGGTTGGATGGCATCACTGACTCAGTGGACGTGAGTTTGAGCCATCTCTAGGA
Source organism: Antilocapra americana (assembly GCA_007570785.1). Lineage (NCBI taxonomy): Eukaryota > Metazoa > Chordata > Mammalia > Artiodactyla > Antilocapridae > Antilocapra > Antilocapra americana. The sequence continues at coordinate 21,258,864 of ML664170.1, read as the reverse complement.
GTTGGTGACATAAGACAGGGAAGCCTTATGTCCTGTAGTCCATGGGGTGCTGCAGTCCATGGCGTTGCAAAGAGTTGGACATTACTGAGTGACTCAACTGAGCTGAACTTACTTAGAGTGAATCAAAATTAAATAAATTACTGTCTTGGATGGACGTGTGTTCTATTAGTAACTCCAATCTTACAGAAGCAAAACTCCTTGGCTAAGCATTTCTAGGGCTCACTGGCCTTCTGCAGTCACTCTTGCCACGTGATTTCCTCCTGTGGCTCTAAGACAGAGCTGAGCCAAGCCTGCTAATTGAAGGTGTTCCAGAGTGAACAACCTCAAAACCCAAGGTGATCTGGGCTCAGCTGGCTGAAGTGTGCCCATGCCATGCTTCCCTCTGTCTTATGAGCAAAATGTGGCATGGTGCAGTGGAAACTTCATATACTCCTTTATATTTTCAATTACCGAGGAGTCCTTTTAAGAAATGTTAAGTGACTAGATTCCAGATATTCTTAGAAGAATAGAATTGGTGTGTCTACATAATTGGTATTTTCTTTGCCCAAGAGTGCAAGATTTTTGAAGTATGTATGTTTTTCTTCCACTTATAATTTCCTCCCAAACACCTATCATCCTGTCTTGTGCAAAGCACCATGGGAGATACAAAATGGTGTTAGATACTCTCTTTCCTAAAGGAGCCCATTTCCCTGTTGAGGTGAGAGTAGAAACTATGAGACCTTGTCTGTCTTATTCTCTGTTGAGGTTCAGTGCCTAGACCAGCACCTGGCGCAGAATAGACATCTGGAAATGTTTGAGGAATGCATGAATGAATATACCCATATCAAAAGTTAATCAGAGTGAACACTTATGTGGCTAACATTTACTTCCACTAGCTTTCTAAGTATTTCTTACAATTGCTGCTTCATATGATTTTCACAGCTCTATGAGGTAGGAACTATTAATACACTCATTTTGTTTTATCATTTTTTTTGGTTGCGCTGTGTCTTCGTTGCTACACGGAGGCTTTCTCCAGTTGCGGTGAGTGGGGGCTCCTCTCTGGAGGTGATGCGAGGGCTTCTCATTCTGGTGACTTCTCTTGCTGTGGAGCATGGGCTCTAGGGAGCACAGGCTCAGTATTTGTGGTGCGTGGGTTTAGTTGCCTCTTGGCAAGTGGAATCTTCCTGGACCAGGGATCAAACCCATGAACCCTCCATTGGCAGGTGGATTCTTAACCACTAAGCCACAAAGTCCAATATACCCATTTTTAAGATGGGGAAACTGAGTTTGGAGAGATTAACTAACTGTCCCAAAGTTGCCCACTGGTGACCCTGAGATTTATACCAAAATCATCCACTTCCGAAGTCTGTTTTCTTAGTCATCATGCTCTGTTACTCCTGCATGTTATGCTTCCTTGGGGCTAAAGACTCTTGTTCTGTGATGTTTTAGAACCAAAATCATGGAGTGTTGTGAGGAGGAGCTAGGGATAGCATACACACATTACAGTATATAAGATAGATAACCAACAAGGATCTACTGTATGGCACAGGGAACTCTACTCAGTATTCTGTGATAACCTATATGAGGGAAGGATCTGAAAAAGAATAAATATATATGTATAACTGAATCACTTTGCTGTACATCTGAAATTAACACAACATTGTAAAGCAACTATACTCTAATAAAATTTTAAAAAAACCAAAGGGTATTTATAATGGAATCTTGTATGCGGTATTAACAACAAGCAAGTTGAAAAGTTTTGTAGAATATGAAACAGACATAGGACCAAAGCTTAAAGGATAAGAAGGATTAAACAGACCAGAAGTAGAGTTCCTCTCTTTTGATTTGTGGGAGATGACCTTGAAAATCCTCATTGTAATATGATTATGTCACAGTCTTATAAAATAGTATAATATTATTTTAAAATTTTAACCAATTCCATTATCTTAACTACTTTGCATGGGTGAGAATCCAGTCTTGTTCATCTTCCTATATCTCCTTAGTGCTTGGATGGGTCCCTTCCCACTGGTTTGAAAGGAATTGAATTATGACTAGATGGTAAGTTTGGTGGACTGGGAAAGTCTAACTACATTAAAATATCCTTGCCAAATCTGATTTCTGATAAGCTTACCTCTTTCATGCTTTTATTCAACTCTTCCTTTTTTTTTTTAAAAAAAGAATCTTCAGCAAAAAAAGGACCAAACACCATATTCATATGAAATCATTTTTGATGTCTTCAGAAATTTCTCTAGGTTCTGGACTAAGACTGACTGTTGCTCTCCTCTACCTACATTCTTCCTACACTTGAGAGATTTCGAAAAATGTGCTTAATAATTGGAACTTGTTTTAATTTTCTCTTATTTATTTTCTCTTGAGGTTAAGAACATTTCATAAATTTGCAAATACCAAAAGTATTTTTCACACATGAAATAGATTTAAGCAAACAATCAGATCAGATTCAGAATATTTCCCCAAGGAAAGGAAGTGCACAAAATAGTCAAATGATTAACTGAAAAACAAAGCAAGGCAACTAAAATATCTCCCTGAACTAGTTCCTAAGGTATGCTTTTTTTTCCATTATGAAACAGAGCCTCGTCTGCACTGCTTGTTTTTTGAAGTGAAATTTTGATGGGAAAATTAATTACTGAATCCACTGTGTATTTCACCCTGGCATTGATATTCTTTTTCTTGCCAAACATTTTGCTGGAGCTTAGGCATTTATCCACAATATGTTTTCCAGCCTCTTCAGGTGTTCATTTTTCTTGTCCCCAATAAGTGCTTAGTCACTCAGACGTGTCCAATTCTTGCGACCCCATGGACTGTAGCCTGCCAGGCTCCTCCATCCATGGGATTTTCCAGGCAAGAATACTGGAGTGGGTTGCCATTAAATTTTCAAGTCACATTTCCTGAGAGGTAGAACAGGTCACCATAGCTATGTAGAAGCTGATAATAAAAGCAAGTTTTCTTTTGTTCATCCATCATGAATAAAATTAACTCCTGGTTTGAATTTTATTCCATTAAGCAGAGTCTCCTTAGTCTGAAGATCTGATGTTAATTAGCAAATCAGTTTTGGAAATGCTTGGAATCTAGAGTGGTAAACTTGGTAGGATCTAGTTGATGGACTGATAAAATGATTGAAATTGCTAAACTGACAAAATGACCAAAGATGATAAATTGTTAAACATTTCTTGAACACTGACTATCTGCAAAGCCAACTTCAAATTGAGATATTCTATTCATTAACAGGGATTCCCTGGTTGCTCAGTGGTAAAGAATCTGCCTGTCAATGCAGGAGACTCGGGTTTGATCCCTGGTTGGGGAAGATCCCCTGAAGGAGGAAATGGCAACCCAATCCAGTATTATTGCCTGGGAAAGCCCATGGACAGAGGAGCTTGGAGGGTGACAGTCCATGGAGTCAAAAGAGTTGGACATGATCTAGCAACTAAAACAGCAACAATAACATTCATTAAACAGAGGTGAGGATGTAGGGGTTTGATGTACAGACCTACTTAATGATGTGCTTCCTGACTCCCTGCCCACAAGTCTTGAGCAAGGATAAGCTCTTCTCAGCTTATTGTTCTAACTTACTCCAACTGGACAAGAATCTGACTTCCACACCCAAATCAGTCAGTCTTTATAACTCACACTGTCTGGGGCACCCTGTTCCATAGTGGTGTCACCCTATATTATTTTTGGCTTACTTCAGAGTTCACACAAACTTTTCTTTGTCTGGATCTCATCTTACAAAGAAATACTCCTCATCTGCAAGAGCTAATTATTTGCATAAGTCAAACAAAAAAATTATCGATAGACTTATCGTGAGTTTGTTCATTCAGGAAACTAGGGCTTCCCTGGTGCCTCAGCTGGTAAAGAATCTGTTTGAAACGCAGGAGACCCAGGTTTGATCCCTGGATCAGGAAGATCCCCTGGAGAAGGGAATTGCTACCCACTCCAGTACTCTTGCCTGGAGAATTCCACAGACAGGGGAGCCTAGTGGACTACAGTCTGTGGGGTCGCAAAGAGTCAGACACGACTGAAAGACTAACTCTTTCAGGAGACTATAAAGAGATATGAGTAACGGGAGCAGAAACAGGAGTAAAAATGGCATTAAACATTAGTAAGAATGGTAAAAGCCTTAGTTAGTGTTTACTGAGTGCCTTTTACTCTGAAATTGTGCTAAGTTCTTTATGTACAATAATAACTTCCTTTTACAGAAGAAATTGAAACTCGGAGAGACAACATAACCTCTCCAAAAGCTCACAGAGTCCCAGTGGTGGAGCTGGGAAATGCATTTTTCCTTTTTTTTTTTTTTTTTACTGTATGATATCACTTACATGTGGAGTCTAAAAATACAACAAAATAGTGACTATGACGAAAAAGAAGCCAACTCAAAGATGCAAAGAACATACTAGTGTTACTCAATGGGAAGAGGGTGGGAAGGGGCAGTGTAGGGGATTAAGAAGTACAAAATATTTGGTATAACATAAACTACAAGGATATATTGTACAACACAGTGAATATAGCCAATATTTTAAGACTATAAATGTATTATAACCTTTAAAACTATGAATCACTATATTGTGTGTGTGTGCTTAGTCACTTCAGTCGTGTCTGACTCTCTGCGACCCCATGGACCATGGCCTGCCAGGCTCCCCTGTCTATGGGATTCTCTAGGCAAGATACTGGAGTGGGTTGCCATTTACTTCTACTACACCTGTAACATATAACACCATATATCAACTATATGTGAATAGAATAAAAAATAAAATTAAAAAAATCAAGTGGCCACAAATATCACAAAATCCAGACTCTCTCTCTCTCTCTCTCTCTCTCTCTCTCTCTCTATATATATATATATATATATATATATATATATATTTACTGGGAAATGCATTTTTATTTAAATTTTATTAGAGCTCACCATCTTCGTGTGTTTATAAGAATGGAAATTTGTGACTATAATTTCAATTTCCCACTTTCCATTGGATAGATTGAATTTTCTCTGTGCTTAAACGTACACATTCTCTCTTCATTCTTATGGTGGTTGGTCTTTGCTTAAGCTTATTGTTATATTTATTTATTTTTCCTTTTATGAACACCCATGACTTGCAGGCTATTCCTCACCAGGGGTTGAATCCAGGCCATGGTAGTTAAAGTCTGGAATCCTAACCACTGGGCAACCAGGGAACTCCCTGTTGTATTTATTTATTTTTCTATTGAGGACTAAAACTTTTCAATGTCCATGTTTCTCCTAAATCAGACAAGTAGTGCCCTCAGGTCACTTTGCTCTCTTTCCCCCATCACTACCCAAATCTTACACTGCTATTTTCTAGAATACCTCTAGGTTACTAAGGGCATCTATCATCTTCTTCTTTGATTTAATCCTAGCCTTTTTTTTTTTTTTGACTATGCTGCACCACTTGTGTGATTTAGTTCACTGCATGCATGCATGGTCTGTCACTTAAGTCGTGTCTGACTCTTTGTGACCCCATGGACCGTAGCCTGCCAGGCTCCTCTGTCCATGAGATTTTCCTGACAAGAAATATGGAATGGGTTGTCATATGCCCTCCTCCAGAGGATCTTCCTGACACAAAGATTGAACCCGTGTCTCCTATGTCTCCTGCAGTGCTGGCAGATTCTTTATTGCTGATCCACCAGAAAAGCCCCATTTAGCTCCTTGACTAGGGATCAAACCTGGGCCTTGGCAGTGAAGATGCCTAACCACTGGACCACCAGCGAATTTCTGGTCCTAGACTTTCTAATGTGAAGTCAAGTGGCCCTTAGGAAGCATCACTATGAACAAAGCTAATAGAGGTGATAGAATTCCAGTTGAGCTACTTCAAATTCTAAAAGGTGATGCTGTTAAAGTGCTGCATTCAATATGTCAGCAAACTTGGAAAACTCAGCAGTGGCCACAGGACTGGAAAGGATCCGTTTTCATTCCAATCTCAAATAAAGGCAATGCCAAAAAGTGTTCAAACTATTGCACAACTGCACTCATCTCATGCGCTATCAAAGTAATGCTCAAAATTCTCCAAGCCAAGCTTCAACAGTATGTGAATTGTGAACTTCTAAATTTTCAAGCTGGATTTAGAAAAGGCAGAGAACCAGAGATCAAATTGCTAACATCCATTGGATCACTCAAAAAATGAAAGAGTTCCAGAAAAACATCTACTTCTGCTTTATGGACTATGCCAAAGCCTTGACTGTGTGGATCACAGCAAACTGTGGAAAATTCTTCAAGAAATGGGAATACCAGACCAACTGACCTGCCTCCTGAGAAATCTGCAAGCTGGTCAAGAAGCAACAGTTAGAACTGGACATGGAAAAACAGACTGATTCCAAATAGGAAAAAGAGTACGTCAAGGCTGTATATTGTCACCCTGCTTATTTAACTTACATACAGAGTACATCATGAGAAATGCTTGACTGGATGAAGCACAAGCTGGAATTAAGATTTCCCAGAGAAATATCAATAACCTCAGATATGCAGATGACCCCACCCTGATGGAAGAAAGTGAAGAAGAGCTAAAGAGCCTCTTGATGAAAGTGAAAGAGGAAAGTGAAAAAGTTGGCTTAATACTCAACATTCAGAAAACTAAGATCATGGCATCTGATCCCATCACTTCATGGCAAATAGATGGGGAAACAATGGAAACAGTGACCATTTTATTTTTATGGGCTCCAAAATCACTGCAGATGGTGATTGCAGCCATGAAATTAAAAGACGCTTGCTCCTTGGAAGAAAAGCTATGATCAACCTAGAGAGCATATTAAAAAACAGGGACATTACTTTGCCAACAAAGGTCCATCTAGTCAAAGCTATGTTTTTCCCAGTAGTCATGTATGGATGTGAGAGTTGGACGGTGAAGAAAGCTGAGCACTGAAGAATCGATGCTTTTGAACTGTGGTGTTGGAGAAGACTCTTGAGAGTCCCTTGGACTACAACAAGAAGATCCAACTAGTCAATCCTAAAGGAAATCAGTCCTGAATATTTATTGGAAGGACTGATGCTGAAGCTGAAATTCCAATACTTTGGCCACCTGATGTGAAGAACTGACTCAGTGGAAAAGACCCTGATGCTGGGAAAGACTGAAGGCAGGAGGAGAAGGGGATGAAGAGGATGAGATGGATGGATGGCATCACCGACTCAGTGAACATGGGTTTGAGAAGCCTGAGAGCTGGTGATGGACAGGGAAGCCTGACTTGCTGCAGTCCATGGGGTTGCAGAGTCGGACACGACTGAACGACTGAACTGAACTAAACTGAAAAGGAAGGAATAATCAATAAAAAAGATAAAGGAAAGAGAAATAAAGGAAGGCAGTATGGTGAGGTGAAAGATTGAAAAGTAGCATTTTGTGGAAAGTAGCATCTGGAAGCTGCTTCTTAGTCGTGTCTGTGTGACCCTATGGACTGCAGCCTGCCAGGCTCTTCTCTCCATGGGATTCTCTACAGAAGAGTACTAGATTGGGTTGTCTTGTCCTCCTCCAGGGGATCTTCCTGACCCTGGGATCAAACCCAGGTCTCCTGCCTTGCAGGCAGTTTCCTTCCTCTGAGCCACCAGGGAAATCCAGAAAGTAGCATGTGAAGACCCTATATCAAGGATGCAGGTTACTTCATTAAAAATAGCATTGTCATATTAAGTTATTTTATGAAAAAAAGGGCATTCCAGGTTGTTGAATTATGAGAGGCACAAATGGTTTTAACTCTTAAGGACATAGGTTAGATGAGAATCCTTCTCTTCCTAGCTCTATGACCTTAACTTCCATCAATGAAAAATTAATCGGTCAATCTTAAAAGAATCAGAATATTTTATGTGAGCCCAGTTTGAAGGTTATAACATGGAAGATCACCACAGAATGCTCTAGGAACTGTTACACCTGTTAGAAGTCAAGACACAGTTTATATAGGTTGTTTTTGATACAGAGGGCTGTGCATTAAGTGACTTATTATTGACAGTTTACATAATCCAGATTTAAGTGCCATCGTGGTGGGTCATCTGACCCTTTACAAGATCAAGAGGAATGTTATCATTTAGGAAATTGTCTTGTTGGTGCTGGGCTTCCCAGTTGCTGCTCCTGGTAAAGAACCTGCCTGCCAGTGTGGGAGATGTAAGAGGCACAGGTTTGATCCCTAAGTCAGGAAGATGCCCCAGAGGAGGGCAAGGCAACTGCTTCAGTATTCTTGCCTAGAAAATTCCATGGACAGAGGAGCCTAGTGGGCTATGGTCTATAGGGATGCAAAGAGTTGGACAAGACTGAAGTGACTTAGCATGCATTTGTTGATGCTAGGACAAAGTTGCTGTTTACAGTTGAGCAGGCATTCCTGCTGATGAGGGAGGTATGATCCATGCATAATGCAAACACACAAGGCACAGTGTGTGAGGGCAGTGGGGGCAGTGGGGGGAGGCCAAGGGGGCAGAGAAGAATTTTTATATTTAAATTTTTCTAGTCTTGCCATAGATAGGAATTTTATTTCATACTTCTTTGTCATTTCCTCATCTGTGAAATAAGTGTCATAACAGTGCATGTATGAAGTCACTTCAGTTATGTCCAACTCTCTGTGACCCAGTGGGATCCTCTGTCCATGGGATTCACCAGACAGAACACTGGACTGGGTTTCCATGCCCTCCTCCAGGGTATCTTCCCAACCCAGGGATTGAACCCACATCTTCTGCATTGGCAGGTGGGTTCTTTACCACTAGCACCATCTGGGAAGCCCTAATAGTAGCCACCTAATATGGTGGTTCTGGAGATTAATAAAACATTCATACTAAAATTCTGGAAAATCTTAAATACTCAGTAAGTGTTACCTACTTTCAATATTATTATAAGATTATTATTGGCATCTTTTAGGTTGGTAATAGAGAATTCTAAGCCTCGTATTTTTATTTAGTCCTAAATAGAAATTATAACTCAAACTAGCAACTTTGTGTCAGTCACTTTAATGAAGAGCTAGTTGTGTAAAATTTCAGTTATATCTATCTGTATCTAGTTTCTTTTTATAATAAAATTGAATTTTCTTTTTCAAATCTGTTTGCTAAAATTGGGAAAATGTAATAGAAAGACGTTTCCTTTAATTGTTTTAAGGACCAGTCATTTTTAACTTTGAGAACTTCTGACTTTAAATATAGTTGTAAAATGTAACCTTATCATCATAGTTTGTTATGTGAAATTGTATTGGTTTGTTATATGTTTTGTTAAAGAAAATCTTATTTATTAGAATATGTTTATTATAAAGATTACATTACTACAAATACTTGCAATGTACATGCCAGCATGATAACCTTTAGCAGGGGTGGTGGTGGTGGTTTAGTTGCTAAGTTGTGTCCAACTCTTGCGACCCCATGGACTGTAGCCTGCCAGGCTCTTCTGTTCATGGGATTCTCCAGGCAAGAATACTGGACTGGGTTGCCGTTTCCTTCTCCAGCCTTTAGCTTACTATCCATTTTTCACTTGAATCTGTGACTTCACTAGAATATCAGTGACCTTCGTCTCTACAGGCATATTTGTGATAAACTTAATTATTCTAACAGACTTAATTGACAAAATACACGCAAGACGTTGTCTGTCACTAGAAACACAACTTTCTAGAAATAACATTATGTCTTTAGGAGATGTTTTCTAAGGAAGAAAAATCTGTAAAAATTCTTCATGCTATCGGAGTTTATACTATTACTCTGAAGTGGGAAGTTATTATTCTTATTTTGCCAAAGAAGACAGGGGTTACAAGAGTACAAGTAGCTACATGAAGCTCAATAGCTACTCTATGGTTTAACCAACAGCACAATCTGAATCATCTATTACAAACTCTCTTTCCATTTTATGCCATTACTATACCAATTGAAATACACTACACAAAAAAGACTAATAAGTCCTAAGTTAAATGTAAACTTTTTAAATAGTCTCTGGGTACGAGAGCTGCTTAGAAACTATTAAAAATTATTTTGCCCTATTGGATGGAATGTTAATAAACAGTTTTGGCTGGATTGTGAGAATTCATTAAAGTCTCTTCATGAACAGCCATAAAAGTGTACTACCTATTAAAAGTTGCCTATTTGCTTATGTTGCCCACGATTTTCAGATATGGGCTTTGACATTTCACAGAATTAAAGACCAGTTCATTTTAAGTCACCAATTTCTTGATCCCTAACTATTATTCCCCACGGATCTCCCTGGACTAATTCTTAGCCAAAGTAATTCTTTAACAAAAAGTAATAGTTGTGAATATGTATGTGTGTGTGCAGTGCTAAGTTGCTTCAGTTGTGTCCAACTCTGTGCAACCCTATGACCTGTAGCCCTCCAGGTTCCTCTGTCCATGGGATTCTCAAGGCAAGAACACTGGGGTGGGTTGCCATGCCTTCCTGCAGGGGATCTTCCAGACCCAGGGATAGAACCTATGTCTCTTATGACTCCTGCATTAGCAGACAGGTTCTTTGCCACTGTCTCTACCTGGGAAGTCCGTGAATAGGTATAATATGTCAATTAGTCATATGAAATAGATGGAGTTGCCAGTCTTCAACAGATAAACAGAATAAATAAATGGTTTATATGTAAAAGAATAATGCATAACAAATAGTATACTCACACTTTCATCTGCTGGAAACAATCGCTTTGGTGTTTTAGGGTAATGCCAATTATTGAAATAATTAAGGGAATATGGAGAAATCTAGAGGCTAAAATGTTGAATGACCAATAAGTGTCTTAATGTCTATTCTTTATGTGATGATTTCACAGATCCCATGGGAGATAAAAAGAAGTGTAAGACAAAGCTACTGTTTCCAAATTGGGAAGGAGTACATCAAGGCTCTATAGTGTCACCCTGCTTATTTAGCTTATATGAAGAGAACATCATGTGAAATGCCAGAAGGGGTGAAGCACAAGCTGGAATCAAGATTGCTGGGAGAAATATCAATAACTTCAGATATGCAGATGACACCACCCTTATGGAAGAAAGTGAAGAGGAATTAAAGAGCCTCTTGATGAAAGTGAAAGAGGAGAATGAAAACACTGGCTTAAAACTCAACATTCAAAAAACTAAAATCAAAGCATCTGGTCCTATTAATTCATGACAAATAGATGGGGAAACAGTGGAGACAGTGGCAGACTTTATTTTGGGGGCCTCCAAAATTAGTGCAGATGGTGATTGCAGCCATGAAATTAAAAGATGCTTGCTCTTTGGAAGAAAAGCTATGACCAACCTAGACAGCATATTAAAAAGCAGAGACATTACTTTGCCACCAAAGGTCTGTCTAGTCAAAGCTATGTTTTTTCCAGTAGTCATGTATGGATGTTAGAGCTGGACTATAAAGAAGGCAGAGTGCTGAAGAACTGATGCTTTTGAAGTGTGGTATTGGAGAAGACTCTTGAGAGTCCGTTGGACTGCAAGGAGATCCAACCAGTCAATCCTAAAGGAAATCAGTCCTGAATATCCTTTGGAAGGACTGATGGTGAAGCGGAAACTCCAATACTTTGGCCACCTGATGGGGAGAACTGACTCATTGGAAAAGACCCTGATGCTGGGAAAGACTGAAGGCAGGAGGAGAAGGGGATGACAAAGGATGAGATGGTTGGATGGCATCACCAACTTGATGGACATGAGTTTGAGCAAGCCAGAGAGTTGGTGATGGACAGGCAAGCCTGGAGTGCTACAGTCCATAGGGTCAGAGTCAGACATGACTGAGCAACTGAACTGAACTAAACTTTTTCCAAAGATGTCACAATCTGATTCAAAAGCAATATTTTATACAGAAATAATAGAACTTTAGAGCTTGAATCAAATGCTGCAAGTTCTATAACTGAAAGACATCTTAGAGATCACCTATCTAGTCTTCATGGTTCAAACAGTAATGTAGTGAGACCTTAAAATGGTTTGGCTCCTTATAATTGTAACTGACGTGACAGGCTCACCCATTTTATATTTTTTATTTTCTCCCTTGATACTGAATGCTGTGGTGTCAGTTGACCATATGAATTGAATTGCAAGTTCAATTAATAACTCATTGACTTATGAGTAAGAATTGAGTTTTTAATTCATATATTGAAATTCAGACTCACAAGGTGAAAGTATCAGGAGGTGCGGCCTTTGGGAGGTGATTAACTCATGATGGTAGAGTCCTCACGAGAAGATGCGGTCCCTTATAAAAGATCATTTAACCTGAAGTTCATGGATTTCTTGAGATACGGTGGCCATCTGAATGTACCAGAGGCATTCCCTTCTATATAAAGAGTGTCAGCTTTATATAGTGACAAAGTGAAAGCTTTGTTCAGTTTCTCACCAATGGCTGTTATTCTCCAGAAGTTAAGAACCAGTTATTTCTCTAAAGCCTGGTAACTCAACAGAATAAAATGGAATGGCAGTAGGCCTTGTTGCAAAAGATAAAGCTCAAACAGTTCATTTATTAATACATTAAAAACAAACACTGAACAAAAGGATAGATAGCAATAGGGCTTTGGGGGACATGGTGATATGAACTGGTTCTTTTTCTTTCTACAGGGAGACCCTACAGAGGATGAGAGCTGGAGGTTTCTACAATCAGGTCTAGGGGACCTGAGGATGTTTCTTATTCCAATACTGATGAGTGTCCAACCATTCAGAATTCTCCATGTGGTGACTGGGGTCCCATTGAGCTGCTAAAGGTAAAGAACAACAAATCTAAGGGCCTCAAGAGTGAAGGGAAAAAAATATCAAGCAGAAAACCTAGAGCACAAATTCAGTGGTAAAGAACTGTTAGAAGAGAAGAATGATTGAGTTAAAAACAACAACAACAACTGTGCTTAAGAGCAGCAAACGCTTCTTTGACAATATAATTTCTGAAATAAACAGCTCAGTAGATGAGCTGAAGATGGCGATGGTTGTTGTGGATGTTTGCATTGGTCAGCTGATGATCAGCTGAAAGGACTATTTCAAAATACAAATGGAAACCCTAACTGAAAATGTAGGCAGTTTGAATATATAATTTGAGGACCACTAGCATGGAAACAATCAGCATTTTTAAAAGGAAAAATAAAACAGAAGAGAAGCATAATTACACAAATACTAGTAAAACATTTATCTGAAGTAAATAAAGTCCTAAGACTGTAGGTTTTCAGGGCTGCCCAGATTATAGGCTTTCCTGATAAGAAAAGGCCCAAATACTGATAGACAGACACATATACTGATCAACTCCTCAAACTTCAATAATGAAAAGAATGTTATAGAACTCTAGGCAGGAGGAACAAACAACCAAAGCAAATATCCAAGAAACACTGGACAATGACTTGTATTTATTTTTCAAAGTGATTCACTGAAAATTGTTAGTGGAGTAGCAACAATCAAAAAAGAGCTGTAACCCAAAGTATTCTCAAGTAAGAGATCAAGGGCCTGTTAACGTGAAAGATACGTGAGCATGAGGTATCAACCAGGTACCTCTTTATCAAAAGCTGTGGCTCTTGTTCAGTTGCTCAGTCATGGACTGCAGCATGCCAGGCTTTCCCTGTCCTTCACCATCAGTACTTGTGAAAATACTCTGAACAACAAATGAACCACAACAGAAATCTGAAGATGGAGAAAATAAATCCGCAAGGTAAGAGTGGTGAGCAGAAGTAAATGTCTTCCTTCCTCCTTCTCTCTCCATCCTTTCTCCTGCCTCCCCTCCCTTTCTTCCTTCTTGTTTCCCTCTAAAGTTCAGTCCAGTGGCTCTGAACCGAAGTTATATATAAAGTTCAGTCCTTTTGTGAAAAGGACATTTAGCCTCTGAGTGAAGTTTCAGGTAGAGAATACAGTATTGTTATCTATGAACACAACAATGTACAGAAGGTTTCTAAGATTTATTCATCTTGCATAACTTGCAAACTTTGTATTCTTTGACCAGCACCTTTTTGTTCCTCTGCCCCCTCACTGAGCACCTAGTAAGTACCCTCTGCACTCAGCTTTTGTGAATTTGGCTGTTTGAAATTCCACATATTAGTGGGATCATGTGGTATTTGCTTTTCTCTGTCTGGCTTATTTCACCTCACATAGCATCCTCCAGGTTCATCACAGTGTTGCATATAATAGGACTTCCTTCCTTTTTTACATGAAAAAACATTCCATTGGATGAATATACATTTTTTTAATCTATTCCTCTGTTGATGGACATACAAGTTGTTTCCATGTCTTGGCATTTGTGAATAATGCTGCAGTTGAACATAGAACTACAGATATACCTGGTTTCAATTCCTTTGGATATATGCCCAGACATGAAAATTGCTGGAGTAAAACTCTTCTATTTTTAACCTCTTGAGAAACTGCCATAATATTTTCCACAGTGGCTACATCAATTTAAATTCCCACCAACAGTATATAAAAATTTCCTTTTCTCCATATCCTCACCAATAATTGTTATCATTTGCTTTATTGATAATAGCCATCCTAACAGGTATGAGGTGGTATCTCATAGTGGCTTGATTTTTATTGTTTTGATGATCATTGATATCGAGAACATTTTCATATATCCAATGACCAATGGTATGTTTTCTTTGGGGAAATGTCTATTCAGGTCCTTTGCTTATGTTTAAATTGGATTTTTTTGAAGATTTTGTTTTGTCTTTTGCTATTTTGTGCTTTCAGTTCCTTATGTTATACATTTTGGATATTAACCTGTAACTCTATGGTTTACAAATATTTTCTTTTATCTATAGATTGCCATTTCACTTTGTGGATTATTTCCTAAGGGTTTCCCAGGTGGCGCTAGTGGTAAAGAAATTGTCTGCCAGTGCAGAGATGTAAGAAAGGTGAGTTCAGTCAGTGGTTTGGGAAGTTCCCCTGAAGGAGGAGGTCATGGCAACCCACTTCAGTATTCTTGACTGGAGAATCCCATGGACAGAAGAGCCTGGTGGGCCACAGTCCATGGGGTGGCAAAGAGCTGGACATGACTGAAACAACTTAGCATAGACTGCCTTTTCACTTTGTGGATTATTTCCTTTACTGTGTAGAAGGTTTTCAGTTCAACATTTCTAATATGTACTACACTAACTCAGAAAGACCTAAGACTCGGTGATTGCGGGGAGTAGTGTGGGAAGTAGAAGCACTCCAAGGTTCTCATTGGAGGCAGAGGGTGAGAAGGCAAGGAGTGAGGATGATGACGATATTCTATGGGCCTCATGTTTCATCTTACCCACGTTGAGAAAGAAGTAGAGATGAGATAGAACATCTTGGTGGAAGACAAGAATAGTTAGGAACATAGTTGACAGATAGTGTATACTGGGGTCAAAACAACACATAGCTACATGCTATTTACAAGAAAATAAAACCTCATTTAGGCAGTGTTAATGGCTGAAATTAAAGATTGAACAAAGAGATATGAGACAAATTCAAATAAAAATGAGTGTTGAGTGGAACTTTGCAGCTGTTTTGTGGTCTAGTCACAGCAAGATAAGAACAAGGATAGAAGGTCTTCTTAATAGTGTGATTACAGGCTGAGTTGGGTCAAGGTGACCCAGAAAACCAGAGTATATTACTGTCTAAAAGTCAAAACAAACCACAGTACCTGGACACTTTTTAATCAGCATCTGACCATTCAAGACCACTCTTCCTAGAACACATATAGCTTTGTTACATGAATGAAAGTGAAAGTCACTCAGTTGTGTCCGACTCTTTGTGACCCCATGGACTGTACAGTTCATGGAATTCTCCAGACCAGAATACTGGAGTGGGTAGCCTTTCTCTTCTCCAGGGGATCTTCCCAACTCATGGATCGAACTGGGGTCTCCTGTATTGCAGGCAGATTCTTTACCAACTGAACTATCTGAGAAGCCCTTGTGACATGAATGCTGGCTAGTTAAATAGTATAAAGACTTACATGGATGGTAGTTCACAGAATCCTTTTGACAAAAGGAGTACATTCTTTGGCCATTCTTTACAAGACCCAGAATAGCTATTTTTTCTGACAAAAGTGCAATTTATTTAATTCAACAAATGGCAATATTGATGACAGATAAGGTCAAATTTAAAGTTAAAGGCACCGAAGAAGTACATTATGTAATAATAAAGGAAAATCTATGAAGAATATATTACATTTATAAATCTGTTTGCACCAAATAACAGCTAACTATACAAAGCAAAATATTTTATGAATAAAGAAAAATAGCATTTTTGTGGGAGACAAAATATTTATCATCCATAACCGGACAACTCAAAAACAAAAGAAGGACATACAAGAAAGAATGGGCAATCAGTAATGGTGCAATCTTTATTTGATAGATGTGTACTAAACCATACATCCTTCTAAGGGAGAATACATATTTTTCACATGTTTACAGAACATTTACGAAATAGATCATATTCCTATACTGGACTTGGTCTCAGAAAACTTCAATCATTTTGTCATTATTATTTCTTAACTGAAAGTTTTTTAATTAAAAATATTTTTTCTGGTTGTGAAACAAGTGAAGTTTAGGAGAAAAAAGAGTACATGTGAATAAGCACATGCTGGTGAACTCAGAGTCACACACCCAGAGAGAGTCGAACACTCGTGCGGCATTTCTTTCAGGTTTCCTCTGGCCAGTCACCTTGCTTTACCTGATTCTGAGTCCATCTTTGGTTTATCTCAGGATTACCTAGAGTTGGACACGCCTGAGCAGCTAACACACAAGGCTCTCTCACATATATCCATCTCCTGGTCAAGATGGAGTTCAGAGAAGAGGATTTTGGGTAGGTTGACGTCACTTACTGTGGGGTGGTGCTCCCTTCCTTTTGACCTCAGAGGAACCTTTCGGTACATGTGCAGTTGGGATGGTCTGTTTGACCTCAAAAATGAGGACTAAGTGGTCTTTTTATCTCTTGTCTGGACAGGGCTCAGTGTCTTCTCCCTTCTGCTCTTGTCTTTGTCTCAGAGTTCTGTCCACAGGGGACAGACTCCAGCTGCTCAGCCTGGGGTTCTAACTCCTGCCTCAAATCCCCCTTGAGAGATGGAGACCCCCAAGAAAACTTTATTGGGAAGATGAAGGGTGAAGGTCTGTCTTTTGGAGCTGTTTCAGGCTGTCATGGAGCTGGCAGTCCCTACCTAGTTGGGGTCATGGAGATGTTGTTGTGTCCCATAAAGGAGTCTCAGAGTGACTTCTTTTGTTATTTCAATGGGACCTGCTGTGGCGAGTGGCTGGAATTTTTTAAACTTCAACAGTTTTATTTATTTATTTTTTGGCTACATCTTGCAGCATTTGGGATCTTAGTTCCCTGAACAGGGATTGAACTTGCAGCTCCTGCAGTGGCAGCATGGAGTCTTACCCACTGGACCACCAGGAAAGTCCCTGAACTTCAATACTTTTAAAGTAGAAATTTTGTAGTTCAAAATTCCTGATCAAATTCAACAAAATTGAGAAACATAGGAAAAAAATTGGCCTAAAATGTCAGCTTCTTTGGAAGTTGAAAAGCATACTTCAGGATAATCTTTGGCTCAAGTAAGATATTGAAAATGAAATTACAAACTATATTGAAAAAGTGTTAAGGAAAACACTTCATATCTAAACCTTTGGAAACTATCAAAATCTGTACTCAGAAAGATTTTTAGCTTTTAATGCCATCATTATTAAAGGAGAAACCCAAATAGATGAAATAATAAACCATTTAAGTAACTGGAAAGAGAAAACCAAAATAAAGCAAAAGATGTGTTATAAGAAATGAAACCTGAAATTAATGAATAGCAAATAAAAATTAGAAAAAAGAATAAACAAACCCAAAAGAAAAAAATTAAAATACCCATAAAATAGGTGAGCCACTTGTAACCCTGCTTAGGTTAGAAAAAGAGTAAATATTAAGGACAAGAAAAAAAATACAGCTAGAGAACAAAATAACTATGATATAAAAATGTAATTAACACTAGTAGAGTAATAAATTGGAAATACCTGGAAAAAAATAGAGGATTTCCTAACAAAATAAAAGTTAACAAAGCTGATCTAAGATTAGATTAAATTTTAGAGGTAATAAGAATGACACCATGATCAAATGTTTTCAGATTCATCATGCTCATGCTTGTGTGCTCAGGCATGACTCACTCTGCGACCCCTTGGACTGTAGCCCACCAGGCTCCTCTGTCTATTAGATTTCCCATGCTAGCATACTAGAGTGGGTTGCTATTTCCTCCTCCAGGGGATTTTCCCAACCCAGGGATCGAACCTGCATCTCTAACGTCTCCTGCATTGAAGGTGGATTCTTTACCACTTGAGCCATCAAGATTCTTTACATCTTGAGCCCAAGAGTTATTAAATCTTTAAAAAGGAGATTACTGCACTATTATTTGAACCATTGAAGGAAAGCTTTCAAACCCATTCTATCAAGCTGAAATAACTTTCAAATGAACCTGCTAAAGATGGCCAATAAATAAAACCATAGATTGCCAAGGAATGTAGAAGGTAATTTAAAAAAAAATGTTTATTTATTTGGCCTCATGAAACCTTAGCTGTGGCATGTGAACTCTCTTTGCAGCATGTGGGATCTAGTTCCCTGACCAGGGATGGAACCTGGCCCCCTGTACTGGGAGCAAGGAACCTTAGCCACTGGACCACCAGGGAAATCTCAGTAGATGGTAATTCTTAATAAATTTTACAAAACAGTATCTGCAATGCATTTGACAGAGCAGTTTCCCCATTCAAGATTTTTAAGAGTTTTTGAGTATCAGGAAATCTATCATCATGATCTATTCTATGAATACGTCTAAGAGAAAAAGTAATTCTACCACTAGATGCTTAAAAGGCATTTGATAGAAATCATTAGCTATTTTTTGTAAAATTATCAAGGAAGATAGATTATGAAATAAGAAAATATAAAGCCACTCAGCAAATGTTTTAAATTTTAAAACACGAAAACTGTTTTAATTAAATTAGCTAGATAGGGATAGCCCTACCACCATTATGCTTAACATTATCTTGTAGGTGCTGGTGGATATAGAAGGTAAGAAAATAAAATAAATGATATATTGGGAGTTCCCTGATGATTCCATGGTGAGGACCTGGTGCTTTCACTGCAGGGATACCAGGTTCAATCTCTGGTCATGACTAAGATCCTCCAAGTTGCCCAGTGCAGCCAAGTGAAAAAAAAAAGGATATAAACTTACTTTGAGAAAAATTGATAAAATGATCTCTTTTTGATGATGATTTTGTATACCTAGAAAATTTAAGATGCTGTGCTAAATATCACTAGATTTGAAAAGGACAACTTGGTGAGGGCATGGATACAAGACAAAAATTGTAAAAGGCAATAGTATTTATATATTTTAACAAAATACTTAGAGAAATGGGAAAATTTTCCTATTTACAGTCATTGAAAAATGTAAAATGCTTAAGAATTATTTGGATAAGATAGACACATTATCTCTATAAGGGAAATTATAAAACTCTTACTGAAAGAAATTAAGGAAGATTTGAACAAATGGAAAGCATCCTTGTTGGACAAAAGTAGTTAATAACACAAACTTTAAGTACATATACCTAATAAATGTGTAAGCATAAGGCACTAAAATTAGAATTTTCTGGTGCTTTCTGGGAAGATGATTGGTCAGAGAAGGTTAAAGTCCATGTTGAAGAACAGATGCCCCAGAATAGCTAAGAAAATATGCAGAAGGAGAATAGTGAGAGATCCTGAATGTTTAATTAAGCTACTGCATCTTCGTCATATTATATTGATAAAGGAATAGGAGATCCAACCAGTCCGTCCTAAAGGAAATCAGTCCTGGGTGTTCATTGGAAGGACTGATGTTGCAGCTGAAACTCCAGTACTTTGGCCACCTGATGTGAAGAGCTGACTCATTGGAAAAAACTCTGATGTTGGGAAAGATTGAAGGTAGGAGAAGGGGACAACAGAGGATGAGAGAGAGTCAACTCCAGGAGCTGGTGATGGACAGGGAGGCCTGGCGTGCTGCAGTGCATGGGGTCACCGAGAGTCGGACAGGACTGAGCGACTGAACTGAACTGAAAGGAATAGAATAAACAGTGAAGAAACAGAGTCCAATGTGAATGATAGATAGTTTTATATATTTCTAAAGTGGTAGATCATTTTAGTGAGAAATCAAATCAATCATTTAATAAATGATGCTTCGAAAATAGTCTACTTATTTGGAAGAAAAGTGGGTTGCTATCT
Source organism: Antilocapra americana (assembly GCA_007570785.1). NCBI lineage: Eukaryota > Metazoa > Chordata > Mammalia > Artiodactyla > Antilocapridae > Antilocapra > Antilocapra americana. Next base: position 21,238,794 of record ML664170.1, on the reverse strand, counting down.
TATTCTACGTTTAAATATAAATTCCAGATGGCTAAAAAGCCTGATGGTCGCTTAGTTGCTAAGTCATGTCTGACTCTTTGCAGCCCCAGGGACGATAGCCCGCCAGGCTCCTCTATCCATGGGATTTCCCAGGCAAGATTACTGGAGTGGGTGGCCATTCCCTTCTCCAGCGGGTCTTCCTGACCTTGGAATCGACCCTGCATCCCTCCATTGCAGACAGATTCTTTACCAACTGAACCACCAGGGAAACGCCTAAAGATCCCACGAAGTCCTTCCAGCAGGAGTTGAACCAGCCAACCTAAGGATTGCCATAGCTCTCTCACTATAGTCCTCTGCTCTACCAACTGAGCTGTCTAAGGCCTCGCTTCTTATTCTACATTTAAATATAAATTCCAGATGGCTAAAAAGCTTACATGGTCAAAATATTAATAAAGTCACCGAAGTCATATAAGATGATCTAAAATAAAATCTATGCACTGAGGACCATTTTTTTTTTTACCCCCAGAAGCTATAGAAATACAGAAGCTATAAAAGATGGCATGTTTAAATTTATGGAAGCTAAGAACCTTGATATGACAAAAGATACTATAAAAACAATAGATAAGCATTCAATTTAGAATAAAATATTTATAACTGATTTGTCAAAACCAGCTAAACATTTAACAAAAAGAGAAATGACTGAAAAATGAGCAATCCAAACTGGCCAATAAATTAATAGAAAGATTTTCAAATTCATTATTAGCAAGCAAAATTCAAATAAAAGTAAAAATAAAATGTCATTTTATACCGGACTGACAAAATTGGAAAAGAACTATGGTACTATTACTGGTGGTGAGTTGGGGAATGGATTACTCTCATGGCTGATAGAAATATGAAGTTATAGGTTTTGGGAAATCCATCTGCCCACATCTATTAAATTTAAAACATATGTATATTTTTTGGCTCAGCAATTCCAGTTCAGGGACTCTGTTCCATAGGAAAGAAGACATTGATATATAAGGCTTTATGTTTATAGAGGCAAAAAATTTATTAGAAATAATGAATTAGTGATAATCTCTTGACCTGTAGTGTCTTCCACAAGGCGTTTTTGAGTGAGGAGAGCCAGATATGCAAATTGTAGGGTTCCCTTCCTTTTTAAAGTTTAGTTTATATTGAAGTATAATTGAATTACAAAGTTGTGTTAATTACTCTTGTACAGTGAAATGACTCAATTATATAGACACACCCATATATATGTATACATTCTTTTTCATTCTGATTTACCACAGGATATTGAATGTAATTCCCTGTGCTATACAGTAGGACCTTGCTGTTCATTCATTCTTTAAATGCCAATTTGCATCTATTAATATCATACTACCAGTCCAATCTTCTCCCCACCCTTCCCCTTGGCAACCATCTGTCTACTCTTTATGTCTCTGACTCTGTTTCATAGATAGGTTCATTTGTATCATATCTCCTTCTGTGAAATAACCAACAATACTCATATATGTAGATACATTTGTATGTACATTTCTGTATAGAATTACACTGTCAGGGGTTGTATGGAAAGTTAGGGTAATGTGAGAAGTGAAGAGAAAGTAGCTAAAGAAAACTCTCTCTTTTCTGTTTACAAGGGATGAATACTGTTGAGGTTATTTTGAGTTGCATGATGCTAACCATGAATTAAATTCCCACTGAGAAACTTAGACAATTGAAGCATGTCAAATCAATCATTTTGGAAGATATAGGCTTTGTGATATTTGTGAATGAATATATATCATGCATATGTATGTTCATATTTTTTCCATGCATGAATGTGTGAATCAATGAATGAGTGATTATCCTTAACATAGTTATCTGTATGTCATGTGATACCTGTATGTGGACTCTCCTAATGATGGAAAAGTGAACTAAACCAAAGATTCAGAGTGTAAATATTTGTCACCTGGATGTGACTACTGGAGAGTTAATAGTTCTTAGGTGGAACAGAACGTTTTGAGAGCGTTTTAACTCATATACAGTTCAGAACAATCTTTTCAATTAATATCGTAGCACAGGTTCTCAGGTGTAACAGAATCCATCCTCCATTCAGTGATTCATTTGTGAGTTCACTACTATTATCACATTGTGTTCCAAAGAGCTCAAGTGTCCCAAAGTTTTTGCTTCTGGCTCTCATGACTAATTGTTCCCATCAGCGGTAACTGAGATTCTTAGAGGGTGAGAGAGGGAAAAGAGCAGGAAGACTCCAGGTACTGGGAACACACACACTCAAGACAACTCCTGATTGTCTCTTCCTCTCTTAACCTAGCTTTTGTGATCCTATCACCTTTGGCTGAAACCACATCCTGAAACATGACTGCGCCTCTTTGTACTGGCTCCAGAGTGTTTGTCTTACAATGCGAGGTTTTGTGCCCCTTCCAGGGAAGGATACTTAAGCCCAGTCCTGATAATAAGGCAAAGTGACTCCAGGGAGAAATGCCCAGTGTCTGTGCCTTGCTATGTTGGGTTTATGCTGCGGAACTGAAAATCCAGGGCCTTAAGCACCCCCCTTTTTGCTTTTAAGGTCTGGAAGTGCTGCATAATATATTTGCTGTTGCTTAGTCGTTAAGTCATGTCTGACCCTTTTGTGACCCCATGGGCACATGGACACATGTGACCCCGTCGGGCTCCTCTGTCCATTCAATTTCCCAGGCAAGAATACTGGAGTGAGTTGTCATTTCCTTCTTCAGGGGATCTTCCCGACCCAGGGATTGAACATGAATCTTCTGCAGAGACAGGCGGGTTCTTTATCCCTGAGCCACCAGGGAAACCCATTTTCAAGAGTCTTGGCAATGAACTTCAGAAAACAGGAAATATTAATGGTTATTTTGAATAAATAGACTTCATACTAAAAAAGTCAGTAAATTAGTTGCCCCTAAAGAATACCTGGGACTTTCCTGGTGGCTCAGAAGGTAAAGAATCCGCCTGCAACGCAGGAGACCTAGGTTCAATTCCTGGGTTGGGAAGATCCCCTGGAGAAGGGAATGGCAACCCACTCCAGTCTTCTTGCCTGGAGAATTCCGTGGACAGAGGAGCCTGGCAGGCTACATACAGTCCATGGGGTTGCAAAGATTTGGATATGACTGAGCAACTTTCACTTTTCACTTTCAAAGAATACCTGACTAAAAGAATAATCCCCAAACAGGGAGAGGTTAATGGCACTTCTTCCACAGTTCCACAGCAGAGTCAGGATTCTGTTACCTAGGAATCAGAGTTGCTCCTGTTCCCAAAGGAAGCCCTTTCCTCCCCTCACTGACAGAAATGGTTTCTTGACAATCATGCCAGGGAGAAGGGGTGAGGGGGAGGGAAGGCTTCTCTTCTAATATATGAACTCTCTTGAAAAGAAATTGTGTGGTTCATAAAAATTCCCCCTAGCAATTTGCTCATAAATTAAGCCCTGTTCCCTCTGCAAAGAAAAAAACATTTAGTAAACAATTATACAACGCAGATTAGATTTAAAAATGAATCTGAACAGTGTTTTTTTGTTTTCCACTAACTTGTGCACAGATAGTGAAAATGACATAGAATACTGAAAGCCATGGACACGAGTCTGACAATACTTGGCCTGTAGATGTCAGGGACCAATTATTGTTTGGAAGGGTACTAATCCTTTTTTTTTTTTTGTAACTTTGAATTATCAACCTGCTGCTGTTTGTGTAGGCATGACATCATGTTTATTCCTTCTGTTCCCACAAATTGATTTCTACTAATATACTGACTACCAGTGGTCATTGGCCCATGGATCCATAAGTTGAGTCCAAAAGAAATCAGAAGAGAGTATACATTTTAAAAACTTTTTTCCCACTAATGGATGGAACATTCATTTTCCCTTCCCTTTCTGTCTTCTTCTCTCACCCCTTTCTATCTTCTGCTGCTGCTGCTGCTGCTAAGTCTATCTTCTACCCACTCATTAAAAAAATATTTCGAAGGTATTTTCTCTTATAATTGTGTGGATATATCATGCCCAGGATTCTTGGTTTCAAATATAGGACTTGACTTTGGCTAACTTAGTTTTTTTTTTTTTAATTAATAGACATATACGGAGGACCAGGCTGTGGCGAGAATGCAGGGAGGCAAAGCTTGGCTTAGACCAGGGTGGAGGAAAGACCCATTCTCTGACTGGGAGCTGGCAGGTCTTCTGCCTCTTGGGTTTTTCCATATTGGGAGGTGGGACCTCCGCCAACCACCTCTCTAGGGATTTATCCGAATGAGCAGAACATTTCATTACAGTGTGCAGTAGCTTCTCAGTTTGGAAGACAAATCAAAACAAAACCTTAAACTTCAATCTTTTCCCCCAAATTTATTGTTTAGAACTGGCGTAGCTATTGCGTTTGCTGAGTAGGTCCCAGAGCCTGGTAGGAGTTAGAACCACTTACACCCTCTATGTCTCAGTGATGCATTAAGTGGGAAAGCAGCAGATTCAGTGTTTGGTGAGGGCCCACTTTCTGGTTTATTGATGGCCACCTTATGGTATTCTTACATGGCAGAGAGAGGTAGAGAAAGTTTGTATGTGTTTCTTCTCATAAAGGCACCAAACCCATCATGCGGGCTTCACCTTCATGACCTAACCACCTCCTAAAAGGCTTCACCTCCCAATACCATCATGTTAGGGTATTAAGGCTTCCACTTAGGAATTTGGGGGATACACAAACACGAATGTCCATAGCACCTCAGATCTGGTGTCATGCAGATGTCACTCAAAAACTACTTGTTGAATGAGTGATTGCATGAGTGAGTCTACTCGTGTTTCTTTGGCACTCTCTCCAAGATTATCCAGGAGATTTTCAGTCTTTTTCAGTGTGCTCTGAACTGTCTGCTGCTGCTGCTAAGGCACTTCAGTCATGTCCGACTCTGTGCGACCCTATGGACAGCAGCCCACCAGGCTCCTCTGTCCACGGGATTCTCTAGGCAAGAATACTGGAGTCAGTTGCCATTTTCTTCTCTGAACTCTAACTTAGGTTCTATGAAGGGGTCCTCCTTGGGTGCTGCTGTTTCATTTTATTGGACAGTTGGCACATTCAGGAGAAACATACTTGTATTTAAAATATGTATGTGTGTGTTAGTTGCTCAGTCATGTCAGGCTCTTTTGTGACCCCGTGGATTGTAGCCCACCAGGCTTTTTTGTCCATGGAATTCTCCAGGCAATGGATCTCCTGGATTGCAGGCATATTCTTTACAATCTGAACCATCAGGGAAGCCCCAATATATAGATTTATCCATATATCTTTCTTTCTTTCTTTCTTTGGCTGTGTTGGGTCTTAGTTGGGATCTTCATTAAGGTGCACAGACTCTAGCTGTGCTGCAAAGGCTCAGTAGTTGTGGAATGCAGAATTAGTTGCCCCTCAGCATATGGATCTCAGCTCCCCAATCAGGGACTGAATGCATGTCCTGCATTGCAAGGTGGATTCTTAACCTCTGGACCACCAGGGAGTCCCTATACTTGCATTTTGAAGACCCTGGTTGTATCTATTTCTTCTCGATCCATGAAGACTCAGCCTGCTGGGACATTCTTTTTCCCCATCCATTTAGACAGAAGCTCAGTACCATAGCAATGATTTTAAGTGTGACCCAGGAGATTATTTCCATATAAGCATCATTTAGCAAGGTATGCTTGGTCCCTGGGGAGTTGGGTTAGTTCAGCATTAGTTGGTGGATTCTTTATTCTGGTTTAGGTACTTTCCTTAAGGATGATCCTTGTTATGGTTGGAACATGTTTTGTTTTCAATTTTTAAATATAGTTTTTAAAAGATTTTTTGATGTGGACCATTTTTAAAGTTTTTGTTACAACATTGCTTCTGTTTTGTGTTTTGGTTTTTTGGCCATGAGGCATGAGAGATCTTAAGTCCCTGACCAGGGATCAAATCTGCACCGTCTGCAATAGAAGGTGAAGTTTTAACCAGTGGACCAACAGAGAAGCCTTTCAATCTGTTTTTATACAGTATGTGGATGACCTTCATGAAGAACAACTTAAAAATCTATTATTACTCATAGTATGTGCTATTGTCCATAGTGGCCTCATACTTCCCATTCTGGTGGAATGTTAATTACTAGTGGAATGTTGAGAACTATGCTAGCTAATGGCACTAAGGATCTTAGGTGAAATTACATTTCAACTAGAGAGAATGTTTCCCTAGATTTAAATATTCTTTCGTGTTTCAATCATCTTGAACTGTGTTTACTCTACTTGGCTGATTTTTTTTTGGGGGGAGGGGTCCAAAATAACACAGCATACTCTGCCAGTGTTTACAAATTTTTTTTCCCTATTGGGATGTGTGTATACATATCAGGGCTCTTTAAGGTTATACTTACAATGGGATCTTAAGTGTGTGTGATGATTGTCAAAAGGCAGTGAGAATGACTTCCATCTACGGGGTGTCTGGATTATTCTGTTTGTGCTGAACTTTTCCACTTTCATGAGTTTAGAAAAACTGCAGGCCTGTGGAGTCATTTAACGTTTTTTGACCATTTAAAGCAAATGCACTTCAACGTTTATAGACTACTTTTCTGACTGCACTTTTTCCCTCTCTTGAAGACCATAGGCAGATATGACCATCCTGATTCGCTGCCCACATCTCCAACTGGCCCATCTTTGTCTTACCTTTGCCCTTGTCTCTTATGGTTGCAGCCACCTGACCGGGAGATGCAGGTGGATCTGGGTTCCAGTCTCCTAAGATCATTTTTAGAGTGACCAACTCTCCTGGAACCAAGGAATTACCCAGGCTTTGGCATTTCAGTGCTAAAATCAGGAAAGTCCTGGGAAAACAAGGATGGTGGGTCCTCACACTTTTATTCTTGTCAGGGGATCTTTAAGAATTCCTAATTCAGGGGCTCCAGTGACTAGACATTAAGTCTGGGACCTTGTATTGTTGTGGGCTTCCCTGGTGGCTCAGATGGAGAAGAATCCACCTGCAATGTGGAAGACCTGGATGCGACCCCTGGGTTGGGAAGATCTCCTGGAGGAGGGTGTGGCAACCCACTCCAGTCTTCTTTCCTGGAGAATTCCATGGACAGAGGAGCCTGGCAGGCTGTTGTCCCTGGGGTTGCGAACAGTCAGACACAACTGAGTGACTAAGCATTTCATCGTTGCCCTAAAACTGAATTTTGCCTTCATCTAAGGCTGAGAACCCACCTTGCACCTGCATCTAGTAGAAAGGACTTGACCATATTTCTTTTTTAAAAAATATTTTTCTGTTTGGAATTTTCTCATCTTTTTTTCTTTTTTGTTAATTTACATTTCATTTATTAATTAAATTTTGGCCACATCTTGAGGCATGTGGAATCTTTGTTCCCTGACCAAGGATTGAACCTGTGCCCCCTGCTTTTGGAAGGGCAGGACTTCCAGGGAAGTGTTGGTCATGCTTCTTTATGAAGGAGATTCTCTTGTGATTATCTGTCGAGTACTCCAGTTTCTCATAGACTGAGGCCTGCCACATTAGTCTTTGTCTCCAGGACATATCTCTGCGTAACATGGTCTGCTTCTAGCTCCTTGGTGCCCAGACACCAGCTATATCATCTGTTACCTATGCTCAACTTGAAGTCTACCTATTATCTCCAATGTGTGTTAGTCGCTTCAGTCTTGTCTGACTCCTTGTAACCCCATGGACTGTAGCCCTCAAGGCTCCTCACTCCATGGGATTCTCTAGGCAAGAATACTGGAGTGGGTTGCCATGCCTTCCTCTAGAGGGCATTCCCAACCCAGGGATGGAACCCTTGCCTCTTAGGTCTCCTGCATTGGCAGGCAGGTTCTTTACCACTAGTGCCACCTGGGAAGCCCTAAAATAATATTTTGAATATACTGAGTTAGTGAAGTGAAAGTCACTCAGTAGTGTCTGACTCTTTGCGACCCCATGGGCTATACAGTCCATGGAATTCTCCAGGCCAGAATACTGGAGTTCCTTTCTCTAGGGGATATTCCCAACCCAGGGATCAAACCCAGGTCTCCTGCATTGCAGGCAGATTCTTTACCAGTTGAGCCACAGGGAAGCCCAAGAAAACTTGGGCTTGTATACTTTTGAGATTAATTGTTTGTCCATTGCTTCATTGGCTATTATTTTCTCCCATTCTGAAGGCTGTCTTTTCACTTTGCTTATAGTTTCCTTTGTTGTGCAGAAGCTTCAGCTTCAGCATCAGTCCTTCCAATGAATATCCAATGACTATTATGGGGTATGCACGTGCTAATTTTATATTTGGATAAATTTCAGAATTGAACAGGTTCATTTTATTTTATTTTATTTTATTTTTTTAAATTTTCTTTACTTTATTGTGTTGGTTTTGCCATACAATGACATGAAACCGCCATGGGTTTACATATGCTCCCCCTCCAAAACCCCCCTCCCTCCTTCCTCCCCATTCCCTCCCCCTGGGAAATCTCGGTGCACCAGCCCCGAGCATCAATCCTGGGCTGTCGATTGACTTCACATATGATAATTAACATGTTTCAATGCCATTCTCCCATATCATCCCACCCTTGCCCTCATCCACAGAGTCCACGAGTGTGTTCTATACATCTGCTTGAACAGGTTCATTTTAGCCAGGACTGTTTAAAGGTTTTTCTTTTTTAAACCTTTCTGGGGAGCAAATTCAGTGGAGTCAGATTTTCAGAATAAACTTGCTGTGTAACTTCAGGCAAAGTACTGATCTGCTTTATCTGTATTTGTAATAAATTTTCCTTCTAATTACATTACATGGGATGAATTGAGGATAAGTGAGATTAAGCGGTGTCTATAAAAATGCTCTATTTCTTGGATGGACGCTGTATAAATATGTCATTTTGTTAACAATGATAAGCCCATACACAGACACTTTCTAAAGAGAACATAATGTCTCTTCCACAATATGAGAAGAAACTAAAGGTAGGATTTGTCCTCCCCAGATGGGAGTCATCTCTCTTTCTTGTAAATTCCTGTCGAACTTACTGTCCAGACTGGTTCTTAGCTTTGACTGCCTACGGGAATCACCCAGGGATCTCTCTCTCTCTCTCTCTCTCTCTCTTTTTGTCCTTTTTATTGGAGTAAGGTTGACTTATAATGTCGTGTTAGTTTCAGGTGTACAGAAAAGTGAATCTTTGATACATGTACATATATGCATTCTTTTACCATATAGATTATTACTGAGTACTGAGTTGAGTTCCCTGTGCTATACAGTAGGTTGTTATTAGTTATCTATTTTATATATAGTAGTGTGCATAGTCAGTCCTGTCTCCCAATTTATGTCCCCCCATCTCCTGCTAACCATTAGTTTGCTTTCTACATCTGCCTACTTTGTAAATAAGTGCATTTGTACCCTTTTCCCCCCTTAGTTCCACATATAAGAGATATATTTATCTTTCTGTGTCTGATTTGCTTCACACAGTATGGCAATTTCTAGGTCCATCCATGTTGCTGCAAATTACATTATTTCATTCTTTTTTTTATGGCTGAGTAATATTTCATTGCGTACATGTACCACATCTTCTTTATCCATTTCTCTGTTGATGGACATTAAGGTTGCTTCCATGTTCTGGCTATTGTAGGCAGTGCTGCAGTGAATATTGGGGTGCATGTATCCTTTAGAATTATAATTTTCTCCCACCCAGGGATCTCTTAAAAGATGAAAACAGAAACAAGCTAATGCCAGGGACAGCCCTCCCTCCAGCAGACTGTGGAACTAGGTCCTTCTGCTGTGTCGTGCTTAGTTGCTCAGTTGTGTCCGACTCTTTGTGACCCCATGGAGTGTAGCCCATCAGACTCCCCTGTTCATGGTCTTTGGTGATTCAGATTCACCAGGTGATTCAAATATGCAGCCAGATTTGAAAGTCATGGGCCTAGAATAGTTTTCAAATGTTAGTCATAAGAATCACTGGGGAACATGTTAGAAATACAAAATTAATTTCCCCTTCAATCTGGTTAAGTAGACCTAGGATAGGATCCAGGAATCTGCTTATGATATAAGCTTGCCTGAGGGCTCTGATGGAGCTGGTTGGAGATTTGGTCACTTTTAGAAAACTTCAATTGGATGTTTGTTTATTTTTCTGCACAATATGTAGCACATGGTTAATAGGCTGTCTAATACATTGCAGGTATTTCATAAACGTGTGCCGAATGAGGTTTGCTGATTTATGTCTACCAAATGGCAGGGAATTAAGCTCTTAGATTATGGGGCACCAAGGCCTCAGGACTTGGGGCTACTTTTTAAATGATCTGTGCCTCAGTTAAGCTAGACACAGATAAGGTAATGTAAGCACTCAGTACACATCTCCACAGTGTTGAGAAGCTTGCCGGCCTGGAGAATGCCCTGGCAGGGGAAAGATAACCCTGCACTGCTCATCAGCTTGTAACTCAGTCTTGTGTTCTGGGTTCTGAAATGGTTCAGTGGGAGCAGATCTGATGCAAACTTTTATAAAGCACCAGCCAACAGAAATTAGCAAAGCCCACTGTTATATTCGCACTTCCTTGGCAGCTCAGATGGTAAAGATTCTGCCTGCAATGTGGGAGACCTGGGTTTGATTCCTGGATCGGGAAGATTCCCCTGGAGAAGGGAATAGCAACCGGTCCAGTATTCTTCCCTGGAGAATTCCAAGGATAGACCCAGGGGATCATAAAGAGAAGGGCACCACTGAGCGACTCACACTTCACTGCACTGTCATATCCAAATCAATTATTTTATTCCATCATCTTTTCCTCTTAGAACCCAATTTCTAAGCCTGCATTCAGTGAACAACCATCCACTGAACTTGCTAAGTGTGATCACGGCCTCAGAAATGAAAGGCCCCAGAGCCCTTTGAACTTTGCTGTAGAAAAATCACAACAGAGAAGCAAAGCCTTCAGATATAAAATGGTCGGAAGCCTTTGGATATAAAATTGTCGACTTGGCAGTTTAACAAGGCCCACCCTGTACGCAGCAAGAGGCTGAAAGTCCAAGAGAAGCTAAGACCTGTGGCAATCACTTAACAGAATTAGGCCTGCCGCCCTGTTCACCTTACACTGCATTTGTCAAGCTCGATAGCCATCTCTCTCTTCCTGGAGGAACCAAGCATTTTTTTTTTTTTTTTGAAGTTGACTTTTGTTTTCTGAGCCATGCCAACATTCCAGTCACATGAGAAAGCCCAAAGAGATTTAAACCCCACGTTCAAAGTACTTCTTGTACTGCAAACATGTTACAGTTGTCAGCGAGCAGGACGCAAACACAGGAGGAGGGAATGGAAACTGAAAGGACATCATTTTCTGGGGTTAGCTGCCCGGGTGGGATGCTATATTTCAGAGGTCGCATCCGAATGGTAACCATCTTGCCTAAACTCTGGGTCAAGACGTTACAGAACAAAGCTCTGCTGATGCTGATTATGGCAGCCCAGCCGGATAATTCAATCAACCCTTCAGTAACAACCGAGGAATGACTCCAGCTGGAGTTCTTCAGCTTGTTCACAGCAAAACAAGTCTAACAATCCAACAATTAAGAGGGCTCAGGGACAGTTAAATAGATATAAAAGCGTGTGGTAACTGCTTTTCTGATGTGGCTCATTTGAAGGAAATAAAGTGGAGAAATTCTTCACATATTTTACTCCACAAATGTTTTCTAAAGTTCCTGTCGCAAACGGTCCCTTATAATATCTTTTTTATAGGGCAAGAAATCCATCATTTAAAGAAAATGATGTAATTTGTGATTTAAATTGGGAGTATCTTAATCTGGTCAGTAGGATTTGAAATGCAAATTTCCAAAAGTTTAAAATAACTTGACGTTATTTTCTGCTTTATTTGGACTGATGTGTGAAGTGAGAGAAAGTCGCTCAGTCGTGTCCGACGCATTGTGACCCCATGGACTATACAGTTCATGGAATTCTCCAGGCTGGAATACTAGAGTGGGTAGCCTTTCCCTTCTCCAGGGATTTGGACTGATACTATTAGGTAAATTTGTATTAGTAACTTCCAAGGAAGTGAACAAAGATCCTGCTTTCTTTATCCTAAAGGATACTTAAGATATACCCCCAAGTTCTCCTCCACTCATTGGCTCTGCTGTAATGTCCAGTAGGAAATAATGACTTCTTAGAGTGACTGGAATAAAATGCCCATAAAAAGGGAACAGAGAATACAATATTAAAAATTTTTTTAATTGGAGGATAATTGCTTTACAATGTGTTAGTTTCTGCTCTACAACAACGTGGATAAGCTGTGAGTATACATATACCCCCTCCCTCTTGAGCCCTCCTCCCATCCCCACCCCGTATCCTCTCTCTCTTGGTCATCACTGAGCACTGAGCTGAGCTCCCTGTTACACAGCAGATTCCCACTAGCTATCTGTTTTACACGTGGTAGTGCATATACGTCAATGCTACTCTCTCAAGTCTTCTCCCCCTCTCTGAGAATGTGATATTCTACAAGGTAGAGTAACCCTCCTCTTTGTTGTTGTTTGTCCAAATTCCCTTATTCAGTCACCCAACGTTTGTGTTTATGTCCCTTTAGAGTCAACTTCCAATATTTAGCTCCAAAGAGATAGACAGTGAAAATAATCAGAATAAACTGTTAATTAAAGTTCCCATTTGCAAAAGGAGACAGAACAAGGTCTTAAAATACCTTCTGACTTGTAAATAAAATGCCAAATTATACTGTAATTTATACACTTGATTATATTCAATTTTTATTGAAGATTGAGCTATATCACTATATTCTAAGAGCAAACACATGTCAGGTCTGTTGGTCTTATCATTATCAATCGGAAGAGGGGCAGTGGAAATTGTTGGTAAGCGTGTTCTGGGTCTTCTAAGGCTGGAAATTTGGCAGAAGATGTTAGCAATTTTTCTCTGACAAACATTTTAGCCTCTTTTCTTTGGTACTTTGCCTTTGAATTTTCATTTAGATTGTTAGGATAAAGGCCTATGGTGGTCAAATGCTATGAGTTTATAGACACAAACATTGTTTTTCCTTCCAAATTTCTTCAACCAAGGAAGAGAAACTAATACTTATCGAGCATCTAGTATAGATCAGTTTCTTTCATATAAATCAACTCATTGAATCAGTTCAAGATTACTCACTTCACACAATTATTATCTTCACTTCCGCAGATGAGAAAACGGAGGCTCAGGGAGTGTAAGACTCTTGCATAATATCACAGTGTTACTTAGTGGGGCAGGGAGATCTCGACTAAGGTTGCTGATTCCAGAACCCACACTTCCTTCCACTGTAGTGTCCTGAGTTGTTAGAATAGGTTTTGGGTAGTATCAGTTGAAACAAATGGATGGAGAAGATGTGGGGAATCTCAAGGAAAAGGGAACAACGGAATGAGTCCCAAGTCATATCAAAGTTACTTCTCAGGCATTTCACTGTCTATACTTGACCTTGCTCATGTTTTCTTTAAGAACTATAGTCTTTTAAATGTAAGGAATAACTTTTAATTTTTTAAGGAATTTCCATATTGTTCTCTATTGGAGAAGGCAATGGCAACCCACTCCAGTACCCTTGCCTGGAAAATCCCATGGACGGAGGAGCCTGGTAGGCTGTAATCCATGGGGTCACTGAGTCAGACACGACTGAGCGACTTCACTTTCGCTTTTCACTTTCATGCATTGGAGAAGGAAATGGCAACCCACTCCAGTGTTCTTGCCTGGAGAATCCCAGAGATGGGGGAGCCTGGTGGGCTGCCATCTATGGGATTGCACAGAGTCGGACACGACTGATGCAAATTAGCAGCAGCAGCAGCAGATTGTTCTCTATAGTAGCTGTGCCAATTTACATTCCCACAGACAGTGCTAGATTGGAGAAGGAAATGGCAACCCACTCCAGTATTCTTGCCTGGAGAATCCCAGGGACAGAGGAACCTGGTGGGTTGCCATCTATGGGGTCACGCAGAGTCAGACATGACTGAAGCGACTTAGCAGCAGCAGCAGACAGTGCTAGAGGGTTCCCTTTTCTCCACACCCTCTCCAGCATTAATTATTTGTAGGTTTTTTGAATGATGGCTATTCTGACTGGTGTGAGGTGATATCTCATTGTGGTTTTGATTTGCATTACCTGGTGGCTCAGATAGTAAAGAATCTACCTGCAATGCAGGAGACCCTGGATTGATCCCTGGGTAAGGAAGATCTCCTGGAAAAGGAAATGGCAACCCACTCCAGTATTCTTGCCAGGGAAGTCCCATGGAGAGAACCTGGTAAGCTACAGTTCATGGGGTCACACAGAGTCAGACACGACTGAGCAACTAACATTTTCTTTTCTCTAATAATTAGTAATATTGAGCCTCTTTTCATGTGCCTCCTGGTCATCTGTTTGTCTTCTTTGGAGAAATGTCTATTTAGGTCATTTGCCCGTTTTTTTGACTGAGTTTTTTGTTGTTTTGATATTGAGCTGCATGAACTGTTTGCATATTTTGGAGATTAATCCTTTGTCAGCTGCTTCGCTTGCAAATACTTTCTCCTGTCTTGAGGGTTGTCTTTTCATCTTGTTTATGGTTTTCTTTGCTGTCCAGAAACTTTAATTAGGTCCCATTTTTTAATGTTTGTTTTTATATTCATTCCTCTAGGAGTTGGGTTGGAGAAGGCAATGACAACCCACTCCAGTACTCTTGCCTGGAAAATCCCATGGACGGAGGAGCCTGGTGGGCTGCAGTCCATGGGGTCGCTGAGAGTCAGACATGACTGAGCAACTTCACTTTCACTTTTCACTTTCATGCATTGGAGAAGGAAATGGCATCCCACTCCAGTGTTCTTGCCTGGAGAATCCCAGGGATGAGGGAGCCTGGTGGGCTGCCGTCTAGGGGGTTGCACAGAGTCAGACATGGCTGAAGCGACTTAGCAGGAGTTGGGTCAAAGAAGATCTTTCTCTGAAAGGAATGAATTTGGGTTATTAGCAGAGATGTGGGGGGACCTAGAGTCTGTCACACAGAAAGGAGTCAGAAAGAGAAAAGCACCTATCATTTATTAATCATATATGTGAAATCTAGAAACATGATACCAATGAACCTACTTCCAGGGTCGAAACAGAGACACAGATGTAGAGAATGGACATGTGGGCAAAGGTGGGGAAGGGAGGGTGGGTTAAACTGGGAGAGTAACATTGACATATACACACTACCATGTGTAAAAAGACAGCTAGTGGAAAGCTGCTATGTAGCACAGGGAGTCCAACCTGGTGGTCTGTGATGACCTACAGGGGTGGTAGGCGGGTTGTAGGGTGAGAGGGAGGGGAGGCTCAATGGGAGGAGATACATGAATCAGTTCAGTTCAGTTGCTCAGTCGTGTCCGACTCTGCATGGATTGCAGCCTGCCAGGCTTCCCTGTCCATCACCAACTCCCGGAGCCTACTCAAACTCACGTCCGTCACCTCGGTGATGCCATCCAACCATCTTATCCTCTGTCATCCCCTTCTCCTCCCGCTTTCAATCTTTCCCAGCATCAGGGTCTTTTCCAATGAGTCAGTTCTTCGCGTCAGGTGGTCCAAGTATTGGAGTTTCAGCTTCAGCATCAGTCCTTCCAATGAATATTCAGGACTGATTTACTTTAGGATTGACTAGTTGAAGCTCCTTGCAGTCCACCTTGTTCATTTCCTCTGTACAGCAAAGTGAATCAGCTCTATGTATACAAATGAACAAAACATTGTAAAGCAGTTATACTCCAATTTAAAAAATACATGTAAAGGATGAAAGCATTTGACCTGTGGAAACCCACAAAGAGGGAACACACTTGTAGGGAGTTGGGAGTGTTAACACAACTGGGCTACATATGGAATTTAGCCTCCAGTGTAGGTGCCCGGCTTCCTAGCTGACGCTAGTGGTAAAGAACTCACCTGCCAATACAGGAGATGAAAGAGATATAAAAGATGTGGGTTCAATTCCTGGGTCAGAAAGATACCTTGGAGGGGGGCATGGCAACGCACTCTAGTATTCTTGCCTGGAGAATGCCATGGACAGAAAAGCCTGGAGGGCTACAGAACACAGGTTGCACAGAGTAGGATGCAACTGAAGTGACTGAGCACATAGGTGTCTGAAGAGAAGTCACTTTACTTGGGTATTTTGTGTGGAGGGCAAACAAAAGTATATAGGACTGCTTTGGATTCCTTGCATTTTAGGTTCCCCACTATTGTAAACAATGAAAAAATTTGTACCAGAAACAGTAAATGAAACCTAAATGCTTTATGGCATTTGGACATTATGATGAAATCTGTAAATTTTGTACACAACATTTTATGAAAAGGTGTTAAGTTGCTAACCCAGATTTTTCTGGATTTTTGACAAGTATCAATATGCCCTCACCTGTGATGCTCTCACCTCACTCAGTCTAACTTTGCATATTCTATCCCTGAATTCATATCACTTACAAAAAATGGAAAGCCACACTGACATTTCTTGAAGCATTATAAACAATTAAAATTTTTTTGTTTAAAAAATTTATTTATTTTTGGCTTCATTGGGTCTTAGTTGCAGGATGTGTGATCTTTCGTTGCAGTGAACTGGCTTCGTTCGACTTGTGGCACATGGGTTCCATATTTCAGCGTGCAGGCTAAGTTGCTCCGAGATGTGGGCTCTTAGTTCTCTGACCAGGGATTAAACCCATGTCCCCTGCCATTGCAAGGTGGATTCTTAACCACTGCACCATCAGGGAAGTCCCTCTGAAACATTTTAAAATAAGAAATCCGTGGTAAAAAAAAAAAGTCCTGCTCCTTAAGCACAATGTACCTATTGAATTAGGGAACTGGGATGATTTTTAAAAATAAATCTTAAAAATTAAAGGTGGAAAACTAAAGGACTACTGGGTAAATCCTCGCTAACTAGAAATTCAATAAGCCAGAAAACTGACCAAATATTCTCATGTATATTTTTAAGTTCTCGACATTTACCTATGCTTAAATAAAAAAAGCTAAAACGGAGAGCATCAAAGAAACCCTTTGCTTATTTTGTTTTGCATAATAAAACATTAAAGGAGCTAAAACTATTCACATATAAACTGTATAAAAATACCTATAAACACATGAACTGTGTAGATTTACACGATCAGGTATTTTTTAAAAGCTGATAAATTATGCGGTTGTTATTTGGTTCAGATGGCACATTTTGACCCTGAGACACAGAAGACTTTGTGTATCCTTATATCATGCATACCCAGTCATACCCAGTCATACCTATCTACTTTTACTTGAGGCTTTTCTATACTCTATTATTTGTTGGCTTTTACTTGAGCAACTACCAAAGCTTCAAGAATTCTCAGTTTCTTGAAATATTCACCAACTGAGAGGTTTTGTTTGCACGTGTGCTCAGGCCTGTCCGACTCTTTGTGCCTGTGTGGACCATAGCCTGCCAGGCTCCTCTAGGCAAGAATCCTGGGCTGGATTGCCATTTCCTTCTCCAGGGCTCTTCTTGACCCAGGGATTGAACTCACATTTCCTGTGTCTCTTGCATTGGCAGGTGAATTTTTTTTTTTAACCACTTAATGACACCTAGGAAGCCTTGTCAGTTACATTAGGACAATTCGTCCAGAACAGAATCTTATTCTGCTTTATTATGGTACTAGGACAAGAGTACACAAAGATTTGCTAAATGATGCTTTAATCTGTTGTTCTTGAGTGCTTTGAAAATAACATCTTGGCAAAAAATAATACCATTTTCATAATTAACACTGTCAAATCAAATCAGTAAAAATTTTGATTTATAAAAAACCAAGATCAGAAGGAAGAAGTATCTCTATTTGCATACAACAGGACTATTACACAAGATGATCTTAAAAGAATGTATAAACTAACCATCAGAATACATAAGTTTACCAAGTTCATAGGACACAAGATTAATATTAGCAAATTAATTGTATTTCATATAATAGCAGTAAATAATTGAAAAGTGAAATAAAAACAATTTACAATAACACCAAAAGGCATAACATATTGAACAAATAACTATACACCAACAAATCAGATAGCCTAGATGAAATGGACAAAGCTCTAGAAACACAAAACCTAGCAGGAATGATTCATGAGGAAATAGAAAACCTTAATTGATCTATAACCAGTAAGGAGATTGAAAGAGCAATAAAAATAAAACAACAATAAAGCAGAAAAACAAATGAAAGCTTTGGATCTTATGTCTTCATTGGTGGATTTTACCCAATATTTATAAAAGAATTATCATCAACTTTCTTGAAACTCTTCCAGAAACTTGAAGAGGAGGGAACACTTCTTAGCATATTCTCTGAGGCAAGCATTGGTCTGATAAGAAAGTCAGAAAAAGACACTTTAAGAAATTAGAGTGGTATCCCTTTTAAATATTGATGCAAAAACCCTCAAATCAAATTTAACAGATTTAACCAGCAAACCAAATTTAACACCACATTAGAAAGATCACACACTATCACCAAGTGGGGTTTATTCCTTGAATGCAAATATGGTTCAACATTTGAGAATCAATATCTTATACTACACTGACAAAATTAAGGAAAAAAAAATTACTATCTTAACTGAAATAGAAAAAGCATTTGACAACATTCAACACCCATTCATAAGGAAAGCATTTAACAAAATAAGAATGGAGGGAAACTACCTAAATATGATAAAAGCCATATATGAAAAACCCACCGTAAACATCATACTCAGTGGGGAAAGACTGAAAGCTTGTCCTTCAAGTTCAGGACCAAAGCAAGAATGACTGCTTTCACCACTTCAATTAAACTTGGTACTGAAGCTCCAGGCAGAGCAATTAGGCAAGAAAAATAAATAAAAGTCAAATAAATCAGAAAGGAGAAACTGATCTGTTTGCAGATGATATGACCTTATGTACAGAAAATCCTTAAAAAAGTCTTCCCCAAAACTGTCATAATTAATAAAAGAATTCAGTAAAGTAATTGGACACAAAATTAATATACAAAAATCAGTTGTGTTTTTATACACTAATAATAAACAATCCTAAAAGGAAATTAGCAAAGCAATACCATTTATAACAGCATTGCAATAACAAAATGTGAAGAAATAAACACAACTAAAAAGGTAAAAACTTGCACACTGAAAACTATAAAACATTGCTGAAAGAAATTAAAGAATCCAAAAATAGTGAAAAGATGTCCTGTGTTCATTGATTGGAAGATCTAATATTGTTAAGATGTCCATAATTCTCAAAGCAGTTTACACTTTCAATACAATTCCCATCAAATTCCCAATGGCACTCTTTTTTTAAAAAAAATATTTAAATTCTTTTACTCTAAGTTTATATCTTAAAGGAACTCTCTTGGGGTGCTGATCTGGACCTTATTCTGGAGGTAAAACTTACAGGATGTCCAGATGGACTGTATATGGTGGTAGGGAAGAAGGAAGAAGACTCTTGATTTGAGCCTGAAGATGCTCTACTAAGCTCTAACTTAGTAGATGGTGATGTCGTTCACTTAGAGTAGACTAGGGGAAGTTTGGGTAGGCATTGAATTCAACATCCTGCTTTGGTCATGCTAGTTTTGAGAGGCCAGTAGATATCTCTCCAGGGAGCAGCTGGAGATTTGATTCTGGAGCTCAGGGAGAGGTCATGGATATAGCTATTACCTTTGGAAGTCTTCTGATATAAATAACATCTAGAACCCTGAGTTGGATAAGTTTACTTAAGCAGGGTCTTTAGTTTAGTTCTGGCTTCCTCTCACATTTTCTAGCAATGACAACTGCAAATACCAGTGAGGGCTTTGTATTAGTTTCCTAGGGCTTCTGTAATGAAGAACTACAACCTTGGTGGCTTAGAACAACAGATAGTTACTGTGTCATGGTTCTGGAGGTTAGAAACCCCAAATCCAGGTGATGACAAGGCTGTGCCCCTTCTGAAGCATCTGGGTAAAGATCCCTGCCTCTTCCTACATCTCATGCCCTCAGGCATTCTTTGGCTGGTGGCAGCATCATTTGAAGTTTTGCTTCCACTTTCACATAGCTGTCTTCTCATGTGTCTCTTCATATAATCTCTGTGTATGTCTATGTCTGTGTGCAGTTTCTCTTTTTTGTAAGGACACCAGTCATATTGGAGAACAGTTGAACCATTCTCTGGTGTGATCTTAACTAATTACTTCTTCAGTTCTTCAGTGACTGTATTTTTTTTGGCCATGTCGCACAGCATGCAAGATCTTAGTTCCTTGGCAGAATCCTAACCACTGGACCACCAGGGAATTCCCTTACTCTATTTCTAAATAAAGTCATGTTTATTCTGAATTTCTGGGAGCTAGGACATCAACCTGGTTTTCTTGAGAGTACTCAGTTCAACTCATAACAGGCTTCTACAAGAATATCTACCGACCTTGCCGATATTAAAAGGATATACTTAAGTTGCTACCATATTATATCTGACGATATGTGACCTTTTACATTAACCAGACTATTAAATGTATTAAACCATTGTGTTATACATGTTCTGAATAATAATCTGTCTTGACAACATTGCCCTTAGAAAGTAAATGCAGAACACTTCAGAACATCACACACTGATCAGCATGGAGGCACAGAGATGCAATTCCTGGAAAACACTCTCAAATTCCATGAATACAGTACTTGACCAAATTTGTAGATAACAGTCAAACAGCTGACTCATGTTTCTGGATTTTTGGAAAACAAACACTATGCCACAGTACATACTGATATGTGTACTCAAAAAAAAAAAATGAGGAAAAAGCACTTACAAAACTGCTGAAGATTTAGAGTAGCCCGAAACACTATGTACTGGCTGAATTCTTGGATAATCTCAAATTCAACTTTCTGTCAAAAGTTTGGCTTGCTTCAGTCGCATGTCATTTTTCACAGCTGTACAGTTTGAAAGTGTGTCACACCTCCTCTGAATACATTATTTAGAGGTAAGGATGCGGAACTTTTAAATAAAACCATGTAAAGTCATGTAGAATTGTCCATGGAACCATTACCCAGCAGAATGATTCAGGGACTTGAAACCATGCTTTATTTGAGAAACAGCTCAGCTGATGGAAACCTCCAGATTCCTGAGAAGTTTTGTCTATTAGAAATGGCTAGTTGCAATTCCCCAGCTTTTTTTTTTCTTTATAGAGGTATGGCTGGACATAATAAGGAAATATGATGTGGAACTCATTCATTTGTTTCTTTTTGCTCAAGCTATTGAGCAAAATTTTATCATATAACAAATACTATAATTCAAGAGGCTCTGTGATGCTGGGTCCTAGAGACAGGAACTGGAAAGGGAAAAGGGCATTGGGGAGTTAGAGCTGCTAGGGATATGCCAATGAAACTGCCATTGCAGGCAGAGTGCAAATGGAGTTTCAGTGGCCCATGGCATTGCCTAGTGATGAAATTGGCATAGAAGCTAAATTCCTGGAGACTGAACACATAGCTCTACCTTGTGTCAGTTGGGTGTCCTGCCAAATTGCTTAATTTCTTGGTGCCTCAATGTCCTTGTTTTTGCAAGATGAGAACAATGGCAAACATTTTACAGCACTGGAACCAAGGATAAATTTAACTAAAAACAGATTCCTGGGCCCCAACCCTGGTTGTCATTAAATACAAAGAGTACTTTGAGAAATATGAATTACATACAGTATGTAAAGTACTTAGAATAGGGCATGTGACTAACAGGCATTCAGTGAATGTTGGTTATTTTTTCACCTCTTCCCTTATTAAGTATGTAGAGATGAAGGAAATGAGCTTCCCAGGTGGTTCAGTACTAAAGAATCCACCTGCCAATGCTGGAACCGCAGGAGACACAGGGTTCGATCCCTGGGTCGGGAAGAACCCTTGAAGGAGGAAATGTGGTCACAGTTGAGCAAGATGAATGGAATCATTCTTTCAGCATCTCTTTAACTCTTGATTATCAAGTGCTCTGAGTGAAAAAATGTTTGGATAGGATTATCGATTTATCATCTACCAGTCAGTCAAGTGCTGTGACTTCTTCAGCACAGAGTACATGTATTCTCAGTTGCTAAGTTGTGTCTGACTCTTTACCACCTGATGGACTGTAGCCTACTAGGCTCCTCTGTCCGTGGGATTTCCCAGGCGAGGATACTGGAGCGGATTGCCATTTCCTTCTCTAGGGGATTTTCCTGACCCAGAGACTGCTCTCTTGTCTCCTGCATTGGCAGGCAGGTTCTTTATCACAGACTAAAATTAATATACTTTTGGAGATTAACTGAAGTTTATTTTGAGACTTCCTAGTCTCTTCCATCGGTTTGTCTCCTTGTTCTCATACCTTACTACTTCAATTATTAAGATCAGCCCCATGACCCAAAGCAACATCTAATAAGAAAGAAAAATCCATACCAATAAGGACAAGTTTTTTTGGTCAATATTCTCCTAGCTTCAGTTAAGGACATAGAAGTACTGTGTGAGCAGTTTTGCGTAAAATTTTTTTTTCTACTAGAAGCTGACTCATAGCAGTAGCTAGTAGAACAGAGAAAAATGAGTGTGACTATTTATTCTATGTGTTGACTTGGCTGGGCTGTGGTCCCCAGGTGTCTGGTCAAACACTGGTTTAAACATTGCTGTGAAAGTAGTTCTGAGATATGATAACATATATAGTCAGTAGACTTTGAGCAAAGAGATTATTCTCCATAATGTGGATGGATCTTCAATCAGTTGAAGGCCTTAAGAGCAAAGACTGAAGTTTGCTGGGGAGGAAGGAATTTTGTTTCATTTATTTTGGCCGCATCATGTGGCATGCAGGATATAAGTTCCCCAACCAGGGATTGAACCCATGCATCCTGCAGAGAAAGCATGGAGTCCTAAACACTGGACCTCCAGGGAACTCCTGAGAAGAAGAAATTTTAACCCAAGATTGCAACATAGAAATTCGACCTAAGTTTCCAGCCTGTCTGGCCTGCCCTATTTTGGACTCAAGACTACAATGTCAGCTCTTACCTGAATTTCCAGGCTGCTGGCTTGCCTTATATACTTCAGACTTTCCAGCTCCCATAATTGCATGAGTCAATTCCTGAAAATAAATCTGTCTCTCGCTGTATCTTATTTATTCAGCTTCTCTGGAAGTTTCTGACTGCTCCACTGAGGGTAATAAGTGAAAACTGTGTTAAGATTTCTTTAAAGAAACCTCATATTTTCTACTAGTACCATGCCCCATCTGTGTAGTTGATTAATGTTTGTTTAGAAGGTACCTCATGTACTCAGAACACTTTTGTTTTATTATGTGATTACAGTTTTCCTCTGAAAGGTACAGCCAAATGAAGAGACACATAAGGTGAGGTCTGTCTGGGTCCCGAACCCAGAGCTTCCATATCTTCTCCCAGCCTCTACCAAATTTCAAAGAAAAAGATTCTATTATGGCTTTGTTATTTATTTTTTTTAAATTTATTTTTGGGCTTCCCAGGTGGTGGTAGTGGTAAAGAACCCGCTGCCATTGCAGGAGACACAAGAGACTTGGCTTCAATCCTTGGGTCGGGAAGATCCCCTGGAGGAGAGCAAGGCAACCCACTCCCAAGTATTCTTGCCTGGAGAATCCCATGGGCAGAAGAGATTGGAGGGCTACAGTCTGTGGGGGTCGCAAAGAGTTGGACACCACTGAAGTGACAGCACACAAATTTATTTTTAGTTGGAGGATAATTGCTTTATGATGTCGTGTTGGTTTCTGCTCTACAACAGTGTGAATCAGCTGTAAGTAAACACATATCCCTTCCCTCTCGAGTCTCCCCCCACCCCCCTTACCCCACCCCTCCAGGTCATCACAGAGCACTGAGCTGAGCTCCCTGTGCTGTACAGCAGCTCCCCGCTAGTTATCTATTTTACACGTGGCAGTGTATGTACGTCCATGCCACTGTCTCAGTTCACCCCACCATGGCTTTGTTTCAACTAGACTTTCTAGTAGTTGGATTGGATTGTCTGTCACAACACTGAGCAATCCAAGATAGTGTAGCCTGAGATTTCACATGGACAGAAGCTTAAGATGAATATAATTGGTACATATGTAAGTGCCTCTGCTTTAAGACAAAGGGGCCTGCTTGAAAGCAAGAGGCAGATAACTCATATACAGTGACAGCATTTTGATTTCCCAAGCACTTCTAGGTCTAGACCAATGAATATAACTATGAAGGGATTCCCTGTCTTGGAAAATAATACTAGTGTACATAACCATGGCATCCTATATGTTAAACAGTATGGACAAAGCTATGGTGTGAATCTGAGTGTACACTGCCAAACTCAAGTGTTCTTGGAAAATACTATATAACTTGGAAAAGTGAAAAACAAGCGCCTGGTTATTTGATTGAAACTGGTCTTCTCATCATTGAACCACAAAAAAAGGAGACTCAAAATAGAATATTTGAAAAGAACATTTCAGGCTCAACTTTATATCTGATTAAAATCAAGCTGTATAAAGTTACTGACCTAGAAATGAGAAGATAAATTTAAAAAGTGATGTTTTCTACTCATGTTAAAAACACCTTTGGGCACCTCATAAGGCCCTTCAAATTTTCAAGAATTCAACACTGAGTTGGCTATCAAAACCCTGCAGAGAATTTAGAACTGTTGTTTTACATAAGGAGACCAAGTTTAGTACCACGGCTTTCACAATTTTTCTGAAAACTGTGAGCCTCTTGTCTAAGTGTTATGAATGAGGTCAGCTGTGGGGGAGGGCAATGTAGGAATTAGATCAAAACAGAATTACTCTGAATGAAGGGATCTGGCTCTTGGAACCCAGGTTATTGACCGTGCCACCTGCTCTTCCATTTCTCGGGAGGTGCCATGGAATTTGGAACCCGGAATGCTGTGCATAATGTAGTCTGCAAAGCACCAGTTCAATGTTTGTTTATAATCTTTAGGACAGCACGCAAGCCAGGGGTCCAGCAGTTAGGAAGAGCATCTTTTCAGAAAAACAACAGGCATCTCAACTCATTGGGTGAGAGACAAGGTAGCTTTTTTACTGGAAAAGCTATGACAGATGCAGGACCAGCTGTACCTCTAGCTATTAGCAGGGACAATGAGAGATGTAATGGAGATTTGCATCCTTAGCACAGTCCCTCACAGTAATAACTGTGCTAAGCCACTTGCAGTTATTACTATGACTACAGCTCCTACTACTCTGGGCATGATCCCCGCTATAACCACCACTGCTACTGCTACTAGTCTCTGTTGATTGTTTCCCTGCCCCTGCCCAGGTGGCACTAGTGGTAAAGAACCTGCCTGCCAACGCCAATCAAGGAGACATAAGAGATGAGGGTTTGATCCCTGGGTTGGGAAGCAGGAAATGATAACCTGGAGCAGGAAATGATAACCCACTCCAGTATTCTTGCCTGGAGAATCCCATGGACAGAGGAGCCTGGCAGGCTACAGTCCATTGGGTGGCAAAGAGTTGGACATGACTGAAGTGACTTAGCATGCAAGCATTTCCACTGCCATGGTTTTCCTGCCCAGACCCCCCAAAAGCAAAGCATGGTGATCGAAAGGAAAAATGAGGACAGACCCCTTATTTCAGCTTCCATTTACACTCCATATTTCCAAAATTTATTGCTGGTGGAGTAATAAAAATCAGTGAATAGGGATAGTTGTATCCATCCAGTTATTGGCACTGTGTCTATTTATAAAGGAACTGAGCATATAGTATCTCACTGTATTTTCACAGCAACTCTAGGAGGCAAGTGCTTTCATTATCCCCATTTTAAGAATGAAGAAACAGAGTCCCAAAGGGGTCAATCAAATTGCCCATGGCAACAGAGCTACCAAGTGAAAAAAGTAGGACTAAGTATTCTGTTTATACTATTAATATGATTCTTCTGGGATTTCATTCAGAAAGGGTCAAGAAGCATTGAGATGGTGTTTGTTTTTTATTGGTTTGTTTTTGGTTTTGGCTGTGTTGGGCACATTAATAGTTGCTGCACTCAGGATCTTGTTTTGTCATGTGGATATTTTGTTTTTGTTCAGGGATTTTCTTTTTTGCCTTATACTGTTCATGGGGTTCTCAGGGCAAGAATACTGGGCCATTCCCTCCTCCAGTGGACCATGTTTTGTTAGAACTCTCCACTACGGCCTGTCCATCTTCGTTGGCTTTGCCTGGCATGGCTGTTAGCTTCATTGATTCACGCAAGCCCCTTTACCAAGACAAGGCTGTGATCCATGAAGGGGAAAAGATGAGTAGATAGCATCACCAACTCAATGGACATGAATCCGAGCAAACTCTGGGAAATAACGAAGGCATGCTGGCACGCTGCAGTCTATGGGGTCACAAAGAGTCAGACACAACTTAGTGTGCATCAAGGGATTCTCTAGTTGTGGAGCATGGGCTTAGGTGCCCTGCAGCACGTGGGATCTTAGTTCCCTGACCAGGAGTTGAACCTGCAACTCTTTTTCTAAAATGCAAATTCTTAACCACTGGATCTGCAGGGAAGTCACCATCTTTTTCTTTTTAAAACTTATCATGAAAGCCTCTTCTTATTTGACTCCCTTGCCTAACACCATCGCTCACCTCCTGTCCCTCCTGTGTCCCTTTAGGACAGTGGCACCATGTGCATGCAACAGTGGGGATGACCTTGGCCTTGGTGGAAAGTTAGCGCCCAGAGATTGCTGATGATTTTGGCAAGGAGTGCATAAAACAAGGCTATCTTGACTTCCAAAGCAGTTTATAAATCCTCAGTTTTACTGAGAAAAAGACCTTTTTCATCCTAGAAATTTCAGAAGAACCAACCAATGGCCTAGGGAGTTCTTACTGGCCGCCCACAAAACTCATGGTAAACCAAAAAATATAAATAAATAAGATAGTGACCCAGGAATAAACTTCTGTTAGGTTCATATCCTTTCTGTCCTTTATTGAGCCCATCTTTGCATGAAATGTTCCCTTGATATCTCTAGTTTTCTTGAACAGATCTCTAGTCTTCCTCATTCTATTGTTTTCCTTTATTTCTTTGCATTGATCATGGAGGAAGGCTTTCTTTCTTTCTCTTTTTTAAAAAAAATTTTAAAAATCAATTAATTTCTTTTTCTTTGCATTATCATGTTGGTTTTGCCATACATGAACATGAATCTGCCATGGGTATACATGTGTCCCCCTTCCAGAACCCCTCTCCCACCTCCCTCCTGATTCCCTCTCTCTGGGCCATCCCAGTGCACCAGCCCTGAGCACCCTGTATCAATCATCAAACCTGGGCTGGTGATTGATTTCATATATGATAATTTACATGTTTCAATACCATTCTCCCATATCATCCCACCCTTGCCCTCTCCCATAGACTCCAAAAGACTGTTGTATACATCTGTGTTTCTTTTGCTGTCTCGCATACAGGGTTGCTGTTACCATCTTTCTAAACTCCATATATATGTGTTAGTATACTGTATTGTTGTTTTTCCTTCTGGCTTACTTCACTCTGTAAGTAACTCTGTATAAAAGTTTCGTCCACCTCAGTAGAACTGATTCAAATGTATTCTTTTTAATGGCTGAATAATATTCCATTGTGTATATGTACCACAGCTTTCTTATCCATTCGTCTGTTGATGGACATCTAGGTTGCTTCCATATCTCTCCTTGTTATTCTTTGGAACTCTGCATTCAAATGGGCATATCTTTCCTTTTCTCCTTTGCCTTTAGCTTCTCTTCCTTTCTCAGCCATTTGTTAGGCCTCCTCAGGCAACCATTTTGCCTATTTGCATTTCTTTTTCTTGGGGATGGTCTTTTTCCACTGCCTCCGGTACAATGTTATAAACTTCCGTCCATAGTTCTTCAGGCACTCTATCAGATCTAGTCCCTTAAATCTATTTGTTACTTCCACTGTGAAATCGTAAGGGATTTGATTTAGGTCATACCTGAAAACAACAGAATGGGAAAGACTAGAGATCTCTTTAAGAAAATTAGAGATACCAAGGGAATATTTTAGGCAAAGATGGGCTCAATAAAGGACAGAAATGGTATGGACCTAACAGAAGCAGAAGATATTAAGAAGAGGTGGCAAGAATACACAGAAGAACTGTACAAAAAAGTTCTTCATGACTCAGATAACCATGATGGTGTGATTATTCACCTAGAGCCAGACATCCTGGAATGTGAAGTCAAGTGGGCCTTAGAAAGCATCACTGCAAACAAAGCTAGTGGAGGTGATGGAATTCCAGTTGAACTATTTCAAATCCTGAAAGATGATGCTGTGAAAGTGCTGCACTCAATATGCCAGCAAACTTGGAAAACTCAGCAAGGCCATGGGACTGGAAAAGGTCAGTTTTAATTCAACTCCCAAAGAAAGGCAATGCCAAAGAATGCTCAAACTACTGCACAATTGCACTCTTCTCACACGCTAGTAAGATGATGCTCAAATTTCTCCAAGCCAGGCTTCAGCAATACATGAACCATGAACTTCCAGACATTCAAGCTGAATTTTGAAAAGGCAGAGAGCCAGAGATTAAATTGTCAAAATCCGTTGCATCATCAGAAAAGGAAAGAGAGTTCCAGAAAAATGTCTATTTCTGATTTCTTGACTATGCAAAGCCCTTGACTGTGTGGATCACAATAAACTGTGGAAAATTCTGAAAGAGATGGGAATATCAGACCACCTTACCTGCCTCCTGAGAAATATGCATGCTGGTCAAGAAGCAACAGCTATAACTGGACATGGAACAACAGACTGGTTCCAAAATAGGAAAAGGAATACGTCAAGGCTGTATATTGTCACCCTGCTTATTTAACTTATATGCAGAGTACATCATGTGAAATGCCAGGCTGGGTGAAGCACAAGCTGGAATCAAAATTTCTGGGAGAAATATTAATAACCTCAGATATGCAGATGACACCACCCTTACGGCAGAAAGTGAAGAGGAAATAAAGAGCCTCTTGATGAAAGTGAAAAAGAAGAGCGAAAAAGCTGGCTAAAACTCAGCATTTAGAAAACTAAGATCATGGCATCCTGTCCCATCACTTCATGGCAAATAGATGGGGAAACAATGGAAACAGTGAGAGACATTTTGTGGGAGCAGGAGCTCCAAAATCACTGCAGATGGTGACTGCAGCCATAAAATTAAAAGACGCTTGCTTCTTGAAAGAAAAATTATGAACAACCTAGTTCAGTTCAGTTCAGCCACTAAGTCATGTCTGACTCTTTGCAACCCCATGGACTGCAGCATGCCAGGCTTCCCTGTCCATCACCAACTACTGGAGCTTACTCAAACTCATGTCCATCAAATCGGTAATGCCATCCAACCATCTCATTCTCTGACATCCCCTTCTCCTCCCTCTTTCAGTCTTTCCCAGCATCAGGGTCTTTTCAAATGAATGAATTCTTCGCATCACATGGCCAAAGTATTGGACATTCAGCTTCAGTATCCATCCTTCCAATGAATATTCAGGACTGATTTTCTTTAGGATTGACTGATTGGATCTCTATGCAGTTCAAGGGAGTCTCAAGAGTCTTTTCCAACACTGCAGTTCAAAAGCGTCAATTCTTGTGCACACCAGGACCCAGGAGAAAGGAGCAATGACCCCACAAGAGACTGCTCTAGACTTGCCTGTGAGGGTCCAGAAGTCGCCGGTGGAGGCCTGGGTCATTGGTGGCCTGCTGCAGGGTTGGGGGCACTGAGTGCAGCAGTGTTTGCATGGGACATTTTGAAGGATGTTACCATTATCTTCATTACCTTCACCATAGTTTGGCCTCAAACAACAGGGAGGGAACAGAGCCTTGTCCATCAACAGAAAATTGGATTAAAGATTTACTGAATCTTTGATTGCATCAAAACTGAAGCATCCACAAGCCTCTTATCCTTATCCATCAGAGGGTAGACAGAAAGAAAACCACAATCACAGAAAACTAACCAAACTGATTACATGGAACACAGCCTTGTCTAACTCAATGAAACTATGAGCCATGCTGTGTAGGGCCACCCAAGATGGACAGGTCATGTCCGAGAGTTCTGAAAAAATGTGCTCTACTGGAAAATAATGGCAAACCACTTCAGCACTCTTGCCTTGAAAACCCCATGAGCAGTATGAGAAGACAACAAAGATAGGACACTGAAAGATGAACTCCCCAGGTCAGTATGTGCCCAATATGCTACTGGAGAAGAGTGGAGAAATGATTCCAAAAGAATGAAGAGATGGGGCCAAAGCAAAAACATTGCCCAGTTGTGAATGTGACTGGTGATGGGATTAAAGTCCAATGCTGTAAAGAGCAATATTGCATAGGAACCTGGAATGTTAGGTTCATGAATCAAGGCAAACTGGAAGTGGTCAAACAGGAGATGGCAAGAGTGCGCATCGACATTTTAGGAATCAGTGAACTAAAATGGACTGGAATGGGTGAATGTAACTCAGATGACCCTTATATCTACTACTGTGGGCAGGAATCCCTTAGAAGAAATGGAGTAGCCATCATGGTCAACAAAAGAGTCCAAAATGCGGTTCTTGGATGCAATCTCAAAAATGACAGAATGACCTTTTTCCATTTCCAAGGCAAACCATTCAGTATCATAGTAATCCAGGTCTATGTGCCAACCAGTAATACTGAAGAAGCTGAAGTTGAATGTTTCTATGAAGACCTACAAGACCTTCTAGAACGAACAGCCAAAAAAGATGTCCTTTTCATTATAGGGGACTGGAATGCAAAAGTAGGAAGACCAACCTAGACAGCATACTAAAAAGCAGAAACATTACTTTGCCAACAAAGGTTTGTCTAGTCAAAACTGTGGTTTTTCCAGTAGTCATTTATGGATGTGAGAGTTGGACTGTAAAGAAGGCTGAGCGCCAAAGAATTGATGCTTTTGACCTGTGGTGTTGGAGAAGATTCTTTAGAGTCCTTTGGACTGCAAGGAGATCCAACTAGTCAATCCTAAAGGAAACCAGTCCTGAGTATTCATTGGAAGGGTGGATGCTGAAGCTGAAACTCCAATACTTTGGCCACCTGATGCAAAGAACTGACTCATTTGAAAAGACCCTGATGCTGGGAAAGATTGAAGGCAGGAGGAGAAAGGGAGGACAGAGGATGAGATGGTTGGATGGCATCACTGACTCAATGGACATTAGTTTGGGTAAGCTCCGGGAGTTGGTGATGGACAGGGAAGCCTGGCGTGCTGCAATCCAAGGGCGTGCAAGGAGTCAGACTCAACTGAACAACTGAACTGAACTGAGGAATAAACTTAAATCATTTAAAACAAAGCTTTGTCTGCTGTGCTGTGTTAAGTCACTCAGTCATGTCTGACTCTTTGCTATCACATGGACTGTAGCCCTCCAGGCTCCTCATTCCATGGGATTTTCTAGGCAAGAATACTGGAGTGGGTTGCCATGCCCTTCTCCAGGGGATCTTCCCAACCCAGGGATTGAACCCAGGTCTCCCTCATTGCAGATGGATTCTTCACCATCTGAGCAACCAGGGAATCCCAAGAATTCTGGAGTGGGTAGCCTACCTCTTCTTCAGGGGATCTTCCCGACCCACGAATCAAACCAGGTTCTCCTTCCTTGCAGGCGGATTCTTTACCAGCTGAGCTACTAGGGAAGCCCAAGCTTTGTCTAATAACCCGTAATGGAAAAGAATTTGAAAAATATTTGTGATGTGTTTTTTTGTGTGTGTGTGTGTGTGTGTGTGTGTGTATGTGTGTATGTATAGCTGAATCACTTTGATGTACACCTGAAACTAACACAACATTATAATTAACTAGACTTTGATGCAAGAAAAAATGGTTAAAAAACCCTGAAACTTTGTCAACAGTTTGTGGAAGAGCCCTTAATATTAGATTTCACATAAAGGGAACCACTGACAAACCTTTAAACAAACTGCTGATCACTTCCTAACTCAAGTTTGTTATATTTTTTTAAAATCACATTTCAGTTAAACTTTCAGCATCACTTGAGGGTAATTTATTTTGGTCACATACCTGATCATTAAAAATCCTAAATTAAATTTTCTCCTTGTTCAGCCTCTAAGTTCCCAAAAGTAAGTTCCAGACTCAATTTGTATTTACTGAACATTAAGCTATTTTTAATATATTTTATGAATCAAAGAATATTATAAATCATTGTTAGTTCCATAAGAAAATGGCAAGTACACCTGAAATGTTCTATATTATTTTTCCTCAAATCCTTCTCTTTTTTCTGTACCTTTCCTGTTTATTCAGTGAACAAGTTAGTTTAGTTCTGTTCAACCCCATGGACTGCAGCACATCAGGCCTCCCTGTCCATCACAAACTCCCAGAGTTTACTCAAACTCATGTCCATTGAGTCAATGCTGCCATCCAATCATCTCATCCTCTGTCTTCCTCTTCTCCTCCTGCCTTCAATCTTTCCCAGCATCAGGGTCTTTTCCAGTGAGTCATATCTTCGCATCAGGTGGCCAAAGTATTGGGAGTTTCAGCTTCAGCATCAGTCCTTCCAATGAACATTCAGGACTGATTTCCTTTAGGATTGACTGGTTGGATTTCCTTGCAGTCCAAAGGACTCTCTAGAGTCTTCTCCAACACCACAGTTCAAAAGCATCAGTTCTTCGGCACCCAGACTTCTTTATAGTCCAATTCTCACATCCATACATGACTACTGGACACTTACGGAGTGCCTTATGGGGGATGATCCCTGTGCTAGGTGTTGCACATGTAAAGATGAAGACACGTTCCCCATCTTTTACAAACATCTAGAAGACTCATTTGAACTGGCTTAAGGCCAAAGGTCAGTTGACAAGAAAAACTTTTATTTGACGTTTATGTTAGGCAGTGTTTTGCCAGCAACCCTGCTCTGGGAGAGAAAGACCTTACTTAATATTACTTATTATATGACATGGGGCGGGAGTGTTCCTCAGCCACTCTGAGTTTTAGATTTCTCATCGATTACATCAATAATTATCATGGATTTACAAATGAGAGCCACTGTTATCTCAATAACCCTCTTTCCCTCTTCAGTCTATCTTAGTGTGTCTAAAATTTTTAAAAACAAAACAGTGGAAGAATAATGGAATGAATTCAACAAAGAACTCTTGTCTCCTGGGGGGCAGTGTTTTATGTTGCAATATTTTATGTAGTGTTAGGCTTGGATATGCTTATTAAGAAAAATGACAGAACTGTAACACATCAAAGTGCTCCAGAACCAGGTGTGGTGCTCTGTGGCAGCTATTGTAGACTCTTGGGCTCCAGAATTCTATCAGCACATTTAACAGAACCATCCTGTGAGCAGATCACAGACTCTGCACTTCTTAGTTGAGTCTTATATTACATAGAACCTCTCATTGCTCAAGAGTCAGGCATCAAACAGAGGCGCTTAGTGGCTAATCCTACGGTTCTTCAGTGGTTACTTGTCAACTCTGTAGTCAGTACATAATTTAAAACAGACCTCTTCATGCATTATTCAGTAAAACCAAACCTGGAATACAATGTGTGGATACCACATTTCCTGAGGGGAATTCGCTGCCTTTGATTACTTGTACATTTCCTTCCCCCAGATTCTCAAATATCCAGTTACAAGATTATCCGCTGATCTAAATGACAGTTTTATTAATGTCCCCATCCAATTGTGTTGACATTGTTGTTTTCTGTGTTCACTTATCTTCCAAATACCTCACAGGATGGGCAGCTCACGAACATTCTTGTTGAATTTACAACGTTGTCCCAACTGGATCTGACACGTGAGTTATTCTGATTGCACATCTCCATATTTAGGCAAAAGTCTTGTTGCTTCACTTTCTGTCTTAGAAAAGAGACTTTTAGTTGACGAATCTTTCAGCTTCAGTATTTTTAGCAGAAAGCTTCTGAAATGGAAATTTCAATATCCAAAACACTTTTGGAAATAATAGCTAAGCAGTGAAGTATTTCTGCTATTGATTGGATAGCATCTTATAATATGGTAGGCTAATGCATTTACATGTATTGTATTAAAAAAAAGAAAGCTTTAGAATGCCCTTTCTGGTAGCCAGTCTCTGGTTTGGGTGAGCGCTCCCGAATCCAACTGGGCAAACGTTCACAAAAAGGTTCTTCTCTGCTTTACTCTTTCTATCTTCTGCTGCCTTTTGACTTCTATTGGGGTGTATCATTAAGACCCTCCTAATTCTATTTGTCGTTGGCCAGAAGGTGAGATTTAGTTCCTTGACCAGCGATTTCAGGTGGCTCAGTGGTAAAGAATCTGCCTGTCAATGCAGGAGACATGGGTTTGACCCTTGGGTCAAGAAGATCCCCGGAGGAGGAAATGGCAACCCACTCCAGTGTTCTTGCCAGGAGAATCCCTTGGATAGAGGAACCTGGCAAGTTATGGTCCATGGAGTCACAAAGAGTCGGACGTGACTTAGCAGCTAAACAACAACAAAAAAAGGCAAGTATTTTACTTGGAGTGGCATCTCCAGGTCACACTCACACTCTCCCTTTGTAAACAACAAACAAACAAAAAACAAAAAGAGCTTTAGGTACCTAGGCTGTTTACAGATGTGCTAGTTTCTTTTCCTGAAAAAGTATACTGAAGTGGGAGGAAAGGGAGCTGCATTAGGGTCCAGTTGCTGGAACAAATGAGTGCAAATTGGGTGCCTTAAAACAGCACAAAATTTTTTTCTCTCACAGTTCTGGGGGCTAGAAGTCTGAAGTCACCGTGTCAGGCATACTCCCTCTAAAGGCTCCAGTGGGGACATTGCTGACAGTCCAGAGGCTCCATGCTTTTACTTTAAGGGGCACAGGTTCGATCCCTGGTCAGAGAACTAAGATCCTGCATGTTGTACAGTGTGGCGAGCAAACCAAACCAAATCATGCCAAAACAAATGCAACCAAAAAAAAAAAAGGCTCTGGTGGATACTCCTTCCTTGTGTCTTCCAGCTTCTGGTGGCTTCACGTGCTCCTAGGGTTGTTGCTGTGTTAACTCCAGCCTCTGCTTCTGTCATCACATGACTGCTGTTGCCTCTTTCTTCCTCTATCATCGCCTCTTTTCCGTATGCATCTTATAAGGTCATTGTATTTTGGACTCACCTGGATAATTCAGATCTCATCTGAGGATCCTGACTTAATTATATCTACAGAGACCTTTCTTCAAAATAAGATCACATTCACAGGTTCTGGGGGTTACTATGTAAGCATGTCTTCCCAGGATTCACCATTTAACCCACACTCTAAGCTAAGATTTTATTGCTCGTCCTTTCATTTTGGATGTATATAACCCATTTCATTTGTCCTGTTGCTGTTGGTCGCTCAGTTGTGTCTGACCTTGGCAACCCCATGGACTGTAGCCCGCTGGGCTGCTCTGTTTGTGGAATTCTCCAGACAAGAATATTGGAGCAGGTAGCCATTCCCTTCTCCAGGGGATCTTCCTGGCCCAGGGATCAAAGCTGGGTCTCCTGCATTGCAGGTGGATTCTTCACCATCTGAGCCCCCAGGATATCTATCCTATCAGTCACAAAACCTCTCAATTCACTTAGATAACTTCTTACTCAACAGAATCAAGAAGTTGGTTCAGTTCAACATCAGTAATTGCACACACATCTAGAAAATGGCCAAGCTACTTTTTTCTAATAGGTGCGTTTTTTTTTTTTTTTTTTTTTAGGCGGGTGAGTTGCTGAAATAGACCAGTCCCTTTCCCAAGAGCTTTGTTAGAAGTTGAGAAACCTTTTATTTGCAATTCAGCGGAAATTACCACTAGATGGCAGGCTTGGCTCATTAGAGAGCATCAATCTTGTCTAATGTTTTTCTCACCGAGACCACGCTTCCTTTTGCTTTCCTTTAGATACGGCATAGTTAAAATGCTAACATACATGTGAATAAATTTCTACTCCATAGGAAGAGAAGCGAGACACTGAATTAACAAAAGTGCAAGGCATTTTTGAGAAAAGCATTTTGAGAGTCTCAGGCATTCTGAGAAATCTTCACATCTTCTTTATTTGGGGCTCAAGCTGTAATAATAATAATAATAATAAAAATCTCTTTTGCCTTATCTGTATCCTCTTTTCTTTGGTGCCATGATTCTCCACCTTGGCTGCACACTGAAATCCTCTGGGGAGTTTGAAAAGGTATGCATGCCTGGCTGCTACATGAGAGATTCGGATTTGCCAGGGCTTTGGGAGCAAGATGAAAAGCAGCAAGGTTCTTAGGATGGTGTAGGAAACTGCTCTGGAATAAACAGACATGGGGAGGTACAGAAAAGATGCAGTGATGAGGGGAAGAGGGTTGAGAATGTAGAAGCCGACACAGGAGGAGTAACCATGTCACCCTAGTGACAGAGGTTCAGAGAACAGCTGTTGTTGAGTGGGACCATTTTATGATTTGGAATCCACAGTTCTCTTCTTGCCCCAGGTACCTGTCTAGTGAGTCTTCATGACTTGAGACAGCCTCTGTTTCTTGTGACCACAAAAGCAGCACAGAGCACCTTCTGCTGGATAGGATGTGGACACCTTGAGCTTTTCCCAGTTTTACCCCATCCCTTGGACCTGTGAGGGCTCAGGGGACTTGAGCACAGTGGATTCAACTCAGCTTCCTCCTGTTGCTTAGAGCTACAAGGTGACCAACCCGTGGTGAACTCAGGCATCAGTAGGCCCAGAACCGCTAGGCTAGTGGTTCCCAGCTCTGACCCTGCCTGACTCCAAACTGAGGTTTCCTGAAAGTACCTGTTTGTTTCTTTTACACATTAACTTTTATAAACTTATGTCAAATAGTGTGTTGTAAGAGGAATCTCATGGAAGATGAAACATCGATCATTCAACTTCTCTTACTGTCCCCACCCTTTTTGGGGAATTATTTTTGTGACCACCAATTGGGAACACAGTGCAGAAGGAAATGAATGGTTTCCAGCCAAGAAGGGACAATACTCCCATGTCTCAGAAATGGAGTCTGGGTTTTTAGCAATTCTTCATCTAGAACACGTTAATATATGCAAAGAGAAGAATCAGGAGTTTATGCCAGTCATTCTCAACATTAAGTACCTAATGAGATCCCATTTTAAACACACCGATGCCCGATTCTAGTGACACAAATTTGGACTTAATGGGTGTGGGATGTGGCCTGGGAATTTTTTAAAAAAGCATCTGAGGTTATGCTAATGTGCAGATAAGACTGAGAACATTTGGCATACACATTCCTTGCAATCCACACAATTACAGCTATCTTTTTCTTTTCTTTAAAAAAATTTTTAATTGAAGTATAGTTGAATTACAATGCTGTGTTGGTTTCTGGTATACAGCAAAGTGATTCAGTCACACACGTATATTAGTATATATATTCTTTCTCATACTTTTTTCCATTATGGTTACTAGATATTGAATATAGTAACCAGTGCAATGGACATGAACTTGGGCAAACTTCAGGAAATAGCGAGGGACAGGGAGGCCTGATGTGCTGCAGTCCATGGAGTCACAAAGAGTAGAACATGACTGGGCGACTGAAACACAGAAACATTGATATGGTTTCCTGTGCTATACAGTAGGACCTTGTTGTTTGTCTATTTTATATATAATAGTTTGCATCTACTATTCCCAAATTCCTAATTTATTCCTCCCGGCTGCCTTTCTCCTTTGATAACTGTAAGTTTATTTTTAATGTCTGTGAGAGTGTTACTACTTTGTGAATATATTCATTTGTATCATATTTTAGATTCCACATATAAATGATATTATGTAATATTTGTTTCTCTCTGTCTGATTTACTTCACTTAGTATGATTATCTCCAGGTCCATCCAGTTTGGTTCAGTCACTCAGTCATGTCTGACTCTTTCTGACCCCATGGACTGCAGCATTTCAGGCCTCCCTGTCCATCACCAACACCTCGAGCTTGCTCAAACTCATGTCCATCGTGTTGGTGATGCCATCCAACCATCTTATCCTCTGTCGTCCCTTTCTCCTCCTGCTTTCAATCTTTCCCAGCATCAGGGAGTTTTCCAATGAGTCAGTTCTTCCCCTCAGGTGACCAAAGTATTGGAACTTCAGCTTCAGCATCAGTCTTTCCATGAATATTCAGGACTGATTTCCTTCAGGATTGACTGGTTTGATCTCCTTGCAGTCCAAGGGACTCTCAAGAGTCTTCTCCAACACCACACTTCAAAAACATCAATTCTTTGGCACTCAACATTCTTTATCCAGGTCCATCCATGTTGCTGTAAATGACATTATTCCATTCTTTTTATGGCTGAGTAATATTCCATTGTATACATATATCACATCTTTGTGCATTCCTCTTTTGATGGACACTTAAGTTGCTTCTATGACTTGATGGTTGTAAGTAGTACAGCCTTCATTTTCTCTGTCCAGCTAATGCTCACAGATAGGAACACTATTTTGATAGAAATGTTTCTTTTACCTTGTTTGCAAAATACCTTTAGAAAAGACAAAGATGCACTTAGAACATAGAGACATATACAATATCCCTTTGATTATTTCTAAAATATATTTAGAGTTTATTTTTTTCCTTCTTTAATATTTCTTCCTAAAGTTAGAGGGAAGATGAGAAATATTCATTGATTTAACTAGTATTTGTCTATCACCCACTCTGTGCCCAGCACTGTTCTATCAGCTCCTCATGCTGTATTTTTTCATACCGCCCATGGTGTAATCTCATGCTCTGTTTTCCATGGTTAATGACAGATGGAAGCTGCTGTACTCAGGACAATCACACAAAGTCCAAAACAAAGTATCAGTAAAACACCTGTGGTGGTCTGCAGCTGCTTGACAAGTGTGGATTCATTAAGTTCTCTCTGAAAAATACAACACATTTTAAACAATAAACACCCCCAAACCTAACCAAAAAGCACTTAGCTGGTCTACAGAACTGGGAGAGTGGTAGGGAAAAAGGTCCTAAGTTTATTGCAGGTGTTTATCATCAAAATGGAATTGCATTTACAAGTTTTTGTTTTGAAAGCTGGTATTCAGAATGATTTCAGAGATGTTTTCTGGTGTTGTTCATTGTTTCATGTTACCAAAATTCATTTCATTTCTGTAAACATATTATGTGATAAAGTGATTAGCCACCAAGTGTTTGTAAAATATCCAAGCTCATTAAGTCATTGAAAAAGGAAACACCAAGTCAAAAACTTGGTAAACTAAGTTAAAGCGAACTCACAAGGCATTGCGTTAGCTGTGCTATATTAGTGTTTATCCTTTCTAGCATCATGGCATCTGGACCCATCACTTAATGGCAAATAGATGGGGAAACAATGGAAACAGTGACACATTTTATTTTCTTGGGCTCCAAAATCGCTGCTGATGGTGACTGCAGCCATGAAATTAAAAGATCGTTGCTCCTTGAAAGAAAAGTTATGACCAACCTAGACAGCATATTAAAAAAACGGAGACATTACTTTGCTGACCAAGGTCCGTAGAGTCCTTTGGTTTTTCCAGTAGTCATGGATGGATGTGAAAGTTGAACCATGAAGAAGATTGAGCACCAAAGAATTGATGTCTTCAGATTGCAAAGAAGACTCTTGAGAGTCCCTTGGACTGCAAGGAGATCAAGCCAGTCAATCCTAAAGGAAATGAATTCTGAATATTTATTGGAAGGACTGAACCAAAGATGAAGCTCCAATACTTTGGCCACCTGATGTGAAGAGCCTTTCTCATTAGAAAGGCCCTTAGGCTGAGAAGGATTGAGGTCAGGAGGAGAAGGGGATGACTGAGGATTAGATGGTTGGATGGCATCATTGACTTGATGGATATGACTTTTAGCAAACTCCAGGAGACAGGTAAGGACAGGGAGGGCTGGCGGGCTGTAGTCCACAGAGTTGCAAAGAGTCAGACATGACTTAGTGACTGAACAACAGCAACAGTCACCAGAGTTGCCAGATTTAGCAAATAAAAAATACTGTCAATGGTGCATGGGACATACACTAAAAAACTTATTTGATATTTGTCTGAAATCCAAATTTAACTGGATGTTTTGTTTTTACCTGACCTCCCTGTTACCTTCAGAAGACTTTCTGATCTTCCGCCACTGAATATTTTTCTGGAGTTGAAAGCTGATGAAATTTGAGGACTGGGATTAACATATACACTACTATATATAAGATAGATAACAAACAAGGACCTACTATATAGCACATAGAACTCTGTTCAGTATTCTGTAATAACGTGTATGAGAAAAGGATCTGAAAAAGAATGAATATATGCATATGTATCACTGAATCAGTATGCTGTACATCTGAAAATAATACAACATTGTAAATCAACTCTACTCCAATAAGATTAAAAAAAAAGTCAATGATTATCATACAAATTTGCCCAGAACTACAGATTTTCTCTTTTGATAATTTCAAGTTTAGTATAAAGGAGTTGAAGCATTATACATTTTTTTGCCCCTTGTCAAACTCTAGTGAAAATGGTCCGTGTCCATCCTGACCTGGTTCGTCTTCTGCTTCTTCTTCTTTTTTAAATATTTAATTATTTATTCAGTTTCCCTGGTGGCTTAGACGGTAAAGCATTTGACCACATGTGGGAGACACAGGTTCGATCCATGGGTTGGGAAGATCCCCTGGAGTAGGAAATGGCAGTCCACTGCAGTAGGCTTGCATGGAGACTTCTGGGGGCAGAGGAGCCTGGTGGACTACAGTCCATGGAGTCACAAAAGCTGACTGAGTGACTAATACTTACACATTTCATTTATTTGGCTGTGGTTTTAGTTGCCGCATGCAGGATCTTCATTGCATCATGGGGGAGTTTCCATTGCAGGGCGTACACTCTCTAGGTGTGGCATGTGGGCTCAGCAGTTGCAGTGTATGGGCTGAGTTGCCCCATGGCAGGTGGGATCTTAGTTCCTAGATTAGGGAGGGATCGAACCAATGTCCTGAACGAGGGATCCCGTTTGATCCCTCCAAGGATCGAACCTGTATTTCAAGGCAGATTCTTAACCACTGGGCCACCTGGGAAGTCCCTGACCTGGTTCTTTTTAGAAACGAGAACTTACAGCCAAGAATATTCCCCTGTATGCGTACTGAGGCCCATCTGGACCCAACTTCCTGCCCCGCTTGACCACATCTTTCTGATTTTCTGCATGGGTTTGAACACATCCAAGGACTTCCCTGGTGGCTCAGACGGTACAGTCTGCCTGCAAGTAGGAGATCTCGGTTTGATTCCTGGGTCGGGAAGATCCCCTGGGGAAGGAAATGGCAACCCACTCCAGTATTCTTGCTGGAGGATTCCACGGACGGAGGAGCCTAGGTGGGCTAGAGTCCATGGAGTTGCAGAGTCAGACATTACTGAGTGACTAACAGTTTCACACACTTTCAGTGCTAACTGTAAATTGTCGAATTTAGTTAGATAACTCTGAATATTTCATGACTAGACATCCAGGAACTGGATATTAGATATCAATTTTGAACTCATTTTTTTTTCGGTGTTTAGAATTGGATATTTGGTCAAATGTAGAAAAAAATTTTAAATGTGATGTGGAGTAGCATCTGCTTCTGGAATTGTCTGTGGAATTAGAAATTGTAATCATTGGACATGACAACTTATTTTTCAGACTTTTGTTCAGACATTTGGCAGAGCAGCAGGAAAAAGCTTGAGTGTAAGTTTTCATAAAACTGTCTTATAAAAGAGATTTGGTTCAGATCTCATTAACTGATGCTCTGTAAAATTCTTATGAGGGTTTGACAGAAACTTATTCAGAATTACTAAGTTAAATTATGTTATCAATTACTATTATCAGAGTCCCCTGCACTGAAAAGTGGATTCTTAATCACTGGACCCCTAGGGAAGTTCTTCAGTTATTATTTTTAAGCTATGGATATAAGAAGCCCAGAAATTGCAATTTATGCATGCTCTGAATTTCTGCAAGGATCTTCCTGATTGGGTTTTGGAAGCAAAAATTTTAAGCTGATCAATTAGAAAGTGAATTTTAATTAAAGGTGG
The DNA here is from genome assembly GCA_007570785.1 of Antilocapra americana. NCBI lineage: Eukaryota > Metazoa > Chordata > Mammalia > Artiodactyla > Antilocapridae > Antilocapra > Antilocapra americana. Next base: position 21,197,155 of record ML664170.1, on the reverse strand, counting down.
TGGATATTTGGTTGAACAACCAGTAGATATTTTAGGGCTTCCCATGTGGTGCTAGTGGTAAAGAATCCACCTGCCAATGCAGGAAACATGAGTTTGATCCCTGCAGGGGAAGATGCCCTGGAGAAGGAAACAGCAATTTACTCCAGTATTCTTGCCTAGGAAATTTCATGGGCACAGGAGTCTGGCGGGCTACAGTCTATGGGGCCCCAGAGAGTCGGACGCAACTGAACGACTGAGCACATGCATGCAAGCTGTGATTAATTACAAAAGAAAATCAGAACCTGCTTTCAAAGCCACGTGGCAGAAACTTCATTTGGTCTCTGGGTAAAGGGCTGGCAGGCTGTTTTGCACAAGCCATTGTTACCTTGGTGGATGTCGCATTTGGTCTGGCCTTCTGTCTCGGAGGCTCTTAAACTGGATTTTGGCAGAACCTGGGGAGGAGATCCATCTCTCATGAGCAGGCTTGTTATTAGGGATAAAATCAGAGTGTCTCTGCCTACCTCTCTAGCTGCATCTCCAGTCCTCCCCCACATTTTCCCTCCTGCTCCAGGGATAGGAGTTTTGTTTTGCTTCCCTAATGTTCTATACTCTTTATTTCCTATCAAATTCTTTTCCTTTTCCAAGAATGTTGATCTCTGCTGTAAACACCCCCATCTCTATCTGTCTCTCTTACACACACACACACACACACACACACACACACACACATCTTCCTGGTCCTCAAGCTCCATGACTGTCTCATATGTGGCATTTCTCCTCCTTATAATTGTTTATTCAGTGTCTACCTCTCCTGCTAGGTTGTAACTTTCATGTGGGCAGACAGGGTCTAACATCAATGAAGGCACGGTGACTATGCGATTCCTTGGGTTTGGGAGCTAAGATCTCGCTTCTGTCAGACGATTATGCCGGCCATCAGTGGGCAGCTCTCTCAGTGATTCTCAAAAGAGATCAATGTTTTATTTCTTGTCGTTCAAATGTGCTCATTCAGAGATTTCTGCCAGTGTCCAAGCAGAGAGAGGAAGTAGCATCACGATTTAGGCTTGTGATTATCACCCCCAGTTATAGATTCTGGGGGTGAATGCCTGTCCTGGGCTAGCTCCTGTCTGAGCAGCATGATACAGGCCAGCTAGTGTGACTGGGCATTGTTACACCATAAACCAACTGGCCATTTAATGTTTTAAAAAATATTTATTTAAAAAATTTAGGATTTTATTTTTTAATACCATTTAAAGATTGCACTCCATTTACATTTATTACAAAATGTTGGCTGTATTCCTGGTGTTATGCAATATATCCTTGTATCTTATTTTATATCTAATAATTTGTACCCCTTACTTCCCTGCCCTTACATTGACCCCTCTCCGTCTCCTCTCCCCACTGGTAACCAGTAGTTTGTTCTCTGTATCTGTGAGTCGTCTGCTTCTTTTTCTGCTATATTCAGCACTTTGTTGTGTTTTTTTTATATTCCATATATAAGTGATGTCATAAAGTATTTGTCTTTCTATATCTGACTTATTTCACTAGGCATAATGCCCTCCAAGTCCATCCATGTTGCTGGCAAATGGCAAAAATCCCATTCTTTATTATGGCTGAGTAATATTCCATTGTATATACCACATCTTCTTAACTTATTCATCTGCTGATGGATACTTAGTTTGCTTTCATATCTCGAGAATTATAAATACTGCTGCTATGAACATTGGAGTGCAAAAATATTTTCAAATTAGCATTTTGGTTTGCTTTTTTTTTTTTTTTAAGATATATACCCAGGAGTGGAGTTGCTGGATGATGTAGTAGTTCTATGTTAGCCTTTTGAGGAACCTCCATACAGTTTCCCACAGTGGCCGTACCAATTTACATTCCTACCAGCAGTGTGCAAAGGCTCTCTTTGCTCCATATCCTTGACGACATTTGTTATTTTTAGATATTTTTGATGGACATGCTGACAGATGTGAAGTGATATCTCAGTGTGGTTTTGATTCACATTTTCCTGATGATTGGGAGTTCATTTGGTGGCTCAGGTGGTAAAGAATCTGCCTGCAATGCAGAAGACCTGTGTTCGATCCCTGGTCAGGAAGATCCCCTAGGGAAGGGAATGGCAACCCATTTCAGTATTCCTGCCTAGAGAATTCCATGGACAGAGGAGCATGATGGGTTACAGTCCATGGGGTCATGGTGGGCTACAGTCCATGATGATTAGTGATGCTGGCCATGTAATTAGAAAAAATAATTCCTAGGGGATGCTTTCAAAAATTTCCCTTTAATGCTTTCATTTTAAAATAATTTTCTGATAGAAGGTTTGTTTCTTATCAGAAGGTTTGTTTTGGTGAGGATGGAATATGACAAAGCTGATCTCATAGACTTCATTCTGGCCTCATTGGGAGCTGAAAGTAGCTCTGGACTGGGAATTGAAACCAGGCAGGTTCTGTTCCTGATGGTCTTATTTTGTCTGGGTCAGTTTCCTCTTTGACCTCTTTCCCACAGTTCATTCTCATTTAAAATTTTTTATTTAGTATAGAGGGAAGAGCATGTGCTGTGAAGGAGTACAGGATTCTTGAAATGCCAGCTCCACTATTAGTGTTCCATAGACAAGTGACCTCAACATCTGAGCCTCAGTTTTCACTTCTGTAAAATGGGCAAATGCTGACACTCACTTAACAGCAGTTGTGAGACTTAGATGAGATAAATAATCTATGCAGAGTCTTTAGCACAGCTCCTTCACATGGGAAGCACTGTATTCCTGTTCATTCCATTAAATGTTGCCTGTATTTGTAAAATGGAATCAGTGACGCCTTCTGTGGGGGTTGTTGTAGGGATCAGATGAGAAAGTATGTGTAGATGCTAAGTTTCACGTCTGCCCATGTACTTTCCAATAAAAGTAAGTTTCCTTCCCTTCTCAGACCACTTCCAACTCAGACAGTGACACATTTTCCTGAAAACTAGAATGAGCCTCCTTCTTGATTAGACATTTCCAAGAACACAACACATTTTCTTCTTTTTAAAATTATTTCTTTTCTTTCCATCAAAACTGGTACGTGATCATTATTGCATTGATGTTTTCAGGACCAGCCTGTAACCCATACCCTATGATTTTACCCCATTTCTTCATCCTTTCCACTCTTGGGTATTCCCTGCAGTGACTTTGGTCTTGAGTGATTCTGAGTTGTTTTGTGAGTCTCATCTATGTTATTTCTTGCCTGTCTCTTCTGTCATCTAGTTACGTGGGTATACCTCAATCTTTCAACATGCTACATTTGGAAATTTCTTTGATTGTTTTAATAAAAAAATGACACTGGCAATTCATTTAGTTGTTAATTTGACCCCCTTTGAAATAGAATAAATGTGAACTCTGGGCCCCGTAAAGAAATTCCAGGTCAACCTCCTCATTAGGTTTCATTAATTGAAAAATGAAACATTTTCTACTATGAACCTTTTTTTTTATCTTCATGGGTCTTTCTATATAGGACTAGCACTGATATTATTTGCATCTATGTGACAACAAAGATGTTACTTGCAAGTTTTTTTTTTTTTTGTGTATTCAGGTATATTCATTTTGATTGAATGCTCTTTCTCCTGATCAGTTTCCATCAATACATTTCATTACCAAAAGCCATTGCCAGTTTATACTGTATTTTCCAAGAGAGACTTTGCTTTCACTTTTTATAGGATTTGAGTTTTTATTTTCTAAAAGAGAGCTGTAAGGAATTACCTGGTGGTCTCGTGGTTAGGACACCATGCTTTTGCTGCGGGGGGCATGGCTCTGTCCCTGGTCTGGGAACTAAGATCTGAGATCCCATACGCTGCGCAATGTGGCCAAACAAAAAATTTGAAAAACCAAGGAAGAGTCATAGTCATTCCTTCCCTTCTCCCACATTTGTTGTTGTGCTCATTCCTCTCTCTAAAGACGTTTAGGGTCATGACTCTGGCCTCCAGGAATTTCACTAAGATTGACTGTGGTCCCATATGGATTCATTCTTTGATTCTGACACTGTGCTCCCTTCACTCAGCAGCTTCCTGCTGCAAAGAGAAAGAAATCTTGTCTTCTTGCAATAAGATTGCAGTTGACAGCTCTCTGAGTGGTTTTTCTCTTCTTCTTTGCTTTTGTAGATCTGTAGACATCCCTGCTCTCCTGTCAAGTTCTATTCTTCTCAACCGCCTCATGACAATAATTTTTAAAAGATTAGATCATTGGTTTTTTTTCAAATTCCATCTGGGAAAGATTTTCTTTCTAACGTAATGTTGTTGCCTATCTTAAAATCAGTGGACACAGCATCAAAAGAAGTCTAAACAAAACAAATATCTACGTTTTCATTTTATATGTTTTTCTTTATGTAGTTAAAGCTTCTACCAACAATCGAAAGTCTTAGGAGATGTCCTTTTTTCAGTTTTTTGAGTTATAATTGACAAATATTGCAAGACAGCTAAAGTGTACAATGTGATAATTTAACATGTATACATTATGAAGAGATTTCCTCCATTGAGTTAATTAACGCATCTATTACCTTCCAAATTTCTTTTTTGGAAGGGAGTGATAACATTTCCATTCTATTCTCTTAGCAAATTTCAAGCATACAACGCAGTGACTATAGTCACCATGTTGTATATTAGAGCCTCAGGACTTATCATCTTACAGTTGAAAGTTTGTACCCCTTACCAGTCTATTTCCTTAACCCCTCAGCCCCTTTTCTGCTTTTTGTTTTGCTTCACAATCAGTTTTCTGCTCTTTGTTTTTATGAGTTTGCCCCCTCCTTTTTTTTTAAAGATTCTATGTATAAGTGAGAACATGAAATATTTTTATTTCTCTACCTAGCATATTTCACTTAGCATAAAGCCCTCGAGTTCTGATAATGTTGTCATAAATGACAAGATTTCTTTCTTTTTTAAGGCTAAATAATGTTTCATTATATATACATATATATGTATGATGTACCTATACCATATTTTCTTTATTCATTCATTGACAGACTGAGGTTGTTTCTACACCAGAGCTTTTGTGGTAATGCTGCTATTTTTTTTGAAAATAACTGTTATCTTCATAGAAACATTTTGAAAATTGATTTTAATACCATTAGTTTTTCTTATATTGAAGCAGAATGTAACTGGCAACAGAGAACATCAGTATTTCTGGAAAATTATAGTTATATAATGGGGTATTGGGCTTCTCTGGTGGCTCAGATGGTAAAGAATTCACTTGCAGTGTGGGAGTCCTGGGTTTGATCTCTGGTTTTGGAAGTTCCCTGGACAAGGCCATGGCAACCCACTCCAGTATTCTTGCCTGGAGAATCCCCATGGACAGAGAAGTCTGGTGGCAAAGAGTCTGACATGGCTCAGAGACTAAGCACAGCACAATGGGATATTAGATCAATTTTATCTTTTTTGCTTTATTTTACTAATTATTTCTTTATTGATGTATAATTATTTTAATATTATATTAGTTTCAGATATACAGCACAGTGATTCAATATTAATATTAATGCGCACAAGTGAAATTGAGAAGAATAGTATGTGCTGTGTGCTTAGTTACTCAGTCATGTCTGACTCTTTGTGATCCCATGGATTGTAGCCTGCCAGGCTCCTCTGTCCATCCTCCAGGGGATCTTCCTGACCCAGGGATCTAACCTGCATCTACTATATCTCCTGCATTGGAAGGTGGATTCTTTCCTACTAGAGCCATCTGGGAAGCATGTCTGGGAGCTGACAGCAGGGTGGTTGCAGAGCTGGCTCTGCCTACAGGGACCGTGAATCCTGAAAGAGCTCTGGTCTCCTGTAAGAGTAGGTACAGGATCTCCCTGCAGGGGCCAGGGGTAAATTTTGAGTGGACTCTGGGTCTCCTGCAGAAGCCAGAGCAGGCTCTCCTCGCAGGGGTGATGCCTATCCATATTGGGCTAGGAGGGTCACTAGCTTTGCTCAACTTGCTAACTCAAATGTAATCTCTTCTGGTTAACACCTTCATAGATACATCTAGAAAAAGTGTTTAATGAATTATCTAGGTATTTCTTGCTCTAGTCAAGTTGATACACAAAATTAACCATCACAAGATTCATTTCTTTGGCCTAAAATGCCTATAAACATTGAGCATCAAGCACAAATATTTTGGAGCAAGATATTTGGAAAATATTTTGGAAACAGATATTTTCCTAATGTTTATATGATAAATTATGATATGCATACACCTTGATTATTAGATACAGTTCAGTTCTCTATGTGTCAGGTAAAGGAATTTGAAATAAAGAAGAAAAATCACCAAAGGAATAAAGTCACTCTAAGTTGAGAATACATTGCAAAGGTTAGGACTATTCAACTTTGAAAAATGAGACAGAAGAATGATTAGGATGCAGGGGGCAGCAGAGGACGAGATGGTTGGATGACAACATTGATTCAATGGTCAGGAGTTTGAGCAAACTCTGGGAGATAGTCAAGGACAGAGGAGCCTGGTATGCTGCAGTCCATGGGGTCATAAAGAGTTGGACATGACTTGCTGACTAAACAATGACAATAACCAACACTGATATTGATGTCTGAGCACTGTTTGCATTTTGAGTGAAGTAGTTTTTGTACTGAAAGTCTTCGGTGGCCCGAATGGAAATGTACAGCAAAGAATCAACTTAGTAGGTTGTCCACACCCTGAACATTCCAAAAAAAGATTGACCTTTTTGCTTCTTGGAGATAACCTCTAACCCTTGGAGTATCTTGTTTCATTACTCCCCTGGAAGCAATGTCAGCTCAACCTCTAGAGGGACTGGAGACTGAAGGTCATCCCAGTGGACAGACTGGAACACCAAAGCTCAGGTGAACTCCTCTGGTTGATAATACTCTGTGCTTGCTATTATACTTTGCTTCTGAGCAAATTAAACTGTCCATATAAGCCTACTGCTAGAGGACCACAGGATGCTATACCTAGTTTGTCCTGGAGTTTCCCTTTCTTTATTCCTGACTTTAATCTGAATTCTCTTGATATATAATAAACCATAATCATGAGAGTAATGGTTTTTCTAAGTTGAATCATTCTAGTGAGTCGTTGAGGACCTCTGAACAGAAGAACATCCCTTGAAAACTCTAGCTTGGCTTCACAAGTGGCTACATGTCCCATTAAATGATGATGTTAATCTTAGAGAAGGATAAATAGGTTGCAAGTTAAAGTTAAAAAAATTAGAACAAGAGGCATACAAAACTGCATTCTGATCTTCAAGAAGTTTATGGAATTTATAGGGAATTCACCTCTAGAAAGAGGTCAGGCAGAGCAAGGCGGCTTTAAATTAGACATCATGAAATGCTTTTTTAATATCCACTGGACTGGCCCTAAGTGAACATAGGCCATGTTCCTTGAGGTAAGGCCTTGGGAAAAAAACCCTAAAGAGTGAGAATAATAAATCTGTATTAGTAGAAGGGGGCTTCTCAGATGGTGCTAGTGGTAAAAGCCTGTCTGCCAATCCAGGAGACATAAGAGATGTGGGTTCAATCCCTGGATTGGAAAGATCCCCTGGAGGAGGGCATGGCAACTCACTCCAGTATTCTTTCCTGGAGAATCCCATGGACAAAGGCACCTACTGGCATACAGTCCATAGGGTAGAAAAGAGTCAGATATGACTGAAGTGAATTAGCACATGCAGCACATTAGTAGAAGTTATCTAGGAACCAGGGCATGAAAGGATCACACCTTGGGGAAACTCTGAAGATCCATAAATATGATGAGAAAGTTCCTGCAGTCTCCATGAACAGCCTGGACTACAGATAAGTGTAGCTTCTTTGGAGTCCCTGGTGATGGATGAGTGACGTCATCAAGCAGTGATGTCACAGTCATAGCTTAGGAGTGGTAACCAGGGTGAATTAAGAGCCAGAGCCACAAGGGCAGATAAAGACCACCAAGAAGGGAGGGTGGTGTCAAACACAGCCACAGAAGAATGGTAGCAGCGGCTTAGAGGAAATCCCTGCGACTTCTAGGAATCTGAGCAACTGACTTCTTTGTTGCATAGACATAGAGTACTTAACTCAACACTTGCTACTTTAGTGAGTAAAATCTTAGTTCAGTAAGTATTGCTGTTATTTCTTTGAGCCTCAAGGTTGGAAGGAACTTTACAAGTTGCGTGGTCAGTTTATACTCCCACCAACAGTATGGAAGTGTTCCCTTTTCTCCACACCCCCTCCAGCATTTCTTGTTTGTAGATTTTTTGAAAGAAATTCAAAAGGGAGGGGGATTATGTATACGTACAGCTGATTCATTTTTCTGTACAGTAGAAACTGACACAGCATTGTAAGGCAAGTGAAAGTGAAAGTCGCTCAGTGTCCAACTCTTTGCAACCCCATGGACTATATACAGTCCATGGAATTCTCCAGGCCAGAATACTGGAGAGGTAGCCTTTCCCTTCTCCAGTGGATCTTCCCGACCAGGGGATGGAACCCAGGTCTCCCACATGGCAGGTGGATTCTTTACCAGCTGAGCCACCGGGGAAGCCCAAGAATACTGGTGTGGGTAGCCTATCCCTTCTCCAGAGGGTCTTCCTGACCCAGGAATCCAACAGGGATCTCCTGCATTGCATGCAGATTCTTTACCAACTGAGCTATGGGGAAGCCCATAAGGCAACTATATGCCAATAAAAATTAATTAGAATAATGTTATCTGGCCCGTCTTCCAAAGTTACTCAAGCAGAACCCAGTGAGGGTCCTGAGCTTGTCAACTAAAGTTTAGCCACTAATTACATCGTCAAGTTTCAGTCAAGCCCACCTGAAGAGGATGGAAAGATAGGATATCCACTAGGAGAAAACATTTTAAAACCATATATCTGACAAAGGATTGTATCTAGGGTATATTAAAAGTTTTCAAAGTGAAAGTGAAAGTCACTCAGTCATGTCCGACTCTTTGTGACTCCACGGACTATACACAGTCCACGGAATTCTCCAGGCCAGAATGCTGGAATGGGTAGCCTTTTCCTTCTCCAGGGGATTTTTCCCAACCCAGGGATTGAACTCAGGTCTCCTGCATTTGCAGGTGGATTCTTTACCAGCTGAGACACAAGGGAAGCTCAGGAAAACTGGAGTGGGTAGCCTATCCCTTCTCCAGCAGATCTTCCCAGGAATTGAATCAGGGTCTCCAGCATTGCAGGTGGATTTTTTTTTTTTTTTTTTTTACCAACTGAGCTATCAGGGAAGCTGCTTTTACCAACTGAGCTATTAGGAAAACCTACTCCCACTTTCTTGGGTTTCCCTTGTGGCTCAGCTGGTAAAGAATCTGCCTGCAATGTGGGAGACCTGGGAGATACTTGAGTTGGGAAGATCACCTGTAGAAGGGAAAGGCTACCTACTCCAATATTCTGGCTTGGAGAATTTCATGGACTGTATAGCCCATGGGGTTGCAAAGAGTCTGACACAACTGAGCAAACTGCACTTTCTTCCAGCCCATGAAGAAGGGAGTTGATGAGTGTGTTAACTGCTTAATTTTCAAGGGCATTGTAGGCAGATTCTCTACCAATTGAGCTATCAAGGAAGTCTCAAAGTTTAGATGATTGTTAGCATTTTTTTTGTAATATAGCATTCCCAGGTGGCTCAGTGGTAAAGAATCCATCTGTCAATGCAATCACCTAAACTCCAAAAAATTTATCTTTGAAAAAAGTTCTCAAAACTCAATTAAATTCATATAAAAAAGATCCAGTTAGAAAATGGCCAAAGACATGAACAAACATGAGTGAAGAAGACATACAATGGCAAGTAAGCACGTTAAAAGATATTTGACATCATTTGCCAGCTGGAAGTGCAAAGTAAAACCACAATGAGACACCAGTACATACCCAGCAGAACTACGATCCTGGTGAGGATGCAGAGAAACTGAACTACTCATATGGTGCTGGTGGGAAGGTCAAATTGTACAACCACTTCAGAGAAGTTTGGCAGTTTATTATAAAAGAAAACCTGTAATTACCATATGACTTAGCAGTTACACATTTGGGCATTTTCCGCAGGGAAATGAAATCTTATATTCACATGAAAGCCTACACACAAGTGTTTATAGAAATTTTGTTTGTAATAACCTAAAACTGGAATAGGCCTATTTATTCAGTAGATTTTAACAGGCGAATGATTAAACAAACTGTGGTCCATTCATACTGAAAGATACTATTCAGTAACAAAAAGGAACAGACTATCGATACACATAACAATCTGGACAAATCCTCAGAGAATTGCACTGAGTTAAAGAAAGCCAGTCCCCAAAAGTTACATATTGAATGATTCCACTTACTCAGGCAGATCCCTGAGATATTGTGGCTTTGGTTCTGGACCACAGCAATGAAGTGAATATATAAATAAAATGAGTCACATGAAGTTTTTAAAAGTTATGTTTGTTGTTGTTGTTCAGTTCCCAAGTTGTGTTGGACTCTTTGAGAGGACGCGGGCTGTAGCCCGCCAGGCTCTTCTGTCCATGGAATTTCCTAGGCAAGAATACTGGAGTGGGTTGCCATTTCCTTCTCCAAGAGATCTTCCCAACCTAACAATTGAACTGGAGTTGCCTGCATTGGCAGGTGGATTCTTTACCACTGAGCCACCAGGGAATGCTTTATTACTAAAAAATGCTAATAATCATCTAAACTCTCAGTTCATGGTAATAACATCAAAGACTATCCTAATAAATACAAGAATTGATGCTTTCAACCTGTGGTGTTGGAGGACTCTTGAGAGTCCCTTGGACTGCAAGGTGATCAGATCAGTCAATCCTATCCTAAAGGAAATCAACCCTGAATATACATTGGAAGGACTGATGCTGAAGCTGAAGCTCCAATACTTTGGCCACCTGATGCAAAAAAACTGACTCATTGAAAAAGACCCTGATGCTGGAAAAGATTGAAATCAGGAGGAGAAGGGGATGCAGAGGACCAGATGGTTGGATGGTATCACCAACTCAATGGACATGAGTTTGATCAAGCTCTGGGAGATGGTGATGGACAGAGAGGCCTGGCATGCTGCACTCCATGGGGTTGCAAAGAGTTGGACATGACTGAGTGGCTGAACAACAACAGTGATAATGAGAAGGTTTGAAATTCCTAAAACGTGACACAGAGACATGAAGTGAGAAATGTTCGAAAAATGCTTCTGATAGATTTACTTGACACAGAGTTGTCACAAACTATAATTTTGTAAAAAATGCAACATCAAGGAAGTGAAACAAAGCGAGCTGTGTAAAATGAGGTACCTTTGCTCGGTCAATACCTGGCTGTGATATTTTATTGTAATTTGCAAAATGTTATTATTGAGGAAAAATGGCGGAAGTATACAAAGGATCTCTCTGTATTATTTTTTATAACCACGTACTTTTATAATTATCTCAATAAAAATTTCAATTAAAAAAGTTCTTTATTCCCACTAATTTGAGATTCCAGTTTTTCAATGTGTTAGTTTTCCTATGCATGTGTGCCTATTCCTAGGTATTCTATTTTACTCTACTAACTGATTTTATGTCTAGACAATATGATGATTTTGAATGTGTTGTTTCTGAAAGATGGCTTATCTATACATAGAAATTTTGAAGATTCACTTATCACGTCATTATCTGAGGGAGATTATTTCATAAAATATCTCCAACAATCTGTCTCATCCTTTTTCTGTGCCCTTTTTCTGCTTCTCTTGCCCACAAGTAAAGATGCCATTTAGAATTTGAAAATTTGCTTTGGAATTTTAATTGGAATTTTAATTTGGAATTTTAAAATAAAAAATCCTGAGGGTTGAACTAAGATGGCGGAGGAATAGGACAGGGAGAACACTCTCTCCCCAATAAATACACCAAAAGAACTTTTAAAGGCCGAGCAAACTCCAAAAAACAGGAACTGAAAGCTGGCAGAGGACATCGGGCATCTGGAGAGGCGACCCATTGCCGACAAGAGGAGGTAGGACAAAAGAAAGAAAAGAAAAAAAAAAAGTAGAGGGAGAGACAAAGAGCTGGGGACGGGTTCCGTCCAGGAAGGGGAGTCTGGAATAAAGAGGAAAAAAAAAAAGAGGAGAAAGGTTTCCGAATACCAGGGAGCATTCTCTCTGGCAGATCTGCGGTGGATCTTGGAGAGCAATATAGCTGAGAGCAGAAGCAGATTAATAGCTAAGCCCTGCAAGGTTCGTCTCTGGCTACAAAGCACAGCCAAGCGGCAGCACAGCCGAAGCGGACTGCTCCTGCTCAGGGAGGGGCGGGCCGCGGGCTCAAGGAACGGAGCAGCCTGAGGGACCTAACCTTCCAGGAAAAGCACCCCCCGCCCCAGGCCCGTGCACAAAACAAAGGGTGGTGAGGAGTCAACAGAGAGGCTGGGCAGCTGCGGGCTGCGGACTGGCCCAGCCCCTGCCTGAGAGCAGTGGGCATAACCCAGCCCCGGGGAGGCTAACCAAGACTTCTGGGGATTCTGGACAGATCGGTGCTGTGTACACCTTAGAAGGAGTGCTCAGCTGCACGCTGAGAAAACCGAGCGGCTGGGCCGGGGGAGGGGAGAAGCCCCACTCCCCAACTGTGCTGGGCAGACGACAGAGAGCCTGAGCAGAGGGGGCGGGGGAAGCCCTCTCACCAGGAGCAGGGCAAACTCCAAAGCGCTGAATAGACACTTAAAAGACCAGCAGACAGAAGACGCTTAAGCTAGCAGAGCTAACAGCTTTGAAACTGACAGGAGAAGCAAATTAAAGCCCTGCAGGTGGCGCTAACTGCATAGAAAGGAGTCTATAGACTGTGAGAAGGAGAAGCCAGACCAGGGAATCATCTGAAAATCTACAGACCCTTCCCTTCACCGAATGCACCAGCACCAGAGAAAGCCTTCATTATAACTGTACTAGGAACATCTTTTAAATTTTTAAAACTTTTATATATATATTTTTTTTTCTTTTTTTTCCTTCTTCTTCTTCTTCTTTTTTTTTTTTTTAGAATTTTTAAGTCCCATGTGACCTTGCTATTTTTTTTCCTATTTCTTTTTGTTCCTTTATTTTTATTTTCCTTTTTTTTTAAAGTATTTTTGAGAACCCAGTCTTTACTCTAGATTTTTAATCTTTGCTCATTAGTACTTGGTATCAACTTTGTACCTTTTAAGATCCAAGCTCCAGTACCCACTGCTACCTGGGAATGAGATCATTGGCTTGACTGCTTTCTCCCCATTCTTATCTCTTGCTAGTAACAGTGAGGAAACCTAGACTCACCCACCAGAAACCACACAAGCCTTTCCATCCAGGAAACTTCGACAAACCACACATCCAACCCCTCCCATAGAGAGGAATCCCCACAATAAAGGGACAACACAGCAAGATAAACAAGATGAAAAGGCAGAGAAATACCCAGCAAGTAAAGGAACAGGATAAATACCCCCTAGACCAAACAAAAGACGAAGAGATAGGAAGTCTACCTGACAAAGAATTCCGAATAATGATAGTGAAAATGATCCAAAACCTGGAAAATAAGTTGGAGTTACAGCTCAATAACCTGCAGGCAAGGATTGAGAAGATGCAGGTAAGCTTTAACAAGGACTTAGAAGAAATGAAGAAGAGTCAAAATACAATGAATAATGCAATAAATGAGATCAAAAACACTCTGGAGGGAACCAACAGTAGAATAACAGAGATAGAAGACAGAATAAGTGAGGTAGAAGACAGAATGGCAGAAATAAATGAAACAAAGGAAAAATGAAAAAAGAATTAAAAGAAATGAAGACAACCTTAGAGACCTCTGGGACAATATTAAACGCACCAATATTCGAATCATAGGAGTCCCAGAAGAAGAAGACAAAAAGAAAGACCATCAGAAAATTCTTGAAGAGATAATTGTAGAAAACTTCCCTAAATTGGGGAAGCAAATAGCCACTCAGGTCCAAGAAACACAGAGAATCCCAAATAGAATGAACCCCAAGCGGGACACCCCAAGACACATATTAATCAAATTGGCAAATATCAAATACAAAGACCAAATATTAAAAGCAGCAAGGGAGAAGCAAAAAATAACTCACAAGGGGAATCCCATAAGGATAACAGCTGATCTCTCAACAGAAACGCTTCAGGCCAGAAGGGAATGGCAAAACATACTTAAAGTCATGGAAGAAAACAATCTACAATCCCGACTACTGTACCCAGCAAGGATCTCATTCAAATTTGAAGGAGAATTCAAAATTTTCTCAGACAAGCAGAAACTGAGAGAATTCAGCAACACCAAACCAGCCCTCCAACGAATGCTAAAAGAACTTGCCTAGATAGGAAACACGGATGGGATAGATAATCTGGAACCCAAAACAATAAAATAAATGGCAACGGGATCATACTTATCAATAATTACCTTAAATGTAAACGGGCTGAATGCCCCAACCAAAAGACAAAGATTGGCCGATTGGATACAGAAACAAGACCCCTATATATGCTGTCTACAAGAGACCCACCTCAAACCTAGGGACACATATAGACTGAAAGTTAAAGGCTGGAAAAAGATATTCCATGCAAATAAAGACCAAAAGAAAGCAGGAGTGGCAATACTCATATCAGATAAAGTAGACTTTAAAATATAGGCAGTGAAAAGAGATAAAGATGGACATTACATAATGATCAAAGGATCAATCGAGGAAGAAGAAATAACAATTATAAATATTTATGCACCTAACATAGGAGCTCCACAATATGTAAGGCAAATGCTAACAAGTATGAAAGGGGAAATCAACAACAACACAATAATAGTGGGAGACTTTAATACACCACTCACACCAATGGACAGATCAACTAGACAGAAAAGCAACAAGGAAATTCAAACTTTAAATGAAACAATAGACCAACTAGACCTAATTGATATCTATAGGTCATTCCACCCCAAAACAAGGAATTTCACCTTTTTCTCAAGTGCACACGGGACCTTCTCCAGGATAGATCACATCCTGGGCCATAAATCTAACCTTGATAAATTCAAAAATATTGAAATCATCCCAAGCATCTTTTCTGACCACAATGCAGTGAGATTAGATATCAACTACAGGAGAAAACC